>CM017762.1:41198624-41617092 GCA_008009225.1 Acer yangbiense
AGCCAATTTTGAAGGAGTGTTGCTTGAGGGACCTAGGGGTTGAGCTTGAGATTCCTTCTTGGCCCCATTTTCACTTGAGCATAGAACATGTCCTACTTCTAACTTTTTCCTAGGAGGTTGCACAAATGAAGTTCTTCGTTCTTCAAGCTCTTGACAAACGGTCTGTTAGAGGTTGAGATTCTTGCCATCATCATACCAAGACCTCTCTTGTCACTTGGACTCTTTCCAACACCAAGTAATGATCAAGCTTCTTGGTGCTAGAATTACCTAGCCACCAGGACCCTTTAACTTCTACAAGTTCCCTCTTCAAGCCTTCTTCACTTCTCTTGGATAAGTCTAACTCCTCAATTAACTAATCCTCTCTCTCCTTCAATCTTTCCACTTGTTCACTTAAAGGGTCATTGTGAGCCGAAAGTTCAAGGTTGTCTTCTCTCTCAACCTCTCAATCTTTCTTGTGGTTTAAGTGCTAAATCATTGAACTCGGCATGGTATTAGCACGCTTTTGCTACCAAATTTCTTTTTGGAACTAGAAGAGGAGTCATTTCTACTTCATTTCTTGAGTCATTTTCCTCTTGACTCATTTCCTCTTTCTCACTACCCTTTTGCTTTATGTGAGGAGGCAAAAGCTAGGAGGTTAGCCATGAGCTCTTCTTCACTGAAGACTCATCTTCCTCATTGGAGTCATCACTACTCCCACTCCAAGTGGCGGCCATCACTTTCCTCTTCTTCTTTCATTTGATTGTCATTACCATTCGGGGGCAAAAGTGACCCACACCACATTCAAAGCATCGGACCCCTTTCCGTTTCGGTCCTCTCTTGTCTAGGCTCAAACTTCTTGAAGGACTCTTTTCTTCTTTAATCAAATTCCTCTTGACCCAAATCCCTTCTTCTTCTTGAACCCCATAACCTTGTTGAACCTTTTCACACAAAATCGGCAAGGTCTTCATCCGATTCATGCTTTGCCTCCTTTGCATCCTTAGATGCTTTCAAAGCTATTCCTTAGACTTCTTAGGAGGAGTAGTGTGCTAGGAGCCTCCTAGACTCATATGCAAGGAGACGCCCAATCACCTCACTTGGCTTCATATCCATGTAGCCACTATTTCTTCTATGGCCGTCACATGGGATTCAAACCTATCGGGGAGAGATCTCATAATTTTTTGCTTGACTCTCCTATCCGAATACGGGTCTCCGAGTTGATGGCTTTGATTTACAATGTCCATTAATTGATTTCGAAGTCATTGAAGCATCCTCTCTCCCATCCTAGTAGCTCAAATGAGTTTGGAGGACTTGAAGCTTGGACTCCTTCACCACCTCGGTTCCCTCATGTGCAACTAGAAGGATGTCCCATGCCACTTTGGCAATCTGAGTATTTGAATAAGCTTGTACTGATTCTCAACCATAGCAACATAATGGCATGCATAGCCTTCCTATTCCACTTAGAAGCCTCAAACTCTTGCGCGTTCATTACGCCTTAGGCTTCAAAACATCTTGTCCTCCACCCGCGGGAGTCATCATAGGGAGATCATATCCGTCTTCCACGCCATCCATTCACGGTCATGAATTTTGGCATATGTAGGATTCCATTCTCCCTTTCATTGGAATAGTTAAATCCGGTAAGTAGTGGAGGCCTTGTGCTAGAAGCTCCTTTGTGGCCACCACCATTTCCACCGTTTCCACTCATAGTGTTATGAATGAATGAAATGAATGCAAATGTATGAATGATCAAAAATCACACAAAATGCAAAACAACCAAAAATAAGCAAGGATCACCTATGTATGTCTAGGAACCCGCTCTGATACCAATTGAAACAAATTATAGCACGGTGTGTATAAAGCTATCTAGAGGGGGGGTGAATAGATTTTACGCTTTACCCAATTTTCGTGTTAGTCAAAATACGAAAATGCCCTCAAGATAATATAACCAAGCAATGTAATACGGTGCGGAAATTAAAACAACACTTGGGTTTACGTGGAAACCCTCACGAGAAACCACGGGCTATGTAAGTAAGCCACACTCGAACCTCGAATCCACTAAATGTGCAAACGATTACAACCTAATCCGGAAGTAATCACACACCTACCTAATCCCGGTATGAGTGAACCTAGTCCTATTGCTTGCGATCTAAGCAACCTAATCCCGGTTGCTAAACACAAGACTTACTTCTCTAGAAGAGAATACAACCCTAAGTGAATATATGAGAATATCCAAATGCAACATAGAGCAAGGGAAACCTATATGCTTATCTAAGATGATTAATATGCAATTAGAACAATCCTAGATATCAAAACTAAATGACATGTCAATTAGTTTAGCTAATCAATATTAAGCACAAAACCTAATATGCTAGCACAATATAAATTCTCAAACACATCATACTCATCTCATATTGTATCAAAGCATACAAAATAACAACAAGTATTAATTGAGATTGCCAGATAAGAGAAACACAAAACATGTAAGATATTAGTGAAAAGCTTACCAAGCAAAGTATGATGAAGATTCCATGCAAGATGACATCTAGATGATCTAAGATGATGCTAGATGATGATTGATGATAATGAAAAAGTGTTTGAGTAATCAAAAATTGAGTTCTTGGAATTTTTCTTCTCTTTGAAAAATATCCTAAGTATGAATTCTGAATATGAACTCTCTTAATTGACCTAAAGTCAAAGTGGCATATATATAGGGGGCCAAATCAAAGTGTGGTCGTTTAAGTAAGTTTCAAAGAAACGCGCCGATCGGTGGTTTCAATCGGCGGCCAGGCCGCCGATAATGACTGCCGAATTAAGCTCATGAAGAACAGAGCAAAAACGGCGGTTCATTCGGCGGTTTCGTGACCGCCGAATCAAAACAGAGAGATCAAAATCAATCAGGTATGAACGGTGGTTTCGAACGGCGGTTTCATGACCGCCGATTCAACCGCTGAATTAGACTGAGAGAAAAATCAATCAGGTCTTGAAACGGCGGTTTCGAACGGCGGTCTTGACCGCCGATCTTAACCGTAGAAATGCTTCAGACCAATCTGGACTGAAACGGCGGTTTCATTCGGCGGCCAGGCCGCCGATCATAACCGCCGATCACCTAGATAGGTGAAAACCAAGGAGATGCCAAGGGCATTCTCCATAGGCGGTCCTCGCGCTAAACCAAGCACATTCTAGTGCATGCGCGGACGTTTCCGAAAGTTATCGGGAAACGAATTACACAACAACATGACACAATTACACACAACAAAATATAATAAATAAGTGCAAGTGTGAAATGTGACAAATGAAAAGAATGCACACATATGCAATGAATGTTAAGTGTGTGTGTGCAACTAATCTCTTCAAAGAAAAGTAAGCACATAGAAATTTACCTTCGGTGCTTGTCAACACGAGGTCTTCAAAAGGCTTCGAACAATAAGACCGATACTTAGGCTACCCTTACAAAGAACCCCAACATGTGGTTGTCTACGAAATGAGCCAATCAACAAATGGGAACCTTACAAGTGTCTAGAGCAATTCTACGGTCACGATCGGCAGTCACGACCGCCGTTCGAAACCGCCGTTCATACCTGATCGATTTTGATCTCTCGGGTTTGATACGGCGGTTGGATCGGCTGTCACGAAACCGCCGAATGAAACCGCCGTTGTTCCCCTGTTCGTTTCGGGTTCAATTCGGCGGTCTCTATCGGTGGCCTGGCCGCTGATTAAAACCGCTGATCGGTGCGTTTCAGGGGCAAAACTGTATTTTCACCTGCCCTGTTTTTGGTCTCTATAAATACATCCTTATCTCTGGTTCAGAACATAAGTCTTGCATCCCAAGAACCCTAGAGAGATATTTAGAGAGACTTGAGAGAAAAAGGTTAAAGATCACATCTTTAATTCTCTAAACCCATTCCCACATGCACAAATCATCATCTAGGCATCATCTAGGTTCATCTAGTATATGCTAATGCATGGGTCTTCTTCAACACACATGGTATGATTTGTTGAACACTTTTATCTTACATAAGTAGTGTTTCGACTTATCAATTTATCTCAGTTATTACTTGTATGTGTTTAGATTAATTTCTACATACATGATTGAGATTATGTGTTGATGGGTTATTTGATAGATATCTAGGTTTTTATAATCTATGATATCTAAGCTATTTGACATGTCATTTAGCCATTAATATCTAGGATTGCTTTAATTGCAAATTCATCATCCTAGATAAGCATCTAAGGTTACCTAGCCCTTTTTGTTATTTGAATATCATGTTATATTCACATAGGTTGTGCATCTCTTTTGAGAGATTTAAGTCTTGTGTGATTGACCGGGATTAGGTCGGACACCGGGAATAGGTGGTCACATAAGCAATTGGACTAGAGCCACTTTTAAAGGCCCACGTGGTAGAAGTGGGGGGTTATTGAGCGGAGTGTTAGACGAGGTCTACATAGGTTGTAAACTCCATTTCAATTAGTGAATTTCGAGGTCCGAGTGTGGTGCACTAAACAGCCCGTGGTTTTTCCTAGTGGTTGGGTTTCCACGTAAACATCAAGTGTTATTTAATTTCCGCATCTTATTACACTTGTATGTATTTTTGACTTGCTAGGGGTATTTTCGTAAAATTGACATGCATGCGAAAATTGGGTAATAATTAGATAAAATCTATTCACCCCCCTCCAGCTTTATATATAGAACACACCGTATTCTTTTCAATTGGTATCAGAGCGGGTTCCTAGATATATTTAGGTGATCCTAGCTTATATTTGGTGTGTTGTGCATTTTGTATGATTATTGTTTTTGACATACATTTTGCATTCTTCTCATTTGCATTCATTCAACGCAAACACTATGAGTGATTTTGTGAGAGAAGAAATTGGCTCCGTTGAGGAGATGTCTCCCTTCCTAGAGAGATTTAGGAGAGTTGTGAAATTAACCACCTCACCTCATAAGAAGAAGTTGACCACCTCACCTCCTAAGAAGAAGAAGACAATTGCTTTGGAGACTTCGAAGCATGACAAGAAGGAGGTTATCTCAATTGAAGACATGGGACTCAATGACAAGCCAAACCAAGGAGTGTTTTCAAGAGAGGGGACTCATTGCTACGAATGTGGAGGATTCGGGCATATCTCCCCGGAGTGTGGAAACTTGAAGGATTAAAGAAAAGGAAAGGCGTTGGCCACCTTATGGGATAAATATGAAGATGACGAAAATCCTTCAAGTGATGAAGAACTTGCTATCATCTACACGGAATTTGGAGCCAAGAGTGTAGAAGTTGAAGAAGATGGCAAAGTTGCTTTTACTTGTGATCCCCAAGAAGAACTAGATATAGAAGTAGTTGGTGTAGCTACTCATCGGGATTTGGCTCATTCCTCATCAAGAGACAAATTTGATGATCTTGATAAAGGAGATGACTCCATTGGTGAAATGGAGATTATAGGAGATGACGCAAGTGTTGAATATTTGTCATCTAACTCAACAAATGGATATGTGGAGAGTATGGATCTTAATGACTACAAAGTCAAAGTTGAGAGCTCGATGATGAGGAACAAGGAAGAAATTAGAAGATTAAAATAAGTTAATCTAGAGCTTTCAACACTAGTAGACCACTTGTGTGAAGAAGTGGTAAGATCCATGGTAGATGAAGATAAGCTAAAAGATGACTTAGCCTTATCTAAGAGGAGAGAAGAAGAGCTGAAAAGAGAGCTTGAAGAAGGTAAGGTCTTAATGGCTAAGATGACTTCAAGCACCAAGAAGCTTGACCATATGTTAGGAGTTGGAAGAAAGCCAAGTGACAAGAGAGGTCTTGGCTACATTGATGACAAGGATGCCTCCTCCACAAGCAAGACATCTGTAAGGTTCCCATTTGTTGATTGGCTCATTTCATGGACAAACCACATGTTGGGGTTCTTTGTAAGGGTAGCCTAAGTATCGGTCTTATCGTTCGAAGCCCTTTGAAGACCTCGTGTTGATAAGCACCGAAGGTAAATTTCTTTGTGCTTACTTTTCTTTGAAGGTTGTGGTTAGGGGAGTTGCAAATTGTAGTAGCAATTGTGCATGTTGGGGAGAGTACTTATTGAGGGGGAGTAACACTTTGAGGGGGAGCATTTGCACATTACATTCATTGCATGATGTTGTGCTTAAATTCTTAAATGCAAATGCTTGTTTATCTCACTTGATTCATCTCACCTTTTCTTATATTGGAAAGTATAAAAACTTGTTTTTCAGGGATTAATTATTCTACAAGAGATTGAAGACTTCAAGATTTATTTTATCTTATCTCTTTGTATTGTAGAAAATCATTGTAGAACCATAGTTTCTATTATGTTATGAGGAATCAATATGAGTGGTGGTTTTGTCGTGAAATAGCCAAAGGGGGAGATTGTAAGGATTCCCATTAATTGATTGGCTTATTTCGTGGACAAACCACATGTTGGGGTTTGGTTGTAAGGGTAGTCTAGGTGATTAAGGTTCAAGATCAAAGACCCTTTCCAAGACCTCAAGAGGACAAGCACCAAAGCTATTGAAACAAATTATAGCACGGTGTGTATAAAACTATCTAGAGGGGGGGTGAATAGATTTTAAGCTTTTTACCTAATTTTTCGTGATAGTCAAAATTATGAAATTACCCCTAAATAGATAAAGCAATAAATCAAGTATAATATGCGGAAATTAAATAACACTTGATTTTTACGTGGAAACCCTCACGGGAAAAACCACGGGCTAGTAAGTAAGCCACACTCGAACCTCGAATCCACTAAATGTGTAAAACGATTACAACCTAATCACGGAAGTAATCACACACCTACCTAATCCCGGTATGAGTGAACCTAGTCCAATTTGCTTGCGTTCTAAGCAACCTAATCCCGGATGCTACACACAAGACTTACTTTCTCTATGAAGAGAATACAACCCTAAGTGAATATATGAATATCCAAATGCAACATAGAGCAAGGGAAACCCTATATGCTTATCTAAGATGATTAATATGCAATTAGAACAATCCTAGATATCAAAACTAAATGACATGTCAAATAGTTTAGCTAATCAAGATGAAGCACAAAACTTAATTAGCTATCACAAAAAAACTTCTCAAACATACATCATACTAATCTCAAACTTGTATTCAAAGTATATAAAATAACATACAAGTAATTAATTGAGATTGCTAGCTAAGAGAAACACAAAATATGTAAGATATTAGTGAAAAGCTTACCAAGCAAAGTATGATGAAGAATCCATGCAAGATGACATCTAGAAGATCAAGGATGATGCTAGATGATAATTGATGATCACGAAAAAGTGTTTGAGTAACAAAAAATGAGTTCTTGGAATTTTTCTTCTCTTTGAAAAATATCCTAAGTATGAATTCTGAATATGAACTCTCTTGAATGACCTAAAGACAAAATGGCATATATATAGGGGGCCAAATCAAAGTGTGGTCGTTTAAGTAAGTTTCAAAGAAACGCGCCGATCGGCGGTTTCAATCGGCGGCCAGGTCGCCGATCATGACCGCCGAATTGAGCTCGTGAAGAACAGAGCATAAACGGCGGTTCATTCGGCGGTTCATTAGGCGGTTTCGTGACCGTCGATTCCAACCGCCGAATCAAAATAGAGAGATTAAAAACAATCAGGTATGAACGACGGTTTCGTGACCGCCGATTCAATCGCTGAATTAGACTGAGAGATAAAACAATCAGGTCTTAAATCGGAGGTTTCGAACGACGGTCGTGACCGCCGATCTTAACCGCAGAAATGCTTCAGACCAATCTGGACTGAAACGGCGGTTTCATTCGGCGGCCAGGCCACTGATCATAACCGCCGATCACCTAGAAAGGTGAAAACCAAGGAGAAGCCAAGGGCATTCTCCATAGGCGGTCCTCGCGCTAAACCAAGCACATTCTAGTGCATGCGCGGACGTTTCCGAAAGTTATCGGGAAACGAATTACACGACAACAAGACACAATTACACACAACAAAATATTATAAAAAAGTGCAAGTGTGAAATGTGACAAGTGAAGAGAATGCACACATATGCAATGAATGTTAAGTGTGTGTGTGCAACTAATCTCTTCAAAGAAAAGTAAGCACATAGAAATTTACCTTCGGTGCTTATCAACACGAGGTCTTCAAAGGGCTTCGAACAATAAGACCGATACTTAGGTTACCCTTACAAAGAACCCCAATATGTGGTTGTCTACGAAATGAGCCAAACAACAAATGGGAACCTTACAATCTCCCCCTTTGGCTATTTCGTGACAAAACCACCACTCACATTGATTCCTCACAAAGAAATAGATACTACGGGACAATTATGATATTCTACAACACAAAGAGATAAGAAAATAAAACTTCAAGTCTTCAATCTCTTGTAGAATAATCAAGCCCTGTAAATAAGATTTCTATGTTTTCCAATACAAGTGAAATGTGAGATTAATCAAGTGATATCAAAACAAGCATTTGCATTTTTAGAATTTAGGCACAACATTACAAAATATATGCAATGTATGATAAATGCAATGCTCCCCCTCAAAGGGTTACTCTCCCTCAATGTGTTATCTCCCCAATGTGCACAATTGCAACACCAATTTGCATCTCCCCTTACCATATACTACTCCCCTTTTTTGTCATGATATAGGCAAAGGAGTAGTCCCCAACCGGGTCACTCATAGTAACGAGAGATAGAAGCATGCAAGATTTGCATAATTAATATAAGTCACTTTATGCATCTCAATTTAATCGGAGAGAAACAAGGAGATTTATTTGAGAGAAAATGTGTGAATCAAACATGCTTTGCATACAAGACATGTAGCATTCAAGTCCAAAATACAATGGTATTTGGCAAAGCAAATGACAAAGGTTTCTAATAGGAATTCAAACCAATTTCACCAATGTCATGAGTAAAGCAAGGATATAGAATACATTGATTTCAATATAAAAGCAACTATATCCAACTTTATAAGCGAAACATGGCATGAGCAACTTTGCACCCTTTTTTATTTTTCCGGATAAGATATCCGTATGATAGTAGCCATGTTCAACCAATAAAGAAAGAGAGATATTTGGAATATAAATTCCTTTGAACGGATACAAGATCCTTTATTCATTTTGAGTCTCATAAGCTTTCACACAAGTTTTGCATTTTTAAGAATATGCAATCATCAATTCATGCTTTTCATGTGAGCATGTTATATGAATTTCATGCTTTTTCATTTGACATTAGCATGTTATTAAATAATCATCATGTCATGGAGATAATCATAGGTCATTCAAATCATACTTCCTATATACATCTCCTAGTCCAAAAATGCATGTTTGAACATAAATATGACATGGATTGTAAACAAGCAAGGTTCACACTTATTGAATTGAAAACATATATACATATGTGCAACCAAGCTTACTCAAGCAATTAAAAGAAGAGGCATTAGATATTTCAAATTTTTTGCAAGTGACAAGAATGCAAACTAGCTCTCTTTGCTTGAGTTCCCCATATGGGGTCAATCATAGAACATCACTCCACAAGACATATCCCAATAGATCTACTAAGAGTTTTAAATCGAGTAGCATCTAAGGGTTTAGTAAATAGGTCCGCAAGTTAATCATTAGTACCTACATGTTCAAGTACTATGCATTTATTTTCAACAAGCTCTCTAATGAAATGATGGCGGATGTCAATATGCTTAGTTCTAGAATGTTGCACCGGATTCTTGGAAATATTAATGGCACTCATGTTATCACAAAAGAGAGTGAGAGTACCTTGGTTGAATCCGTAATCTACTAGCATTTGCTTCATCCATATAAGTTGAGTGCATCCACTCCCCGCGGCTATGTACTCAGCTTCCACCGTGGACAAGGAAATCGAGTTTTGCTTCTTGCAAAACCAAGACACCAAGTTGTTGCCTAGAAAGAAGCAACCGCCCGATGTGCTCTTCCTATCATCACAATTTCCTGCCCAATCCGCATCACTATATCCTACAAGACTAGGATTAGTGTCAAATGAGTACCAAATCCCATAGTTGGAAGTCCCATTCACAAAGCCAATGACTCTCTTAACTGAAGAGAGATGGGACTCCTTGGGATCGGATTGGTACCTAGCACAAACTCCTACACTAAATGATATATCGGGCCTACTTGCGGTCAAATAGAGCAAGCTCCCTATCATGCCACGATATAAGGTTTGGTCCACACTTTTACCGCTAGCATCCTTGCTTAGCTTCAAAGTGGTGCTCATAGGAGTGTCACAATGTTTGGCTTTTTCAAGACCAAACTTCTTCACAAGGTTTTTGGCATATTTGGCTTGGGTTATGAAAATCCCATTATCTAGTTGCCTAATTTGCAAGCCTAGGAAGTAATTAAGCTCACCAACAAGACTCATCTCAAATTCATGAGACATAACATCAACAAATTGTTGGACCTTGGTGTTGTTGGTGGAGCCAAACACTATGTCATCGACATATATTTGAGCTATGAAAAGCTCATCATTGTCTCTCTTGATGAATAGTGTCTTGTCAACACTACCTCTTGTGTAGTTATTGTCAATAAGACTTTGAGTGAGGCGCTCATACCAAGCCCTCGGTGCTTGTTTCAACCCATATAGTGCCTTCTTGAGGCGATAGACATAGTTGGGGTGGTGAGCATCCACAAACCCCTTGGGTTGTTCAACAAACACTTCCTCTTGCAAGAAGCCATTGAGGAAGGCACTCTTGACATCCATTTGGTGCAATTTGAACTTGTGCACACAAGAAATGGACAAGAGAAGCCTAATAGACTCTAAACGGGCAACGGGAGCAAATGTCTCCTCAAAGTCGATACCCTCAATTTGAGAGTACCCTTGTGCTACAAGTCTAGCCTTGTTCCGCACTATGTTGCCATCCTCATCGGATTTATTCCTAAATATCCATTTAGTGCCTATGACATTAGTGGTCTTAGGCCTAGGAACTAGAGTCCAAACCTCATTCCTTTCGAATTGGTTTAGCTCTTCTTACATGGCAAGAACCCAAAATTCATCATTTAAGGCTTCTTCAACCTTTTTGGGTTCAATTTGAGAGGTGTAGCATGTGTAGCTAATAAGATTAGCAAGTTGACGTCGAGTCCTAACACCCTCATTTACATCTCCAATAACATCCTCTTTGTTATGGAGTCTTATAACCCATGGAGCGGGTTCATTAGAGTCCAAGAGAGGGACTCTAGTAGTGGGTTGTGTGACTTCATCATTTTCATTAGATGTCCCAACATTGGGAGTCACCACAACCCTCTCCAAAGGAGAAACATCACTAAAAACAACCTCCTCCTCATGATCATTAGACTTGAGCCTAGTATCATCAAATACGACATTGGATGATTCCATAACACTTAGAGTTTTTAAATTGAAAACTCTATAGGCTCTACTATTCAAGGCATAGCCAATAAAAATACCCTCATCACTCTTAGCATCGAATTTGCCAAGTTGATCACGGTCATTTAAAATGTAGCATTTGCTTCCAAAAGTGTGGAAGTAGCTAACATTTGGCCTCTTGCCTTTCCATAACTCATAGGAGGTATTTCTAGTACCGAGCCTTAGGAAACACGATTCCCTATATAGCAAGCCGTATTGACCGCTTCGGCCCATAGGTTCCTAGAGACATTGTTGCTAAGCAACATCACACGGGCCATCTCTTGAAGGACCCTATTCTTCCTCTCAACAACTCCATTTTGTTGAGGTGTCCTAGGAGCCGAGAACTCATAGGAGATGCCTAAGCTATTGCAATAGCTTTCAAATGAGGCATTCTCAAATTCCCTCCCATGGCCACTTCTAATCCGTTTTATGCTTTTAATATTAGAATTCATTTCATTTTGTATTTTATTACAAAGCATTTTAAACTTATCAAAAGTTTCGGATTTTTCTCTAAGAAAATATGTCCATGTGAACCTAGAGAAATCATCAACACATACAAAAATGTATCTCTTTCCACCCAAACTTTCGGTTTGCATAGGACCCATGAGGTCCATGTGGAGAAGCTCAAGAGGCTCCTTGGTGGAGAGATACTTGCCCTTTTTGTGCATGCTTTTAGTTTGTTTTCCTTGTTGGCAAGGTCCACAAATACCATTGGCTTTCTTCCCAAGCTTAGGGAGGCCACGCACACACTCGAACTTTCCAAGGGTTCTTAAATCCCTAAAGTTCATGTGGCCAAGTCTTTCATGCCACAACTCTATTTGCTCATCCATGGACACATTGTTTGAGACTATTCTAGCTTCAAGACAATAGCAATTGTCGCTAGATCTCATACCTTTCAATAAGGTTTGTCCATCGGGCTTTAGGATCGAGCAATCATCTTTACAAAACAAGACGGAATATCCTTCATCACTTAGATGTGAAATGCTTATTAAATTGGCTTTCAAGCCATCAACAAATAAAGCATCGGATAAGGAGGGTAATCCGGGAACGGAAATGGTTCCTTTCCCTACAACTTTCTTTTTGGATCCATCACCAAAAGTGACATATCCACCTTCCTCCATAACAGAGTCTCGAAGAAACTCTTGTTTCCCGTCATGTGCCTAGAGCACCCACTATCTAAATACCAAAAATTAGAAGAATTTGCCTTCAAGGCTATTTGAGCAACATGGCAAACAATTTCATTCTTTCTAATCCACCTAGAAACAATCTTAGCTTTCTTAGTGGTCTTTGGTACATGGGCTCTAGATGTCCTAGGATCATGCATAATAATATTATCATTCCTAGGAACATGCATTATGGCTCTTTTCTTTTTCTTCTCTATCATGCTTCTAGTTTTGCACATTTTTATATATCGAAAGCAATGTGGTCTAATATGACCATCAAATCCACAAAAGTGACATATAGGAGTAAAATAAGGAATCATACCTTGTCCTTGTCTTTGTGGATGAAAGGGTTCAATCCTTCTTCGTTGTTGAACCGGTCTTGGTTGCTTCCTAGCTTGAGGTTGCATGATAGGTTTTCTTCCTTTGTGAGCCATTTGAGGAGGAATGTTGGCTTGAGGGACCCTAGGAGGTTGAGCTTGAGTTTGCCTTCTTGGCCCCATCTTCACTTGTGCATTTGAACATTGTCCTACTTCTAACTTCTTCCTAGGAATTTGCACATATGAAGTTTCTTCGTTCTTCATGTAGGGAAAAATACCGTAGTACACACAGCGGAAGCGAGACTAAAAATAGTTTTAGTATAGTTTTAAAATTTTTCCTTTTTATGAACCTTAACCCTTTAATTAATTAAACATACATATAATCAACAAAAGAAGAATACCTTTTGTCGCGTGATCCGATTGACTTACGTCGATGGTAATCCGCAAGATCTTCAATCCTAGCACGAACGTGAATCACCTAGGAGCGTGGTCTCCCTTTTCTTTGAATTGCAAACCTGAGAATGGACAAACAAACTTTTCTTTTTCTTTTGTTAGTCACAAAACAATCAAAAGAAGACTAAGATTATTCCGGTCACTTTTGAGTTCTCAATCTAATGATCGAAACTCGCGTGAACCTAAATCGATGTTGTACACACAAGCTTATTGATGAACAAACAATTAGTGTACCATCAAAGAATAATCTATTTACTCTTTTATGTTTTTAGTCGAAATCAACACACACTAATCACTAGAGTTAGATTCTATTTTTTAAGCAAAAGAAAAACTCTCAAGCCTTGCAAGTAGGGTTAGCCAAATTCAACCTATATATAATATATATATATATTAAAATATATATAGTGCATAAATTCTGCACACCTCTTTAAAAATTTTCTAATGCTGCACGCCTTCACAAATATATATTGTGGCACCCACATATATTTTTGCAAGCATAATATTTCTTGCGGCACTAATACTGTATGCATTATCTACATATATATTTTCGGCCTTATATATATAATATATATTTATATATTGTGGCCAAAATCATTTACCATGTAGGATTTGTCTTTTGACTTAAATCCTAACCCTAGGTAGATTTTCTTAGAATTCCAAACCCTAATCCAACTCTTTAGTGTATTTGTGACTATCTCAAAGACTTCCTTATTTGATTAAATAAATAAAATTAATTATTCATTTTCTTATCAAACAAGTCTTTTAATTTTAGTATACTACTACCAATAGTATATTTCTAGGAATCATATTTCCTAATCAGAAAAGATTTATTTCTTAATTAAACAATTAATTAATAAATTAATTAATTCTTATTTAATTAAACAATGAAACAAAACAATATATTAGGTTAATTTATTCACCTTTGCCGCCCCACTTAAAATAAATGGGCTATATATTATTTTCTTATTTCATTTAATCCATTGGACTTTAAATAAAAAGCCCACATGTGAACTAGACCTATTCTTACTAAAAGAAACAAGCCCACATGTCATTCATTAATATATAAATATAATTGAGCAGCCCATTACTTAAATAATATGCAAATTATATTCTTAATATATTAAATGCAATTCTAGATGGACCCTTAAATTGGTCCGGTAGAATATATCAAGTGATCCATGCAAGTCCGTGTGGATTGGGATCTTGGCGGGCCATCTAAATTTAAGCTTCAATAGACATAACCTAATCACAATCAACAAATGATTCACTTAGGTCCGATCCATTAATTTTAACTCATTCCACTAAAGAGCTAAAACTGAACTCTTAAATAAAGATAGAAAAGGAAGATGTTCCTCATTCATACCCTAGACAATCATATTGGAGATAGTGTATCCTCGTGATTAATATCAGTAATCGCCAAGAGTTCGTAGACCGCCTATAACTCTCCAAGTTACCATATTTACTCATATGACCACGTTTTGAACTTGGATATTTTGACTTGTCCAGAAGCCATGTTTTCAATAGACACTATCGAAAACTCAACGTTGAGATTTAATATCCAATTACCTCAAAACATCCATATGATGATATTATACTCTCATTTAATAAATGGAGCCACGATGTCCATATCTATAAATGAAGTCCTCTATCAATTAACAAATGAATATCACCAAACTATCGAGGATAGACTATGCGATATAATCGTACTCATTGATAACTCAAATGATATCACTTGCAACCATAAGTCCATCATTTATCTCAGGATTAAGATAGACTCTCTAATTGTCTTGATAATGAAAAGACTATTATCTATTGACGGTTCTAGATAAAGCTTTTCATTGTGATCCAGTTCAATGCACCCAGTGCACTAGATCCTTTTGCTCGAAGACACTCCGATGATTTTAGACTCATCATATCTCATTTGATCCCACTCAAATGCTAGCAAAAGAATTCTACAACTTTAACAAGATAAAGGTGCCCAACCTTTAACTTAAGTTGTGAACATTATTCAAGACTAACTAGAGAATTGTGTCTACCACATACATATCCAGATGTACGAACAATTCTTCTTTTCTCATAGTCTTTAGACCTTATGATTATTTACTTTGACAATTATAATATTAAACTATAAATGCTATACGATTTGTTAAACCAGAAATCACTTTATTAATATGAAAAAGATTATTAATTACAACATTACACTCTTGCTATTAAGCATAATCCTAACACTTCAAACCCTTGACAAACACGGTCTTGTTAGAGGTTGAGATCTTCTTGTCATCTTCATACCCAAGACCCCTCTTATCACATGGACTCTTTCCAACACCAAGCATATGGTCAAGCTTCTTGGTGCTAGAATCCATCCTAGTCATAGAATTTCTAACTTCTTCAAGCTCCCTCTTTAGACTTTCTTCATTCCTCCTAGATAAGACTAACTCCTCTCTTATCTTATCTTCTATCTTCTTGAATTTTTCCACTTGTTCACCTAAGTGGTCATTATGAGATGCAAGCTCAAGATTTTCTTCTCTCAACATCTTGATCTTTCTTGTGCTCTTGATTGCTAAATCATTAAACTCGGCATGGCATTTAGCAAGCACCTTTTTCTCCACAAAACTACTTATGGAGTTAGACGAGGAATCACTTTCTTCTTCACTTGAGTCATTTTCCTCTTGACTCATTTCCTCTCTCTCACTAGCACTTTTGCTTTTATGGGAGGAGGCAAAAGCTAGGAGATTAGCCATGAGCTCTTCATCACTTGAAGACTCATCTCCCTCAATGGAGTCATCACTACTTCCACTCCAAGTGGCGGCCATCACTTTTCCCTTTTCCTCTCATTGTGATTTGCACATTCGGGGGCAAAGTGACCTATGCCACCACACTCGAAACATCGGACCCCTTTCCTTTCGGTCCTTTCTTGCCTAGGTTCAAACTTCTTGAAAGTGCCCTTTTTCTTCAAATCTTGATCTTTTGATCCAAGGCCCTTTCTTCTAAACTTCATAACCTTGTTGAACCTTTTTACAAACAAGGCAAGGTCTTCATCCGAGTCAACCTTCTTTGGCTCCTTTTCATCCTTGGAGGTTTTTAAAGCAATTCCTTTTTGCTTTTTAGTGGGTGTGGAGATAGGCCCTTTCCTAGACTCATAAGCTAGAAGTCTCCCGATCACCTCACTCGGCTTCATATCCTTATAACCACTATTTTCTTCTAAAGCCGTCACCTTCGATTCAAACCTATCGGGTAGAGATCTCATAATCTTTTGCTTGATTCTCTTATCCGAATATGGATCACCAAGTTGATGGCTTTGGTTGACAATATCCATCAACTTGATCTCAAAGTCGTTGAAGCACTCATTCTCCTCCATCTTAAGCATCTCGAATTGAGTTTGGAGGACTTGAAGCTTATAGTCCTTCACCACTTCGGTTCCCTCATGTGTAATCTCTAGGATGTCCCAAGCCTCTTTAGCTATCCTAGTATTTTGAATCAATTTATATTGATTTTCATCCATAACACACAAGATGGCATGCATCGCCTTCCTATTCCACTTTGAAGCCTCAAACTCTTGCGCGTTCCATTGCGCCTTAGGCTTCAATACTTCTTCTCCTCCACCATCGGGAGTCATCTTGGGTAGATCATATCCGTCTTCAACCGCCATCCATGCATGGTCATGAATTTGGCATATGTAGGATTCCATCTTCCCTTTCCATTGGGAATAGTTCAATCCGGTAAGAAGTGGAGGCCTTGTGCTTGAGGCACCTTCGTTGCCACCACCATTTCCACCGTTTCCACTCATAGTGTTTATGAATGAATGAAATGAATGCAAATGTATGAATGATCAAAAATCACACAAAATGCAAAACACACCAAAATAAGCAAGGATCACCTATGTATGTCTAGGAACCCGCTCTGATACTAATTGAAACAAATTATAGCACGGTGTGTATAAAACTATCTAGATGGGGGGTGAATAGATTTTAAGCTTTTTACCCAATTTTTCGTGATAGTCAAAATTATGAAATTACCCCTAAATAGATAAAGCAATAAATCAAGTATAATATGCGGAAATTAAATAACACTTGATTTTTACGTGGAAACCCTCTCGGGAAAAACCACGGGCTAGTAAGTAAGCCACACTCGAACCTCGAATCCACTAAATGTGTAAAACGATTACAACCTAATCCCGGAAGTAATCACACACCTACCTAATCCCGGTATGAGTGAACCTAGTCCAATTTGCTTGTGTTCTAAGCAACCTAATCCCGGATGCTACACACAAGACTTACTTTCTCTATGAAGAGAATACAACCCTAAGTGAATATATGAATATCCAAATGCAACATAGAGCAAGGGAAACCCTATATGCTTATCTAAGATGATTAATATGCAATTAGAACAATCCTAGATATCAAAACTAAATGACATGTCAAATAGTTTAGCTAATCAAGATTAAGCACAAAACTTAATTAGCTATCACAAAAAAACTTCTCAAACATACATCATACTAATCTCAAACTTGTATTCAAATTATATAAAATAACATACAAGTAATTAATTGAGATTGCTAGCTAAGAGAAACACAAAATATGTAAGATATTAGTGAAAAGCTTACCAAGCAAAGTATGATGAAGAATCCATGCAAGATGACATCTAGAAGATCAAGGATGATGCTAGATGATGATTGATGATCATGAAAAAGTGTTTGAGTAATAAAAAATGAGTTCTTGGAATTTTTCTTCTCTTTGAAAAATATCCTAAATATGAATTCTGAATATGAACTCTCTTGAATGACCTAAAGACAAAATGGCATATATATAGGGGGCCAAATCAAAGTGTGGTCGTTTAAGTAAGTTTCAAAGAAACGCGCCGATCGGCGGTTTCAATCGGCTGCCAGGCCGCCGATCATGACCGCCGAATTGAGCTCGTGAAGAACAGAGCATAAACGGCGGTTCATTCAGCGGTTTCGTGACCGCCGATTCCAACCGCCTAATCAAAACAGAGAGATTAAAAACAATCAGGTATGAACGGTAGTTTCGAACGGCGGTTTCGTGACCGCCGATTCAACCGCCGAATTAGACTGAGAGATAAAACAATCAGGTCTTGAATCGGCGGTTTCGAACGGCGGTCGTGACAGCCGATCTTAACCGCAGAAATGCTTCAGATCAATCTGGACTGAAACGGTGGTTTCATTCGGCGGCCAGGCCGCCGATCATAACCGCCGATCACCTAGAAAGGTGAAAACCAAGGAGAAGCCAAGGGCATTCTCCATAGGCGGTCCTCGCGCTAAACCAAGCACATTCTAGTGCATGCGCGGACGTTTTCGAAAGTTATCGGGAAACGAATTACACGACAACAAGACACAATTACACACAACAAAATATAATAAAAAAGTGCAAGTGTGAAATGTGACAAGTGAAGAGAATGCACACATATGCAATGAATGTTAAGTGTGTGTGTGCAACTAATCTCTTCAAAGAAAAGTAAGCACATAGAAATTTACCTTCGGTGCTTATCAACACGAGGTCTTCAAAGGGCTTCGAACAATAAGACCGATACTTAGGCTACCCTTACAAAGAACCCCAACATGTGGTTGTCCACGAAATGAGCCAAACAACAAATGGGAACCTTACAGCTATATTTTTAGTGCTCATTTTGCCTTGAAGAGATATAGTTGCACACACACACACAACATGCATATCTCTTATTCTTGAATGTTGTGTTTATATTTTGTGTGCATTGTGCTTTATTGATTATTCAATATCTCTTCTTGCATTAAATTGATTGCATCTTGTTCTATGAAATGCCATGACATGATAGGCATTAGGATGCATTCAATACCCACACTTGCACTTCATGTATGTTAGCTTTTAGTGTGGAGTAATTTGTTTCCCGAAGGATGTTTGGAAACGTCCACGCGTGCACGTTGGTGTGCTCGGTTTTAAGCGAACACCGCCCACGGAGAATGCCCTTGGCTTCTCCTTGGTTTTCACCAATGTTGGTGATCGGCGGTTATGATCGGCGGCCTGGCCGCCGAATTAAACCGCCGTTTGCTTCCAAAAGTGTCTAGAGTAATTCTACGGTCACGATCGGCAATCACGACTACCTTTCGAAACCGCCGTTCATACCTGATCGATTTTTATCTCTTGGGTTTGATTCGGCGGTTGGATCAACAGTCACGAAACCGTCGAATGAAACCTCCGTTGTTCCCCTGTTCATCTCAGGTTCAATTCGGCGGTCTCTATCGGCGGCCTGGCCGCCGATTGAAACTGCCGATCGGTGCAGTTCAGGGGCAAAATTGTATTTTCACCTGCCCTGTTTTTGGTCTCTATAAATACATCCTTATCTCTGGTTCAGAACATAAGTCTTGCATCCCAAGAACCCTAGAGAGATATTTAGAAAGACTTGAGAGAAAAAGGTTAAAGATCACATATTTAATTCTCTAAACCCATTCCCACATGCACAAATCATCATCTAGGCATCATCTAGGTTCATCTAGTATATGCTAATGCATGGGTCTTCTTCAACACACATGGTATGATTTGTTGAACACTTTTATCTTACATAATTAGTGTTTCTACTTATCAATTTTATCTCATTTATTACTTGTATGTGTTTAGATTAATTTCTACATACATGATTGAGATTATGTGTTGATTGGGTTATTTGATAGATATCTAGGTTTTTATAATCTATGATTATCTAAGCTATTTGACATGTCATTTAGCCATTAATATCTAGGATTGCTTTAATTGCAAATTCATCATCCTAGATAAGCATCTAAGGTTACCTAGCCTTTTTTGTTATTTGAATATCATGTTATATTCACATAGGTTGTGCATCTCTTTTGAGAGATTTAAGTCTTGTGTGATTGACCGGGATTAGGTCGGACACCGGGAATAGGTGGTCACATAAGCAATTGGACTAGAGCCACTTTTAAAGGCCCGCGTGGTAGAAGTGGGGGGTTATTTACTGGAGTGTTAGACAAGGTCTACATAGGTTGTAAACTCCATTTCAATTAGTGGATTTAGAGGTCCGAGTGTGGCGCACTAAACAGCCCGTGGTTTTTCCCAGTGGTTGGGTTTCCACGTAAACATCAAGTGTTATTTATTTTCCGCATCTTATTACACTTGTATGTATTTTTGACTTGCTAGGGGTATTTTCGTAAAATTGACATGCACGCGAAAATTGGGTAATAATTAGATAAAATCTATTCACCCCCTCCTCTAGCTTTATATATAGAACACACCGTATTCTTTTCACATGCGTCTAAAACAACCTAGAGGTGGGTGAATGGGTTGTTAATCGATTATTACCAATTTTTCGATTAGTCAAAATTAATCACAATTAACCCATTTCTACAAACAATAAAAATCAAGTAAAAATGCGGAATTTAAAGAACACTTGAATTTTACGTGGAAACCTTCAACAAGGAAAACCCACGGGCTGATATGTGCGCCACACACGATCCTCAAATCCACTACTTGTAATAGTGTTTAAAACCTAGATTGACCACATCAAACCCTACATAGTCACTAACCCACCACTACTACCTGCAAGCCTTTAATAATGAACCTAGACCAAAGTTGCTTGAGCACTACACACCGGTAGTTACAAGATTTAAATCTCAATGAAGAGATCAATAGCCTATGTGAATATATGGCAATATCAAAAATGCAAATAATGCTAGGCTACAATAAATGCATAACAAGATGTTATAATGCAAAACAACACTCTAGTTATCAACAATGCCTACATGAACATACATGAGGACTCAATTAGATGCAAAAAGATTCTAACAACCAAATTGTCAACAAACAACACATGAACATTCAAAAGCTTAACTAGTTGATTAAAAGACAATCTATCAACCTAGCCATCAATAAATCACACAAGAATGTTTATGACTTAGCTTTTTAGGCAAAAATGACCTAATCAATTAAGTTATCAAAATACAAACCCAATCATGTCATCATTCATCAATAAATGCATTCAATAAAAGATTTCTACAAATCATATGCAATAAAAATGAACTCTTGAACTTTAAGAACAATAAACAAAGATGAAATGTTTGTTTTTACTTACCAAGTCAAGAATGAAGAAGACCCATGGAAGATTGATGCATGAAACATGTTAGATGCGTATGGGTTTTGGGTTTAGAGAGTTAAAGAACACATCTTGGAGCTTCTCTCTCTAGGGGAACTCTTCCTCTCTTGAAAAATGTGAATTTTGGAGTCTTTGGTCGACCAAAAGAAGAAGAGAATGCATATATACTAGGGCAAGACGAAACCACGTCGTTTTGGAAAAGAACAGCCCAAATACCATCATTTGCGCTGGTCTGGCATTGGTCCAGTAGCGCACGACTAGTGCAGACCTACTGTCCAAGTTGCGCTGGTGAGCTGCGCATGACGACCAGTGCTAGACCAGCGCTCAACTTCTGCTCGAGATTCAAGTGCCCCAAACCAAGACCAAACGACATCGAAACCTTTCGTATGATATACCGTTCAAAAGGTACGGATGTCTACTTTCTACTAAATTTACAAAACAAGATTTGGATGTCTGTAGAAAAAGTTATGGTTAATAGAGTGACCAAATGTCAGATTCAAATAACAGCTGTGAAGTCCTGTTTTAGGGGTTACTTTAGAGATTTCAAAACCAATCCAAACGATCATGAAATATTACGAATAATATACCGTTGGAAAGGTATGGGTGTCTAGTTTGTCCAGAAATTTACAAAACTCAATTTCAATCTTTTTATAAAACGTTATGGTCACTAGACCATACAAAGGTCAGTTTTGAAAAACATTTAAATCATTGAAATCCAATATTTTGAAACTATACACTTCACTCCAAACAATCAAACCAAATCTAACACTTATCCAAGAGAATAATGAGACATTCTCAAGTGGTCAACCATCACGCTAGGACATGCACACCATCATGCAAGCACGGAAGTTTCCGATCACACAAACGGAAACGAATTACACCACATTAAACCACACTTAGATCTAACAATGAAGTGCAAGTGTAAAGTGAGAAAATAACATGCATGGAAATAGATGGAATCATGAATATTCACCAAACATGTGACACACAATAAATATGCAAGATATGAAAATGCATAAGTGTGATGATAAAGCATATAAGCACACAATTAAGATAAAGACAAATGCAATCATAAAAAATGCAATATGAAAGTGTGTGTATGCAACTAAATCTCTTCAAGAGGCAAGTTAAGTGATTACTTGTCGCACTTGCTCTTGAAGTCACGTTGGGAAGACCGGAAGCTTGTCAAACACAATAACCTAAGCTACCCGTTACATACCAATCCCAATGTGATTTGTCATAAAATAAGCCAATCAAAAATGAGGAACTTACAATCTCCCCCTTTGGCTATTTCATGACAAAACAACCACTCACAAAATAATCCTCACAAAACACAAAATAAAGCTATTGGTCAACAAATGTATATTCTACGTTACAATAAGAGAAACCTAAGAATATAAGTCTTCAAGGTCTTCAATCTCTTCATAGATCATCATACCTACACACAACAGCAAGAAAGCACTTTCCAAGAGCAAGTGCATATGAGGTGATCAAACATAAAAAGCATTTGCACTCAATAAAGCAATACAAATTAATGCATGTGCAATGCTCCCCCTAAAAGGTTACTCTCTCTCAAACTTCTCCCCTAAGGCATACACAATGCTCCCTCTATATCTCTCAAGACTTCTCCCCCTTTTTGTCATGAGATAGGCAAAGGAGCTCCCCCTATCGGGTTGCTTTAGCAAAGAGAGCTATTAGCACAAAGGCATTTGCATAATCATATAAACGAACTTTATGCAACTCAAGTAATTGAGAGGGATTCAAGGAGTTTTATTTTTAAAAAGAATATGTGACAAAGATGCTTTGTATGCAAGACATGTTGTATTCAAGTCCAAAATCAATGGTATTTGGCAAAGCAAACATCAAAAGGGTTTCCAAGAGAATTCAAACTAATTGTACCATTTTGTCATAAACAAGCAAGATATAGTTTTTCAAAAGATATTTTTTAGCTAAGAGCAACTATATCAATCCTTAAAGGCAAATCAAGACATGGATATTTATAATACTATTTTATTTTTCTGGATGAAACATCCGTATGATAGTACCTTGTTTACACCTTTAAGAAGAGAGAGAAGACTAATTTGGATGTAAAATCCTTATTGATTAAATAGATACTAGATCCTTATTGATTTTAGTCTTCTCATTTGCTTTCACACAATTTTTGCATATCAAGCAATCAAAAACATTTCATGCATATCATTTTAAGCATGTCATAAAATTCTCATGTCATGGAGATAAATTATGGGTCATTCATATGTATTTTCCCAAATAATTCTCCTAGTCCAAAAATGCATGTTTTAGCATAAATATGACATGGATTGCAAGTAAAGCAATTGTGCACACTTATTATGAAAAAGAACATATAAGCATATATGTGCAACCAACAATCTCAAGCAATTATCAAAAGAGCATAAATTTAATCAACTTTTTACATATGACAATTCATGCAAATTTGCTCTCTTTGCTTGAACTCCCCACAAGGGGTCAAAACCAACCAAGTCAAAAGGAGGCATGAGCCCCTATAGACTTACCAAGTCCATTGGACCTAGTTGCATCTATGGGTATCACATTGGCACAATGGCAAGCGGGTTCATTCTTTCTAACCCACCTAGGTTCCACTTTATCATTTCTAGTGGTCATAGACAAGTTTCTAAGTTCCCTAGGTTTATGCAAACTTGCCCTCTTTTTCAACCGTTTTTCTTTCATGCTCTCTAACCTACACCTCTTGATGTAATCAAAGCAATTTGGTCTTAAGTGACCAATCATACCACAAAAATGACAAGTAGGTACTAAGTAAGAATTTATACCATTGCATTATGATCTCATCAAGGCATTGCCATGTTGATGAGATTGTCTTTGATGGTGCATCGGTTTGCTTCTCTTTAGAGCTTGAGCTAATAGGTGGCACCTTTGTGGTCTAGCTTGTTGAGGTGGTTGAGTCGGTTGAATATACCTTCTTGGTTGTGCAAAGCTTAGGAATGAAGCTTTTGTATGTTAAGGTTGAGCTTCACCCTTTCTTGGCATCTTCATTTGGCCATTCTTGGATGACTCTCCAAGATCAATATTCCTCCTATGGTGTTGAGGAGGTGAAGCTAAGCTTTTACCTTGAGCTTAAGGTTGCTTGATCTTAGCCTTCTTCAAAACCTCTAGATACCTCATCTTTTTGTCCTTAACAATCTTCAAATGAGCACTCTTAGAAAATTCACCCACTTCAAGAGTCTTCTTGTGGTAAGAAGATTGAGGAGGCAACTTAGGAACAATTTCTTTCACAAAAGTTATCTTGTTAGATGATGGTATGACTTCCTCATCAACAAAACCTAGGCCTCTCTTGTCACTAGGCATCTTCCCATAACCTAGCATAATGTTGAGCTTCTCCATACCTGAAATGAATTTAGCAAGTGACATCCTTGCTTCTTCAAGCTCTTTCTTCAACTTGTCCTCATTTTCTTTGACAAGGTTTACTTCCTCATCTAAGAGAATCACATTTTCTCTTAGTTAAAGATTATCTTTCTTCAACACAAAAATCTCTTTCTTTTTCTTCTTCAAGGAGTCATTAAAGAATGTCATAAAATCCTCATAACTCATTCTTTCCTTGTTGTCAAAACTCTCCAAGTCGGAGTTATCGTCATCACATGAGTATGAGCAACACTCATCACATTGCCTCTCACTAATTGAGTCAACTTCCTCATCAAGACCTTTGCCTTGGCCATTTGATGTCATACAAGTAACTTCCCATTGTGTAGCTACATCAATCACACTTCTAGCTACCTTTGCATCTACTCCTTCTTCAAGGTCACAAATAGAGGCATTTTTGCCTTCTTCTCTAACATCCACATGAGAGGCTCCAAAGGCCGTGTAGTAATTTGCAAGCTCTTCATCACTTGAAGAATCTTCTACACTCTCACTATCACTTGATGAGGTGGCCATCTCCTTTCCATTTCTCTTGTTCTTCAAGTTAACACAAACCTTGGAGATATGACCGTATCGTCCACATACAAAGCATTGAATGCCTTTTCTTGAAGACTTTTCTTGGCTTGGATCAACCTTCTTGGAGTCATTCCTTTGTGGCCTCAAGAACTTCTTGAATCTCGTCACCATTTGTGCCACGTCTTCATCCGAATCATCATCCTTCTTTTCAACTTTGGAGGTCTTCAAGGCTATTCCCTTTTGCTTCTTGGGAGATGAGGAGGTGAGAGCCTTTCTTGACTCATAGGCAAGAAGCCTTCCAATTACTTCACTCGACTTCATCTTCTTGAAGTCAACATTTTCTTTAACTGCCGTCACCTTGGATTCAAATCCAGGAGGTAGTGACCTCATGATCTTTTGCTTGATCCTCATATCCTAGTATGGGTCACCTAGTTGATGGCTTTGATTGACGATGTCCATCAACTTCACTTGGAAGTCATTGAAGCACTCATGCTCCTCCATCCTAATAGTCTCGAATAAGGTTTGGAGCACTTGGAGCTTGGAGTCTTTCACCACTTCGGTTCCCTCATGTGTCGTCTCCAAGATTTTCCACACTTCATGTGCATTTTTGATGATTTGGATGAGTTTATATTGACTCTCATCCATTGCACTAAGCTGGGCATGCATGGCCTTGTTGTTCCACTACGAAGCTCTAAACTCTTCGATACTCCATTGAGCCTTGGGCTTAGGCACAATGCTTCCATCTCTGGCGGTCATGGTGGGAGATGTGTATCCATCCTCAAACACCATCCCACACCCTATCATTTATCGCCGATAAATAGGACTCCATTTTCCCCTTCCATGAGGAGTAATTGTCACCCTTGAGCAATGGTGGCCTTACGCTCGACGCTCCCTCTTTGCTAGTCCTGAATTCACTCATAGTGTTTGGGTGAATGTATGCAAATGAATGTAGCAAGCCACACAAGCAAGAGCAAAGATCACCTAAGTATGTCTAGGAACCCACTTTGATACTGGTTGAAAATAAATATAACGTGCATCTAAAACAACCTAGAGGCAGGTGAATGGGTTTTTAATCGATTATTACCAATTTTTTGATTAGTCAAAATTAATCACAATTAACCCATTTCAACAAACAATAAAAATCAAGTAAAAGTGCGGAATTTAAAGAACACTTGATTTTTACGTTGAAACCTTCAACAAAGAAAAACCTCGGGCTGATATGTGCGCCACAAACGATCCTCGAATCCACTACTTGTAATGGTGTTTACATCCTAGGTTGACGACGTCAGACCTTACACGGTCACTAACTGATCGGACCAAAATTGGTATGATTTTGGCCCTCATTTCCTTCTCCTTTTGCTTGATTCTTAGGCATTATCCCGTGATTTAATGGTATAAATTAAGTGTTTTCAGGTATTTATAGAGTTTAGGGGCATTTAACTAATATTGGTGAAATATGGCTAAAAGTGTAATTATTGAAGGAAGATTGAAGATATCGTAATATTGGAAGAATGCAGGGGTCTAAATTGCAATTTGCCACTCATATCAGCCAAGTCACGCCACGTCACGTCAACTGATGAGATACGGTGTGTTTTGATTAAATGCTGACATTAGGTTTCTAAGCATACCCCACGCCCATTCTATGCGCCCCCAAACGCTAGCCTAAAAACGTACAAACCCACAAGGCAATTAAGTGAAACGGTGCGTTTGGATAATGGCTTTGGGCCACTAAGCGCACCCCAAGTCAAGCGACCCAAACAGCTGTTCATGCCACCTTTGTGCACCCCATGCTCCTTCTAAATGTACCCTAGTTAGACAAAGAAGAAGGCTATTGTGCACACCCCACTTCTCTTCAAAATACACCCTATTTGTCTCCTATTCACCTTCTTTTTCCTCGAGTGACCAACCATGGCACACAAACCCTAATGCGCTACCGCCACCTCAACGACCACCTTCCCGTCGCCACCTCTGACCAAAACCGGTGCCGAATTAACGGCCATCTCACCGGCTCACCAGTCGCAAGACTTCCGGCCACCTAAAGCATCGGAATTTCAACCGCCAATCACACCTCCCCACGCCTAAAGTCGCCACTTGTCGCCTATTTTATCGCCATTTGGTCATTCGATGTCACCATGGCGATAGGGAGCCAATTCCACACCAGATTGAGTCGCCATTTAGGGTCACCCTAATGTCGCCATTGGACAAGTAACGACCTCCCCTCTGTAGAAAACTGATTGGGTAGGAAAATTACATAATGAACCCCTTTTGTTAGACTAAATGGTAATCTACCATGCAGGAGGGGTGTTTTGGTAATTGACCACCCGAGACCTAATTTGAAAATCCCATAAATTCATCACTATTTTCCTCTTTTAAACAACTCTTGGCCATTCTTGACAACCAAGAAACCTCCTTTCTACCATTCCTAATCCCTCCACTTCTCTCCTACCTAAGCTAAATATCTAGATTACCTTCCCCAAATCATTCCTTTCTTCCCATCTTCTCCCCAAATCTCCTTAGTCACTTCCTATTTGACTTCACCTATCTGGACACATCCTCATCATCTACTCTTTGCACAAGGAGTATCAAAGGCAAGGAAAGGATCAAGCTTACAAAAGGAGACCCAAGGGTGATTTCCTAATCTTTTACTTGCCTTCCCTTTGGTTGTAATATGTGTAATTAAACCCCCTTTCTAGGGTTTTGATGTGAGAATATTTGGATTGGGTTTTGCTTAAGCTTTAATATATATTTAATCTCTATTTGTGTTCTATTCATTTTATAATTAGATTATATGCATTATATAATTGACATGTATATCCCCTAGTTGATTATACTCTTGTTTAGGATAATTTGTTATTTAATCTTGATTGGATTGACAACCTTGATGGATTGAGAACATAGTGACTATGATAGATCGTCGGAGGGTATGTCAACCGTGATTATCTAAACTGTTAATTGTAACCAACCAATCCTGCCGTGACCCCTTCTCCTTAATCGGTTAGGCATTGCGGTGGGAAGTTGTTTATGGTTCATAGTAATGGTCTAAACACATCCTAGAAATCAATTGGTTAACATTTGTGAGGTTGGTTCACTAAGGTAGCTTGAGAATCACTTCCCGTAATCCACTTGTGATCCCATTAATTCCCTAGCAATTCTATTAATTGTTTTCCCCATGTATCTCTTATCTAGATTTCTATCTATTTTATTAGTTTTATTAGGTTTATTTTACATGTATGTTTGATGGCTTGACAAACCATACAACCATCCATTGCTTATGTTTTATTTTATCGCATGTAGGAATTATTAATTTATTCAACTATTACTCTAATTCCCTATGGAACGAATCTTACTTGCCACTTTACTAATTTTCTATCTAAGTGGTGAAATCGATTTTCAACACGAACACATTTAAAAATATCATTTTGTTGAGTAACAATGATGGCTCATCAAAATTGGCGCCGCTGCCAAGGAATTAAAGCGATTGTTGAATCAATTAACTTTTCTTTGTAGGTTTTTATTAATTTTTAGTCTTTTAGTTCTTTTTTACTTCTTTGGTAGTTTTTGTTTCTTTTTGTTTCAGGATTCTATGGAATTATTCACGGATTATCAAAGGCCGAGCTACGAGACTCATGGGGATAGCTTCAATATGGATTGGTGGATGAACCAAGATTCCTTCTCATCATACCAATCAAATACCATTGATGATGAGAGGAAAAATTTCATGGAGGTTCATTTTCGAGAGAGCAAGAGATTCCAAGCTTCTCAACGAGAGACCATGGAGTTATTCCAATCCGCACAACAAGCACATGAGAAGAACATGACCAACCATGTGGTTTTTAGTCGGCCAGATCAATCATTAGAATCGGTATATCTCAAGCAAGTGAGGACAAGGAGCCGTGTACACGCTCTTGTACAAGTATATGAGAAGGGTGCGGAAGTTGAGGAAGAACCACCGAAGACCCAAGAGTGATGCATGAAATTTGAGGAAACGTTATCTTTGCTTCAAGAGAGGTTAGTGGAAACCTCCCAAGGAAAGGAAGAATTGGAGAGAAAGTTAAAACTCGTGATGAAGGAGTTAGAAGAAAATGAGGCCTTGGGAAAGGTGAAAGTGAAGAAGCTTGAAATGGAAAACAAGAAGCTAACTCTTGAAGTAAACTTGCTCAAAGAAAAGAATGCTACCTGTTGGAGAAAGGTAGGAGAAATCTCCAACAAGAACAAAGAATTGCAAATACAAGTTGGGAGACTCGAAGTTGTGAGGAATTCCGCATCAAAGGAATTCAAAGTCCTTGCAAAGCTATTTGAAGAATTTGAAGAAGAATGTGCAAGGAAGACAAGGAAGTTGCTTATGGAAAAGGAGCAAAAAGCAAAAGCTTTGAAAGAAACGAATGAAGCACTTGAAAGGAAGGATGAAGCCCTCAAGGTAGCCAAGGTCAAAGAATGTGACTACATAGTCAATCAAGACAAGGTGGAGAAGGAGGTCAAAGCACTACACATGAGACAACACCATGGACCTCATAGTCAACTACCAAGAGGGAGTTTTCTAAACCATCCTCCTACTTGCTATTTTTGCTTTCAAAAAGGGCACTTAAAAGCTCATTGTTTTAAATTCCATAAGCACACAAAAATGAGAGAGTCTAGGAATAGGAAAAAGCCACCTAGAGTTAAGCAAATTTTGGTAAGAAAAGACTTGGTTAACCAGGTAAGACCAAAAGGAAACGAAAAGGGGAAATCAACTCAACTTGTTTGGGTTGTGAAAAAGAATCAATTTTCAAACTTGGTAAAACCTCATTTAGTTGATGACACCCCTAGCACATGTACATAATATAGAAAAATTCCTTTTGTGCATTTTTATTTTATATGCTTTATTTAGTTTTGCTTGTTTCTTTTGAATAATTGGTGTTCCAAGCTCTTGTTGGCAATTGCATATATTGAGTATATTTTTAATTGCAGGAACTTTCTAATGTGCTTAGTGCTTGTGTAGATTTTCTATTGCTTCTTGAGGAAGCAAATGTTGTGTTGCTTGTGCGTTAAGCAAGGTTCTTTATCTCTTGGGATGAAACAAAGACAACTTGCGAGTCTTGGAGGGACGAGCAAGCCAAGAGTGCTCATAAAAAGAGCGAGGGCCTTATCCTAAGGAAGCAACATTTTTGAAGTTCGAAGTGTGGGAGCACCATGCCACGTCTTGCCTAGATGTTAAATCGTGCGCTTGGTGGGAGGCAACCCACCTAGGTACAATTTCTTTCCTTTCTTATTTTTAATTTGTGTTATTTCTTGCTTTTTAGTTTTTTTTTTTTTTGCTTAGAATAAGGTTGTGAGTTGTTTGTGATAGTGGATTTAGGCTTGAATGATCACATATTTTGTCCACATGGATTGTGATGATAACTCTTGATGAATTCACATTGCCATATCTCTTGAGTTGATTAGAAGCATATAGGATATTCTTGAACCACTTGATTCAATATTTTGGGGTAATTTTTAAAATGGACATTGATGTTGTTTTGACTCTTTGATTGAGGATGTGTGTTGCGCCACGTTTATCGGTTTATATACCCCAAAGACATTGAGGACAATGTCTAATTTAGATTTGGGGGTGTGTCTGCAACACCATCTCTTGTTTGCAATGTGTGCAAATATTTTGAGCCTAATTTTTTTCAAAACTTTCTAAAATCTTGTGATAATACTATGTTTGAGCATATTTTGCTTGTTGAGATTTTGCCTTTGTGTGTGCGAGTAAGGAATTGTGCATCTTTGCCGTGCTTAATTTAGATTAACTTCATGCCATTTAGGGTTGCATTGAGCAAAGCGTGCTAGTTCTTTTCTCTTGATGTTAGAGTGAATATTCAATTATGCTTGAAGGTTAGGAATTAATAGTAGAGACTTCCTGTGAGGTTCACAAACACGACCTTAAAAGCATATTTTGAGGGAAAGTTTTCACTCTTTAAACACTCATTCAAACACACATGTTAAATATTTTTAAAATGTCTCATTCACACTTAAATGTTGTTTGCCATAGAACATATGGACTGTGAAACAAATATTGCACGGTGTGTATAAAACTAATCTAGAGGGGGGGTGAATAGATTTTAATCGTTATTACCCAATTTTCGCATGTATGTCAATTTTATGAAAATGCCCCTAACTATTCACAATAATATAACAAGTGTAATAAGGTGCGGAATGTAAATAACACTTGATATTTACGTAGAAACCTTCACGGGAAAAACCACGGGCTGTTATGTGCGCCACACACGAACCTCGAATCCACTAATTGAAATGATTACAGCGTAATCCCGGTTTAATGATGTAATCTCGATCAATAATCATCACAACTACCTAATCCCGGTATAAATAGACCTAGTCCAATTGCTTGTGATTTAAGCTACCTAATCCTGATAGCAACACAAGACTTACTTTCTCAATGAAGAGAATAACACCCTAAGTGAATATATGAATATTCAAATGCAACATAGAGCAAGGGAAACCCTATATGCTTATCTAAGATGATGAATATGCAATTAGAACAATCATAGATATTAAAACTAAATGACATGTCAAATAGTTTAGCTAATCAAGATTAAGCACAAAACCTAATTAGCTATCACAATACAACTTCTCAAACATACAACACACTAATCTCAATCTTATATCAAAAGATATATGAAAATCATACAAGTAATAAATTGAGATTGCTTGTTAAGAAAAATACAACATATGTAAGATATTAGTGAAAAGCTTACCAAGCAAAGTGTGATGAAGAATCCATGCAAAAAGACATCTAGATGATCAAAGATGATGCTAGATGATGATTGCTGATCATGAAAAGGTGTTTGAGTAATTAAAAATGAGTTCTTGGAATTTTTCTTCTCTTTGAAAAATATCCTAAGTATGAAATCTGAATATGAACTCTCTTAATTGACCTAAAGTCAAAGTGGCATATATATAGGGGGTCAAATCAAAGTGTGGTCGTTTTGAATAAGTTGGCCTGATTTTGCCTTGGGCGCTGTACGTAGAGCACTTCTATACAGCGCCTGTACAGCGCCCCAACTTTATTCTCTCGGGAAAACAGAGTGGCGTTGTACGTACAGCGCTTTGTACAGCGCCTGTACAGCGACCCAACAGCGACCGAATTAAATCGATCAGGTCTGAACAGCGCTCGATGGGCGTTGTTCGTACAGCGCTTCTGTAGAGCGCTTTTGAGAGCGCCCATTGCAAAAATGCACTCCTAAGTCTAAGCATGACAAGGCAATTGGATATGCAAGATGCAATCAAAATGACAAGCAAGAAGAGATGTTAATGAACATTAATGCACAAAAATAAGACACACAACATACAAGGATTAAACATATGCATGAGTTGTGAGTGTGTGCAACTATCTTTTCAACACAAGTAAGCACATAAAAATTTACCTTCGGTGCTTATCAAGATAAGGTCTTCAAAGAGCTTGAACAATTAACAACAACACTTAAGCTACCCTTACAAAGAACCCTAACATGTGGTTTGTCCACGAAATGAGCCAATCAACAAATGAGAACCTTACAGACTGCTTGTGGATGCCTTAATTGACTTTGTGGACAAACCTTTAGAGATGATTTTAGGCAATGCATGTGAAAAACCACCAAATTGGCCTAAATACTTTCAATCCCTCTATGTGTGTGCTCCATTGCCTATTTGAAGCCAAACACAACAAAGCTTTTCATTCATGAACCACATCAACATAAACCATATAGCCTATACACTAGACTTACCTTGTACCAAATGGTTTTGAAACAAATTATAGCACGGTGTGTATAAAGCTATCTAGAGGGGGGGTGAATAGATTTTACGCTTTTTACCCAATTTTTCGTGTTAGTCAAAATTACGAAAATGCCCTCAAGATAATATAACCAAGCAATTGTAATATGGTGCGGAAATTAAAACAACACTTGGTTTTTACGTGGAAACCCTCACGGGAAAAACCACGGGCTATGTAAGTAAGCCACACTCGAACCTCGAATCCACTAAATGTGCAAACGATTACAACCTAATCCCGGAAGTAATCACACACCTACCTAATCCCGGTATGAGTGAACCTAGTCCAATTTGCTTGCGATCTAAGCAACCTAATCCCGGTTGCTACACACAAGACTTACTTTCTCTAGAAGAGAATACAACCCTAAGTGAATATATGTAAATATCCAAAATGCAACATAGAGCAAGGGAAACCCTATATGCTTATCTAAGATGATTAATATGCAATTAAGAACAATCCTAGATATCAAAACTAAATGACATGTCAATTAGTTTAGCTAATCAATATTAAGCACAAAACCTAATATGCTAGCACAATACAACTTCTCAAACATACATCATACTCATCTCAATATTGTATCCAAAGCATACAAAATAATCAACAAGTAATTAATTGAGATTGCTAGATAAGAGAAACACAAAACATGTAAGATATTAGTGAAAAACTTACCAAGCAAAGTATGATGAAGATTCCATGCAAGATGACATCTAGATGATCCAAGATGATGCTAGATGATGATTGATGATCATGAAAAAGTGTTTGAGAGATTAAAAATGAGTTCTTTGTGTATTTTTCTTCTCTTGAAAAATATCCTAAGTATAGAATCTGAATATGAACTCTCTTAGCTGACCTAAAGTCAAAGTGTTATATATATAGGGGCCATAAGTGAAGTGTGGTCGTTTTGAAAAACGCACCAAAAATTGCTCTGTGCGCTGGTGACATTGCGCTGGACGACAGGCGCAAGACCAGCGCACACGCACATTTTTGCATTGGCGCTGGATGACATGCGCTCACACAGGCGCCATACCAGCGGAGCCACACTGGGCCATCAGCGCTGGTGACCTTGCGCTGGTATAGACCAGCGCACGACCGGCGACAGAGAACTGGACGATCTGCGCTGGTGTGGACCAGCGCACGACCAGCGGCACGCCACTGGGCGTTTTAAGCCGGTGAGCGGCGCTGGACGTCAGGCGCAGGTGGACCAGCGCACAGCCCACAACTTTGAACCCCACAAGCAATCATGCAAGGGGAACAAAGGTAAACTAAGATGCATCCTAAAAGCCTAAATGCTATGATGTTATAAACACAAGATGCAATCATTATACCAAGCAAGAAGAGATGTAAATAGGCATTGATGCACAACAAAAAGAAACACAACATACAAAGATTAAGCAAATGCATGAGTTGTGAGTGTGTGCAACTATCTCTTCAAGACAAGTAAGCACTTAGAGTATTACCTTTGGTGCTTGTCAATCATGAGGTCTTCAAAGGGCCTAAGCAATAACAACAACATCTAAACTACCCTTACAAAGAATCCCCACATATGGTTTGATCACGAAATAAGCCAATTAAAAACAACGGGAATCCTTACAGGTTTGCTAAGGCTTAGGGGTTGAATGTAAGCTTTGAGGAGTATGAAAATGTAAGGCGTGTACCTAGGCAAATATGTGTGTGCAAACACATTAAAAAGATGAAATGCAATACTTGAAAAGAAAAGAAAAGCAAAGAAAAGAAAAGCAATGCAAAAGAAAGAAAAGAAAAGATAAATGAGGCACTAAGTGCCTAGATGAATTATGTGAAATTAAATGAGCTACTCAATGAAAAATTAAGAGTAGAAATTGCACAAAGTAAATTGTAAGCCTGGACGCCAAAGTGTGGAATATGCAAAGTTGTAATGAGCAAAAATGTGCTTAATAGAGAATGTATGCCTTAGTGTGACCTTTGGGTGATTTATTATCAATTCTTCCCATTTATTGACTCACCACTCACCTTAGGCCCCATTACAACCAAATGAAAGACTTATTTGATATTTAGGGATGTCCACTTTGGAAATTTTGGTTGATGCATGTTCTTTCCGGTTAATGGTTTTCAACTCCATTCATGAGACAAATTTTCAGAAATTGTGTTTTTAAATGATCATGTGCAATTATATTTGATATCTTGAACATAAACTCATATTGCAAATGAATTATGAGTGAAGCCTAGGAATTTGTGCGAAAATGAGAGAAACCGGTGAGGATTAGATGTCGAGGCGAATTACATTCTTTTCCAAATGGCACTCTAGTTATGAAGCTTTAGCATCTTAAATGTAGGATCGTGCTGCATGCAATGTTTACTTAGAGTGGCATGTCTTTAATCTTCATTTAGCATCTCTTGCATGCATTATTTCCAAATGAGCACAAAGTTGGTTTAATCTCTTCACTTTTGGTTTGGCAAGTCGAATATTGACTTTTGAGTCTTTTGCAAAAGAGTCGGTGCTTTAATGTTGATTATTTGATTTTTAGACGCATGTCCATGTGTGCTTATGCTTGCTTTGCTCGAGGACGAGCAAAAGATAGATGTTGGGGTATTTGATCGGACCAAAATTGGTATGATTTTGGCCCTTATTTCCATCTCCTTTTGCTTGATTCTTGGGCATTATCCCGTGATTTAATGGTATAAATTATGTGTTTTCAGGTATTTACAGAGTTCAGGGGCATTGAAGTAATATTGGTGAAATAAGGGTAAAAGTGTAATTATTGAAGGAAGATTGAAGATATCGTGATATTGGAAGAATGCAGGGGTCCAAATTGTAATTTGCCACTCAAATTAGCCAACTCACGCCACGTCAGCTGATGAGATACGGTGCGTTTTGATTAAATGCTGACATTGGGTTTCTAAGCGTACCCCACGCCCATTCAATGCGCGCCCAAACGCTAGCCCAAAAACGCACAAGCCCACAAGGCAATTAAGTGAAACGGTGCGTTTGGATAGTGGCTTTGGGCCACTAAGCGCACCCTAAGTCAAGCGAACCAAGCAGCTGTTCATGCCACCTTTGTGCACCCCATTCTCCTTCTAAATGTACCCCAGATAGACAAAGAAGAAGGCTACTGCGCACACCCACTTCTCTTCTAAATACACCCCACCTGTCTCCTATTCACCTTCTTCTTCCTCGAGCGACCAGCCATGGCACATAAACCCTAATGCGCCGCCGCCGCCGCAACGACCACCTTCCCGTCGCCACCTCCGGTCGAAACCGGTGCTGAATTAACGGCCATCTCACCAAATCACCAGTCGCAAGACTTTCGACCACCCAAACCGCCAGAATAACAACCGCCAATCACGCCTCCCCACGCCTAAAGTCGCCACTTGTCGCCTATTTGTCGCCATTTGGTCATTCGATGTCGCCATGGCGATAGGGAGCCAATTCAACACCAGATTAAGTCGCCATTGAACAAGTAGCGACCTCCCCTCTGTAGAAAACTGATTGGGTGGGAAAATTACATAATGACCCCCTCTGTTGGACTAAATGGTAATCTGCCATGCAGGAGGGTGTTTTGGTAATTGACCACCCGAGACCTAATTTGAAAATCCCATAAATTCATCACTATTTTCCTCTTTTAAACAACTCTTGGCCATTCTTGACAACCAAGAAACCTCTTTTCTACCATTCCTAATCCATCCACTTCCCTCTTACCTAAGCTAAATATTTAGATTACCTTCCCCAAATCATTCCTTTCTTCCCATCTTCTCCACAAATCTCCATAGCCACTTCCCATTTGACTCCACCTATCAGAACACATCATCATCATCTACTCTTTGTACAAGGAGAATCAAAGGCAAGGAAAGGATCAAGCTTACAAAAGGAAACCCAAGGGTGATTTCCTAATCTTTTACTTGCCTTCCCTTTGGTTGTAATATGTGTAATTAAACCCCATTTCTAGGGTTTTGATGTGAGAACATTTGGATTGGGTTTTGCGTAAGCTTTAATATATATTTAATCTCTATTTGTGTTCTATTCATTTTGTAATTAGATTCTATGCATTATATAATTGACATGTATATCCACTGGTTGATTATACTCTTGTTTAGGATAATTTGTTATATAATCTTGATTGGATTGACAACCTTGATGGATTGAAAACATAGTGACTAGGATAGATCATCGGAGGGTATATCAACCGCGATTATCTAAACCATTAATTGTAACCAACCGATCTCGCCGTGACCCCCTCTCCTTAATCGGTTAGGCATTGCGGTAGGAAGTTTTTTAGGGTTCATAGTAATGGTCTAAACACATCCTAGAAATCAATTGGTTAACATTTGTGAGGTTGGTTCACTAAAGTAGCTTGAGAAGCACTTCCCGTAATCCACTTGTGATCCCATTAATTCCCTAGCAATTCTATTAATTGTTTTCCCCATATATCTCTTATCTAGATTTCTATCTATTTTATTAGTTTTATTAGGTTTATTTTACATGTATGTTTGATGGCTTGACAAACCATACAACCATCCATTGCTTATGTTTTATTTTATCGCATATAAGAATTGTTAATTTATTCAACTATTACTCTAATTCCCTGTGGAACGAATCCTACTTGCCACTTTACTAATTTTCTATCTAAGTGGTGAAATCGGTTTTCAACACGAACACATTTAAAAATATCATTTTGTTGAGTATCAACGACGGCTCATCACTAACTCACCACTATTACCTGCAGGCCTTTAATAGTGAACTTAGACCAAAGTTGCTTGATCACTCACACCGGTAGTTACAAGATTTAATTCTCAATGAAGAGATCAATAGCCTATGTGAATATATAGCAATATCCAAAATGCAAATAATGCTAGGTTACACTAAATGCCTAAATAGATGTTATAATGCAAAACAACACTCTAGTTATCAACAATGCCTACATGAACATACATAAGTACTCAATTAGATGCAAAAAAGATTCTAGCAACCTAATTGTCAACAAACAATACATAAACATTCAAAATCTTAACTAGTTGATTAAAAGACAATCTATCAAAAGATTTGGATGTCTGTAGAAAAAGTTATGGTCAATAGAGTGACCAAAGGTCAGATTCGAATAACAGCTGTGAAGTCCTATTTTAGTGGTTAATTTGGAGATTTCAAAACCAATCCAAACGGTCATGAAATATTACGAATAATATACCGTTGGAAAGGTATGGGTGTCTAGTTTGTCCAAAAATTTACAAAACTCAATTTAATTCTTTTTATAAAAAGTTATGGTCACTAGACCATACAAAGGTTAGTTTTGATAAACATTTAAATCATTGAAATCCAATATTTTGAAACTAGATACTTCACTCCAAACAACCAAACCAAATCTAACACTTATCCAAGAGAAGAATGAGACCTTCTCAAATGGTCAACCATCGCGCTAGGACATGCACACTATCATTCAAGCACGAACGTTTCTGATCACACAAACAGAAACGAATTACACCACACTAAACCACACTTATATCTAACAATGAAGTGCAAGTGTGAAGTGAGAAAATAACATGCATGGAAATAGATGGAATCATGAATATTCACCAAGCATGTGACACACAACAAATATGCAAGATATGAAAATGCATAAGTGTGATGATAAAGCATATAAGCACACAATTAAGATAAACACAAATGCAATCATCAAAAATGCAATATGAAAGTGTGTGTGTGCAACTAAATCTCTTTAAGAGGCAAGTCAAGTGATTACCTTTCGCACTTGCTCTTGAAGTCACGTTGGGAAGACCGGAAGCTTGCCAAACACAATAACCTAAGCTACCCGTTACATACCAATCCCAATGTGGTTTGTCATGAAATAAGCCAATAAAAAATGAGGAACTTACATATTCCTTGACAAAAAGGAGGAGAAATGTATACCGCACCATGTGTGGGAAAAATTGTCCACGTGTGGGAGAAATGTTCCTTTCTGTGATATATGGAGACTTTGTCTTAAGGGGGAGAATTCTTGTCTTAAGAGGGAGAAAAGAATTCTTGCTTGATGAAGTTAAGGAACTTAGAGAGAGCTTTAAAGTTAACTTTTATATGATGTATGGGGAGTCTTGTTTGTTTTTGTGAATATATCTCACCAATCTTCTTTGGTGAAGATCTCTTGTTTTGTTTGCTATTTTTCTCATAGGCACTTTGATGATCAAAGAAGGGATTCTTGAAGAATCATAAAGACATGAAGACATTTTAGTCTTGGGATCTCTTTGTAATGTGAGGATGTGAGAATGTGATCTTCTTTGAGTAATTTGAGTGATCATTGTATGGTGAGGTTAAGGTTTTGCCATGGAATAGCCAAAGGGGGAGATAGTAAAGATTTAGATTTGTATTGGCTTGATTCCATTGTAAAACTCTCTTTATTTGTAATGACTAGTTGCTTAGGTGATTCATGTTAGAAAGAAGCTTCAAAGAAGGAAAGCAACTTCTCATGCAAAGTTCGTTTTCAAGAGGAAAAGCGCTTTCTTGAATGCTAAGATATTGAGATTCTTCTTCCTCTTGCAAGGCGTAAACGCACACACAGACATTGCATACATTTGTGTCCCTGCATCGTTGCGCTAAATTTGTATAACACATTCTCACACTTGTTGAAGTATGCACATGCATTAGTCTTAAATTGACAAACATTGTAGAATTGCATGTTCTAGGACTATCTCTAGGAAATGGCATACTTGTGTGATCTTGTGTTTATTTGTTTGTGTTGTATTGTTTTTGACTTAAATATGTTCTCATAAGATTCCTTATTTAGTTCCAGTCGTTTCGAGTTCAAACTAGGAAGTTACGAAACTTTACGTTCTCTTACAATACATTGTCTTCGTCGTCGAGTATCGAGTCGAATTCTTAACCTTTGGTCAATTTTTCATAGTCTTCCTCATGTTTTATTGAGTTACAGTTCATAATCCAAAAGTGGATTTGAATTCAGAGTTCGAAGGCTGGAGAACAATCAAAGAACGCGTGAAGTGCACAAAGGGAGCGAAGGAGAAGAGAGGTGGCGAAGGCCAACCAACCCTCTCTTCCCGTGGAGGCGCGTGGCCACCATAGGAAGAACTCCTTGTTAGGATTATGCTCAATAGCAAGAGTGTAATAGTGTTTTTCATAATCTATTCATATTCATAATGTGATTTCTGGTTTAACAAATCTTATAGCATTTATAGTTTAATTATTATAATTGTCAAAAGTAAATAATCATAAGGTCAAAAAACTATGAGAAAAGAAGAATTGTTCGTACATCTGGATATGTATAAGGTAGACACAATTCTTTAGTTAGTCTTGAATAATGTTCACAACTTAGGTTGGGCACCTTTATCTTGTTAAAGTTGTAGAATTCTTTTACTAGCATTTGAGTGGGATCAAATGTGTTATGATGAGTCTAAAATCATCGGAGGGTCTTCGAGTAAAAGAATCTAGTGCACTGGGTGCATTGAACTGGATCACAATGAAATACTTTATCTAGAACTGTCAATAGATAATAGTCTTTTCATTATCAGGACAATCGGAGAGTCTATCTTAATCCTGAGATAAATGATGGACTTATGGTTGCAAGTGGTATCATTTGAGTTATCAATGAGTACGATTATATAGCATAGTCTATCCTCAATAGTTTGGTGGTATTCATTTGTTAATCGATAGAGGACTTCATTTATAGATATGGACATCGTGGCTCCATTTATTAAATGAGAGTAGAATATCATAATATGGATGTTTTGAGGTATTGGATATTAAATCTTAACGTTAAGTTTTCAATAGTGTCTATTGGAACATGGCTTCTGGACAAGTCAAAATATCCAAGTTCAAAATGTGGTCATATGAGGAAATATGGTAACTTGAAGAGCTATAGGAGGTCTATGAGCTCTTGGCGATTACTGATATTCTTCACGAGGATACACCATCTCCTATAAGGTTGTCTAGGGTATGAATGAGAATCATTTACATATTCCATCTTTATTTAAGAGTGCAATTTTAGTTCTTTAGTGGAATGAACTAAAATTAATAGATTGAACCTAAGTGAATCATTTGTTGATTGTGATTGGGTTATGTCTATTGGAGATTAAATTTAGATAGGCCCGCCAAGATCCCCAATCCACACGGACTTGCATGAATCACTTGATATATTCTACCAGACCAATTTATAGGCCCATCTACAATTGTATTTAATATATTAAGAATATAATTTGCACATTATTTATTTAATGGGCTGATCAATTATATTAATATATTAATGAAAGGCATGTGGGCTTGTTTCTTTTAGTAAGAATGGGTCTGGTTCACATGTGGGCTTTTTAATTAAAGTCTAATGGATTACATAAAATAAGAAAATAATATTAGGCCCATGTATATGGTGTGGGCGGCAAGACTAGAATAATAGTCTAAAATATTATTTTATTTTATTGATTGATTAAATGGAAATTAATTAATTTATTAGTTAATCATTTAATTGAGAATCAAAATCTTTTTCTGATCAGGAAATATGTTTCCTAGAGTTATACTATTGGTAGTAGTATATTAAATATTAAAGACTTTATTTGGTAAGTAGATAAATAAAGGGAATTTATTTATTTAGTCAAATTAGGAAGTCTTTGATATAGTCACAAATACACTAAAGAGTTGGATTAGGGTTTGGAATTCTAAGGAAATCTACCTAGAGTTAGGATTTAGGTCAAAAGACACAAATCCTACATGGTAGAAGATTTTCGGCCACATGATATATATATAGCTAATATATATATATAATATGATATAAAAGAGTGATGTCACTTGGCCGTATATATATATATATATTGATTTGTGAGTGCAGTTTAATAGGAGTACTAATACTTTGATATGGGCAAGTAATTGGTGGAACATATATTAATTATATAGGCATGCAGACAGTGTGCCGCAATATATTTTTGTTTAGGCGTGCATCATTGGTGCACTTTTATATAGGTGTGCAGATTTATGATATATATATAGTAATATATAAATATTATATATAGATAGAATTCGGAGAACCCTAAGGTCTTGGACTTGAGAGTTTTTTCTTTTGCTAGAGAAAAATAGAATCCAACTCTTAGATTAGTGTGAGAATTCGGTCAAGAGGAAAAGAGAGAAAAGTTTGTTCTTATTTCGATAGTGCACTAGTAACTTTTATATCAAAAGGTTTTGTGCACAATTTTGAATAAGGTTCACGCGAGTTTCGATCTAACGATTGTGAATTCAAAAGTGACTGCAACATTCTTTGTAGCCTCTTGGAATTTGTTGTGACTAACGAAAAAGAAAAAGTTTTGTTAATCCATCCTCAGGTACACAATTCAAAGAGAAGGGAGACCACGCTCCTAGGTGATTCACGTTCGTGATTGGATTGGAAGATCTTGCGGATTACCATCGACGCAATGTCAATCGGATCACGCGACAAAGGTATGATATCTTTAGTATTATATGTTAATTAATTAGAGGGTTAAGGTTCAAATTATGGAAAAATTTTAAACTATACTAAACTCGTTTTTAGTCTCGCTTCCGCTGCGTTGACCGTATTTTTCCCTACAATTGGTATCAGAGCCTAGGTTGTACCCTTTTAATTAATTAACGTATATATACGTGAATCGATTTCTTTTTATTGTGATTATGCATGTTTAGAAAGAGATGGCACTCTAGGTATTCGCATATATAATTACATGTGAATGTATGGATTTATATATGTTATTATTTTATAATGTGGATTGTTATTGCTCGATTTTGGTCCTAGATTTTCAATGTAATTTTTGTTATAGAATTGTAACAAGAAGGGTGGTCTATCATCGCCATAATTCCTTCTTGGTAGTTGCTAGGTTTTCTTTTAATTTTATTTTTTTTAGTGCAGTAATTTTACTGCAGTTTTTTTAATTTAATTTTATGTGCAGTGTTTTTTTTGTAAAAGTACTGCAGTGAATAAAAAAAAAAAATACTGCAGTATTTTATTAGTTTAAATACTGCTGCAGTATGTTCGAGTAATGAAGATTCGAAGACTCGAAGAAAAAGGAAGCAACCGGAACCAAGAACGAGCACCGTGCGCACCCTAGGAGTGGATTGGGCTGCGCATGGCAAGCCCAAATCTTGGTGGGCTGCGCACGGTAGCCCTATGTGGCCTCATGGGCTGCGCACAGCAGCCCCTTTGTGGGGTTGTGGGGTGTGTTCGCCCATGGGAGGAAGCCGAAGGATGAGCGTATGGTTGATGGCCACTTGAAGATCTTGTATTCCTAAACAATTGTAATTTACTTGCTTTTCTAGGATGGACCAAAATTGTTGCTATTTATTTTATGCTTAAATATTACAATATTTGTTATTGTATGATAACATGACATATAGAATAGGAGTGCCACTCATATATCTCTTTTGGTATGAACATGCATTGAATGATTTAGGTATCTAAATTGGCATCTAGATAACTTGGTAAATCATTTTATGGGATTTAATCACACGCCTTAAACAATTGAGTGGGAGAAGGAGTTTTTGTAACACCTATGGCCTCCAAGGTTAGTTGAGCTTTATTATTTATTGGTAATCCCCCCAAGGGGCGTCCATGAATGGAATTTAGCAACATACTTCCTTACAAGGATAGACTAGACAATGGACTCAAACAAGATCTACTTCCCAAGGAGGGATTTTCGTGAGAGAAAATTGAGGGTCGATATCTTGGTAACACACTCAATGTAATTTTATTGATATCCTCCCAAGAGTTCTTGTCAGTAAAATTGCAAGGCTAAAATTGATAACGCTGGTTGTTATGTTAACAATTAGGTGGGACCTAGTCTAACTAGTAAATGGTGCGAACTCCCAAAGGAGGCGTAACATTTATGGGTGTTGGATCACCGTTGAATTTTTATGATTGAGTTATTTATTTAATTCAAGATAAATATTTAAAAGTGCTTTATCATGATTATTTACTTATATATGTTTTGTTTTATTCAGAAATCATGACCCCATCACTTATGAACATCCTAAAAGATAAAACTTTAACTGGTAATAATTATGTCACATGGAAAAGGAAAATTGGGTTGTTGCTGCAAGCTGAAAAACATAAATTTATTCTATCTATTCCTAAGCCACTTGCTCATACTTGTGAATCTAATGGCACAAGTCAAGAGATTCATTTGGTTGGTAAAGTTGCTACTGTTAAGACCCGTAAAAAGGTCAAGAAACAACAGAAGAAAAAGCAACTTGGGCCTACCAAGATAGTAACCAAGATCAAAGGGAAGTGCTCTCTTTGTGGTGAAAAGGGACATTGGAAAAGTAATTGCCCAAAGTCTCAGAACAAGAAGGAACAAGGTAATGTTAATTATCTTGAAACATGTTTTCTGGCAGATTCTACGGATTCTTGGATCATAGACTCTGGAGCCACTAATCATGTTTGTTATTCCTTGCAAGGGTTCCAGGAAAGGAAAAGACTGAATAAGAATGAAATCAACTTGCGTTTAGGTAACGGAACGTTAGTGTCTGCAAGTGCAGTGAGAGATATTAGAGTTTATTTGGATTCTAGAAGGCATTTAGATTTGATAGACGTTTATTATGTACCTCAATTCAAGAGGAATTTAATTTCAGTCTCTTGTTCGAATAAATTTGGATATTCGATTACTTTTAATAAAGTTTTTATTATTAGTAAGAATGACAAAATTATTTGCCAAGGTACATTGGAAAATGGTCTATACTTCTTGCATAGAAATATCTCTCACTCGTTAGACACAGAATTAACGGAACATGATCATAAAAGAGTAAAATTATCAATAGATGAAACCTACCTATGGCATTTACGCCTAGGTCATATTAACCATAATAGGATTAAAAGATTGGTATGTGACGGACCTTTAAGTGACTTAAAGGTTGATGATCTATGTAAGGATTCCCATTATTGATTGGCTTATTTCGTGGTCAAACCACATGTTGGGGTTTGGTTGTAAGGGTAGTCTAGGTGTTTGTTGAAGATCAAGACCCTTTCCAAGACCTCAAGAGGACAAGCACCAAAGGTATATATCTAGTGCTTACATTGGCTTGAAGAGATATAGTTGCACACACACACACAACATGCATAACTCTTATTCTTGTATGGTGTGTTTATATTTTGTGTGCATTGTGCTTTATTGATTTATTCAATATCTCTTCTTGCATGTTGAATTGATTGCATCTTGTTATATGATAATGCCATGACATGTTAGGCATTAGGATGCATTCAATACCCACACTTGCACTTCATGTATGTTAGCTTTTAGTGTGGAGTAATTCGTTTCCCTAAGGATGTTCGGAAACGTCCGCGCGTGCACGGTAATGTGCTTTGATTTGCGCGATGATCGCCGGTGGAGATGCCTTTGGCTTCTCCTTGGTTTCACCATTTTTGGTGAATCGGCGGTTACGTTCGGCGGCCTTGCTGCCGTTCGAAACCGCCGAATGAGACCTGATTGAAATATATCTCTCGGGTCCAAAACGGCGGTTGGGATCGGCGGTTTCAAAACCGCCGAATGAAGTCGCCGAAGTTCCCCTGTTCCACACGGGAGCCATTCGGCGGTTCATTTCGGCGGCCTGGCCGCCGAATGAAACCGCCGATCGGTGCGTTTCAAGGGCAAAATTGTATTTTCACCTGCCCTGTTTTTGGTCTCTATAAATACATCCTTATCTCTGGTTCAGAACACAAGTCTTTGATCATAAGAACCCTAGAGAGATATTTAGAGAGACTTGAGAGAGAAAGCTTAAAGATCATATCTTTATCTCTCTAAACCCATCCCCACATGCATAAATCTTCATCTAAGCATCATCTAGGATCATCTAGCATATGCTAATGCATGGGACTTCTTCAACACACATGGTATGATTTGTTGAACACTTTTATCTTACATAATTAGTGTTTCTACTTATCAATTTTATCTCATATTTTACTTATATGTGTTTAGATTAATTTCTACATATAAGATTGAGATTATGTGTTGATTGGGTTTTTATTTGTTAGCTAGGCTTTAATGTTCATATGCCATCTAGCTAATTGATCTCATTTATTGATTGAGATTATTTTTCATAGCTTATTTGATTAGGTCATTATTGCCTAAAAGCTATGCCATGAACATTCTTGTGTGATGTATTGATAACTAGGTTGATAGATTGTTTTTTAATCAACTAGTTAATCCTTTGAATGTTTGTGGGTTTTATATGATAGCTTTGTATCTAGGATTGGTGATCCTTTACTTAGCTAAAGTTATATGCCATGTCATATAGCTATATGTGATATCTAGGATTGATTATATTGTCATCTTATAATCCTAGGTAAGCATTTAGAGTACCCTAGCTCTTATTGCATTAATTGAATATTCATACATATTCACATAGGGTTGTTTCTCTTCATAGAGAAGTAAGTCTTGGGGCTAAGTGTGCTTAGGCCTCAAGCAAATTGGACTAGAGCCGCTATAAAAGGCCCGCGTGGTAGATTAGAGGGTGCTCACGCCAAGAGTAGTGTATCAGGGGATATCACTAGGGATTGAACCAAGAGTGGCGATTGGTAGTGTCCATAGCCTGAGGTTATCTAGGGTGAGGGTCCGAGAATCACTTGAGGGTGTAACCGTCTTTTCATATAGTGGATTTCGAGGTCCGAGTGTGGCGCACTTAACAGCCCGTGGTTTTTCCCAGTGGTTGGGTTTTCCACGTAAACATCAAGTGTCATTTACTATTTCCGCATCTTATTACACTTGTATGTTTTGTTGACTTGCTAGGGGTATTTTCGTAAAATTGACTTGCATGCGAAAATTGGGTAATAATTAGATAAAATCTATTCACCCCCCCTCTAGCTTTATATTGATAAACACACCTTGAGTTATTTTTAAGAACTTTCAATACCAACTTGTGAATCTTGTTTGGAAGGTAAAATGACCAAAAGGTCGGTCTCGGCCAAAGGTACAAGAGCCACTGAATGTTTAGGATTGATACACACTGATGTATGTGGACCTATGAGCATTCAAGCTAGAGGTGGATATGAGTACTTCATCACCTTCACAGATGATTACTCGAGATTTGGCTATGTGTATCTCATGCGACATAAGTCGGATGCTTTTGACATGTTCAAAGCATTCAAAGCTGAAGTAGAAAATCAGCTTGAGAAACACATAAAAATCTTGAGATCTGATCGTGGTGGAGAATATCTATCTGGTGAGTTTCAGCAATATCTTATTGATAATGGGATAGTTTCTCAGTTTTCTGCACCGAGTACACCTCAACAGAATGGGGTAGCAGAAAAGAGAAATAGAACTCTTTTAGACATGGTTAGGTCTATGTTGAGTTATTCAACACTTCCTATTTCTTTTTGGGGATATGCTTTACAAACTGCTATATACATTCTAAACGATGTACCATCTAAGCCCGTTCCTCAAACACCCCATGAGTTGTGGACTGGGCGCAAGCCTAGTTTACAACACTTAAGGATATTTGGTTGTCCTACACATGTGTTAAAAGGAAAGACAGAAAAGATGGAGTCCCGTTCGGAAACATATATATTTGTAGGGTATCCAAAAGAAACTAAAGGATATTATTTCTATAATCCTTCAGGTCTTAAAGTATTTGTTTCGACAAATGCTAAATTTCTGGAAAATGACTATATGAATGATTTCGTACCTAGAAGTAGAATTGTCCTGAATGAGATGTCAGGAGATACAATTCCATGAGAGGTTACACAACCTAACTCAATTGTAAGTTCCGATCCAACACAAAATCAACAACCTACCATTCCTCGTCGTAGTGGGAGGGTTAGAACACAACCCGAAAGATACATCGGTCTGGGAGAATCAGTGGAGAATCTCCCGGACGACGATAATCCCTACACGTATAAGGAAGCAATTGAGGATGTTGATAGTCGCCATTGGCAAAAGGCAATGCAATCTGAGATTGAATCCATGTTCGATAACAAAGTCTGGTCCCTTGTAGACTTGCCTAAAAGGATAAAACCCATTGGTTGCAAGTGGGTATACAAGAGGAAAAGAGGTATGGATGGAAAGGTGGAAACCTTTAAAGCTAGATTGGTAGCTAAAGGGTATACACAGAAAGAAGGTATCGATTACGAGGAAACCTTCTCTCCTGTGGCCATGCTTAAATCCATTAGGATACTCTTATCCATTGCAGCATCTTTAGATCTAGAGATTTGGCAAATGGACGTCAAGACAGCTTTCCTTAATGGAAGTCTTGACGAAAGCGTCTACATGATGCAACCAGAAGGATTCATTGAAAAGGGCCAAATGGAAAAGGTATGCAAGTTGCAGAAATCCATATATGGATTAAAGCAAGCATCCAGATCCTGGAACATAAGGTTCGATCAAGATGTCAAAGGTTTTGGATTTATTCAGAATCCTGACGAACCTTGTGTATACAAAAGGATTAAGGGCGACAAGTTGGTTTTCCTGATTCTTTATGATGATGATATACTACTCATTGGAAACAATGTAGGTGTATTGACATCAGTAAAAGAATGGTTAGCAAAACAATTTGATATGAAGGACTTAGGAGAAGCAAGTTTTATTTTAGGTATCCAAGTAATAAGGGATAGAAAGAATAAAACGATTGCATTATCCCAAGCTTCATACATAGACAAGGTCTTGTCTAGGTTTTCCATGCAGGATTCCAAGAAAGGTATGTTACCTTTCAGACATGGAATCAAACTTTCTAAGGAACAAGTTCCTAAGAATGAGCATGAAGAGCAATTCATGAGTAGAGTTCCATATGCCTTGGCAGTTGGAAGTCTCATGTATGCAATGCTCTGCACTAGACCAGATATTTGTTTTGCTATTGGCATAGTTAGCAGGTTTCAATCGAAACCTGGTCCTGATCACTGGACGGAAGTCAAGCATATTTTCAAGTATCTCAAGAGAACGAGAGATAATATGCTTGTATACTTTGGAGGGGATTTAATTCCCGTTGGGTATACAGATTCTGATTTCCAATCAGCTTCTAACTCCAGAAAATCCACATCAGGAGCTGTGTTTACTATTGGAGGAGAAGCAGTCATATGGAGGAGTATCAAGCAATCTTGTATTGTTGATTCCACCTTGGAAGCTGAGTATGTTGCTGCATGCGAGGCTGTTTGGCTCTACCAATTTTTGATTGACTTGGAAGTGGTTCCTAGTGCGAATAAGCAGATCACTATCAACTGTGACAACAGTGGAGCAGTGGCTAATTCGAAAGAACCAAGAAGTCATAAGAGAGGAAAACACATTGAAAGGAAGTATCATCTTTTAAAGGAAATTGTATATAAGGGTGAGAACATGGGAATGAGAGATATGACACACTTGCTATAGCGCAAGTGGGAGATTGTTAGGATTATGCTCAATAGTAAGAGTGTAATAGTGTTTTTGACAATCTATTCATATTCATAATGTGATTTCTGGTTTAACAAATCTTATAGCATTTATAGTTTAATTATTATAATTGTCAAAAGTAAATAATCATAAGGTCAAAAGACTATGAGAAAAGAAGAATTGTTCGTACATCTGGATATGTATGAGGTAGACACAATTCTTTAGTTAGTCTTGAATAATGTTCACAACTTAGGTTAAAGGTTGGGCACCTTTATTTTGTTAAAGTTGTAGAATTCTTTTACTAGCATTTGAGTGGGATCAAATGTGTTATGATGAGTCTAAAATCATCGGAGGGTCTTCGAGTAAAAGAATCTAGTGCACTGGGTGCATTGAACTGGATCACAATGAAATACTTTATCTAGAACCGTCAATAGATAATAGTCTTTTCATTATCAGGACAATCAGAGAGTCTATCTTAATCCTGAGATAAATGATGGACTTATGGTTGTAAGTGGTATCATTTGAGTTATCAATGAGTACGATTATATAGCATAGTCTATCCTCGATAGTTTGGTGGTATTCATTTGTTAATCGATAGAGGACTTCATTTATAGATATAGACATCGTGGCTCCATTTATTAAATGAGAGTAGAATATCATCATATGGATGTTTTAAGGTATTGGATATTAAATCTTAACGTTAAGTTTTCAATAGTGTCTATTGAAACATGGCTTCTGGACAAGTCAAAATATCCAAGTTCAAAATGTGGTTATATGAGGAAATATGGTAACTTGAAGAGCTATATGCGGTCTATGAGCTCTTGGCGATTACTGATATTCTTCACGAGGATACACCATCTCCTATAAGGTTGTCTAGGGTATGAATGAGAATCATTTACATATTCCATCTTTATTTAAGAGTGCAATTTTAGTTCTTTAGTGGAATGAACTAAAATTAATAGATTGAACCTAAGTGAATCATTTGTTGATTGTGATTGGGTTATGTCTATTGGAGATTAAATTTAGATAGGCCCGCCAAGATCCCCAATCCACACGGACTTGCATGGATCACTTGATATATTCTACCAGACCAATTTATAGGTCCATCTAAAATTGTATTTAATATATTAAGAATATAATTTGCACATTATTTATTTAATGGGCTGATCAATTATATTAATATATTAATGAAAGGCATGTGGGCTTGTTTCTTTTAGTAAGAATGGGTCTGGTTCACATGTGGGCTTTTTAATTAAAGTCTAATGGATTAAATAAAATAAGAAAATAATATTAGGCCCATGTATATGGTGTGGGCGGCAAGACTAGAATAATAGTCTAAAATATTATTTTATTTTATTGATTGATTAAATGGAAATTAATTAATTTATTAGTTAATCATTTAATTGAGAATCAAAATCTTTTTCTGATCAGGAAATATGTTTCCTAGAGTTATACTATTGGTAGTAGTAGTATATTAAATATTAAAGACTTTATTTGGTAAGTAGATAAATAAAGGGAATTTATTTATTTAGTCAAATTAGGAAGTCTTTGATATAGTCACAAATACACTAAAGAGTTGGATTAGGGTTTGGAATTCTAAGGAAATCTACCTAGAGTTAGGATTAGGTCAAAAGACACAAATCCTACATGGTAGAAGATTTTCGGCCACATGATATATATATAGCTAATATATATATAATATGATATAAAAGAGTGATGGCACTTGGCCGTATATATATATATATATTGATTTGTGAGTGCAGTTTAATAGGAGTACTAGTACTTTGATATGGGCAAGTAATTGGTGGAACATATATTAATTATATAGGCATGCAGACAGTGTGCCGCAATATATTTTTGTTTAGGCGTGCATCATTGGTGCACTTTTATATAGGTGTACAGATTTATGATATATATAGTAATATATAGATATTATATATAGATAGAATTCGGAGAACCCTAAGGTCTTGGACTTGAGAGTTTTTTCTTTTGCTAGAGAAAAATAGAATCCAACTCTTAAATTAGTGTGAGAATTCGGTCAAGAGGAAAAGAGAGAAAAGTTTGTTCTTATTTCGATAGTGCACTAGTAACTTTTATATCAAAAGGTTTTGTGCACAATTTCGAATAAGGTTCACGCGAGTTTCGATCTAACAATTGTGAATTCAAAAGTGACCGGAACATTCTTTGTAGCCTCTTGGAATTTGTTGAGACTAACGAAAACGAAAAAGTTTTGTTAATCCATCCTCAGGTACACAATTCAAAGAGAAGGGAGACCACACTTCTAGGTGATTCATGTTTGTGATTGGATTGGAAGATCTTGCGGATTACCATCGATGCAATGTCAATCGGATCACGCGACAAATGTATGATATCTTTAGTATTATATGTTAATTAATTAGAGGGTTAAGGTTCAAATTATGAAAAAAAATTAAACTATATTAAACTCGTTTTTAGTCTCGCTTCCGCTGCGTTGACCGTATTTTTCCCTACACTCCTCTCTACCCCCATGGTGGCCACGCACCTCCACGGGATGAAAGGATGGGTGGTGGCTTCTTTACCCTTTTGCTCTTCTTCTTCTCCACTTGGTTTCCCTCCCTATTGAATTCAAATTCGTGCAGAATTCTCTCAAAACTTGTATATTTTTGTTTTAGTCATAACTCTCTCATTTCAACTCCGATTTCAATGATTCAAAAACCAAAATTGTTGGTCTTGAGGAGAGGAACAAGTTCCAATCATTTTCAAGGTGAAAATATGTCCACATTAATCGTGGGAATCTGATCTCAGTTCGTGGTTCATCATTTTGTTTGGTAATCATCTTCTCTACATTTTTCTTATGATCAACTTCATGGATCTACTTATTTGATAGATGAAAAATGTTTAGAATCCCTTTGATTCGAATTTTAGATTTGTTTGATTGATTTTCGAGTTGAAGCTTTTTATGATTTTGATTGAACATCTTTTAAGCTAAACTTGATTAACATGAAATTGATTCTAGAAATACTTTGTGTTTTGAGCTTGATTGTTGATTTCTAGATTTAGTTACATGTTCTAAGAACTAGGATACTTTGATTGTGATATTCTATAATCTAGTTCTTGTTGGATCCACATGCTTAGATTTCTAGATATATTTGTGATTGATCTGTGAAAGCCTAATCTAGTTTCTCTAATTGCATGTTCATAGAGTTTATTTGATCTACTAGCTCTATTTGGTTGTGTTTGCATCATTTGCATCACTTAGATCATTTGTCTTGCATATGGTGGGAAGTCTCTTGTTGGAGAGTGATTCATCAACATAGATCAAGGAAGACTTGGCAAGGGGTGTGAGGCTCCGATAAGTCCGAGTAAGGAAGTCTTGACTAAAAGCATGAGCACAACGCAAGTACACTTTGGATGTAATTGATGATATGGGCTTACTTGGGGCTGCTCCAGCTACATTTCCCATGGAACAAAATCAAAAACTTACACCATTAGATGGTGAGCTTCTAAAAGACTCGTCTCAATATAGAAGAATTGTCGGGTGTCTCATTTATCTCACCATTACAAGACCAGATATTTCTTATTCCGTGCGTCTTCTTAGTCAATTTATGCACCAACCACGAAAGCCACACTTTGATGCAGCCATTCGTGTCTTACGGTATCTAAAGGGAACGCCAGGACAAGGTTTGTTATTTTCGGCAAAAAGTAACCTGAAATTGATTGAGTATTGTGATGCAGATTGGGCAAGCTACCCTACTACAAGAAAATATGTTACTGGGTACCGTGTTTTTCTTCTTGAAGAATGAGAGAATAAGCACTACTGATAGTATGGAAGGGATGTATAAGAAGAATTTGACCACGATGAAAGTTCTTAATAAATGCTCGGGGTTTGTTTATCAATATAAAGCTAGAGGGGGGGTGAATAGATTTTATCTAATTATTACCCAATTTTCGCATGCAAGTCAATTTTACGAAAATACCCCTAGCAAGTCAAAAATACATACAAGTGTAATAAGATGCGGAAATAGTAAATGACACTTGATGTTTACGTGGAAAACCCAACCACTGGGAAAAACCACGGGCTGTTAAGTGCGCCACACTCGGACCTCGAAATCCACTATATGAAAAGACGGTTACACCCTCAAGTGATTCTCGGACACTCACCCTAGATAACCTCAGGCTATGGACACTACCAATCGCCACTCTTGGTTCAATCCCTAGTGATATCCCCTGATACACTACTCTTGGCGTGAGCACCCTCTAATCTACCACGCGGGCCTTTTATAGCGGCTCTAGTCCAATTTGCTTGAGGCCTAAGCACACTTAGCCCCAAGACTTCAATCTCTCAAAAGAGATGCACAACCCTATGTGAATATGTATGAATATTCAATTAATGCAATAAGAGCTAGGGTACTCTAAATGCTTACCTAGGATTATAAGATGACAATATAATCAATCCTAGATATCACATATAGCTATATGACATGGCATATAACTTTAGCTAAGTAAAGGATCACCAATCCTAGATACAAAGCTATCATATAAAACCCACAAACATTCAAAGGATTAACTAGTTGATTAAAAAACAATCTATCAACCTAGTTATCAATACATCACACAAGAATGTTCATGGCATAGCTTTTAGGCAATAATGACCTAATCAAATAAGCTATGAAAAATAATCTCAATTAACAAATGAGATCAATTAGCTAGATGGCATATGAACATTAAAGCCTAGCTAATAAATAATAACCCAATCAACACATAATCTCAATCTTATATGTAGAAATTAATCTAAACACATATAAGTAAAATATGAGATAAAATTGATAAGTAGAAACACTAATTATGTAAGATAAAAGTGTTCAACAAATCATACCATGTGTGTTGAAGAAGTCCCATGCATTAGCATATGCTAGATGATCCTAGATGATGCTTAGATGAAGATTTATGCATGTGGGAATGGGTTTAGAGAGATAAAGATATGATCTTTAAGCTTTCTCTCTCAAGTCTCTCTAAATATCTCTCTAGGGTTCTTATGATCAAAGACTTGTGTTCTGAACCAGAGATAAGGATGTATTTATAGAGACCAAAAACAGGGCAGGTGAAAATACAATTTTGCCCTTGAAACGCACCGATCGGCGGTTTCATTCGGCGGCCAGGCCACCGAATGGCTCCCGAGTGGAACAGGGGAACTTCGGCGACTTCGTTCGGCGGTTTGGAAACCGCCGATCCCAACCGCCGTTTTGGACCCGAGAGAAATATTTCAATCAGGTCTGATTCGGCGGTTTCTAACGGCGACCAGGCCGCCGAACGTAACCGCCGATTCACCAAAAATGGTGAAACCAAGGAGAAGCCAAAGGCATCTCCACCGGCGATCATCGCGTAAAACAAAGCACATTACCGTGCACGCGCGGACGTTTCCGAACATCCTTAGGGAAACGAATTACACCACACTAAAAGCTAACATACATGAAGTGCAAGTGTGGGTATTGAATGCATCCTAATGCCTAACATGTCATGGCATTATCATATAACAAGATGCAATCAATTCAACATGCAAGAAGAGATATTGAATAAATCAATAAAGCACAATGCACACAAAATATAAACACAACATTCAAAAATAAGAGTTATGCATGTTGTGTGTGTGTGCAACTATATCTCTTCAAGCCAATGTAAGCACTAGATATATACCTTTGGTGCTTGTCCTCTTGAGGTCTTGGAAAGGGTCTTGATCTTCAACAAACACCTAGACTACCCTTACAACCAAACCCCAACATGTGGTTTGACCACGAAATAAGCCAATCAATTAATGGGAATCCTTACAATCTCCCCCTTTGGCTGTTTCGTGACAAAACCACCACTCACATTGATTCCTCACAATATAATAGAAACTACAGGTCTACTTATGATTTTCTACTTTACAAAGAGATAAGATAAATGGTCTTGAAGTCTTCAATCTCAAGTAGAACAATCAATCCCTGAAAGCACAGTTTCTATACTTTCTAATACAAGAAAAGGTGAGATGAATCAAGTGAGATAAAACAAGCATTTGCATTTAAGAATTTAAGTACAACATCATGCAATGTATGAATGTGCAAATGCTCCCCCTCAAAGGGTTACTCCCCCTCAATTAGTATTCTCCCCAACATGCACAATTGCTACTACAATTTGCAACTCCCCTTACCACAACCTACTCCCCCTTTTTGTCATGATATAGACAAAGGAGTAGTCCCCAACCGGGTCACTCAAGGCAAAGAGAGATAGTAGCATTCTAGTATATGCATAATCAATATAAGTCACTTTATGCAATCTCAAATTTATTGGAGAGAAACAAGGAGATTTATTTAAATAAAATGTGTGAATCAAAAAATTGCTTTGCATACAAGACATGTAGCATTTAAGTCCAAAATATCATGGTATTTGGCAAAGCAAATGACAAAGGTTTTCAATATGAATTCAAACCAATTTCACCAATGTCAAGAGAGAAGCAAGGATATAGGTTTTCATTGATTTCAATTTAAGAACAACTATATCCAACTTTATAAGCTAAACATGTCATGAGTGACTTTGCACCCTACTTGATTTTTCCGGATAAGATATCCGTATGATAGTAGACATGTTCAACCAATAAAGAAATAGAGACATTTGGATTGTAAAATCCTTGAATGGATACAAGATCCTTTTTCATTTGAGTCTCATAAGCTTTTTCACACATTTTTTTTGCAATTAAGAAATGCAATCATCAAAACATGCTTTTCAAGATTAGCATTTAGCATGTCATTTTAGCAATCATCAAGTCATGGAGATCATTATAGGTCATTCAAATTAAATCCTATGTATATATCTCCTAGTCCAAAAATGCATGTTTGAACATAAATATGACATGGATTGCAATACAAGCATTGATCACACTTATTGAATAGAAAATATGTATACATAGTGTAACCAAGCTTACTCAAGCAACAAAAAGAGAAGCACAAGATATTTCAAATTTTTTGCAAGTGACAAGATGCAAAATAGCTCTCTTTGCTTAAGTTCCCCATATGGGGTCAAATATCCACACCACTTCAATGAAGGGCATGTGGTCTAAAAGACTTACCAAGTCCATAGGACCTAGTTGAACCTATTTGAGACATGTTTGTCTCGTAGCAAGCGGGTTCGTCTTTTCTAATCCACTTAGGTGTCTCAATAACGTACCTAGTGGTCATAGGTTCTAGAGATCTAGATGGCAAAGAATCATGCAAATGATTTTCTTCCTTTTTAAGGACATGCATCTTAGCTCTAGCCTTTTTCTTTTCAATCATGCATATTAGATTACATATTTAAATGTAATGCAAGCAACTTGGTCAAACATGACCAACAATACCACACAAATGACAAGAGGAGATAAGGTTAGGAATTATACCATTCCCTTGAGCATGCAAGAGTGCTTTCCCTTGTCGTTGTGGTTGTCTTGGTAGTTGGATAGGATCTCTCCTCCTTTGATGATGACCAAGACAAAGTTGCTTGCTCGGTTGAGCTTGCATGATTGAACACTTCCCTATTAAGATCGTAGGTTGAGGGAAGATAGCCTTCTTGGTTGGTTAGACCAAGATTGAGGAAGGCTTGGGCTTGAAGCTCTTTGGTGATGTGAGCAACGCCCTTTCATCTTCGTCTCCTCTCTCTCCTTAGAGGGACATATCCTCATCGGAGTCATTTTCTTCTCTCATAAATTCACTCATAGTGTTTGCGTTGAATGAATGCAAATGAGAAGAATGCAAGATGTATGTCAAAAACAATAATCATACAAAATGCAAAAACACACCAAAATGAGCAAGGATCACCTAAGTATATCTAGGAACCCGCTCTGATACCAATTGAAAGTTCTTAATAAATGCTCGGGGTGTGTTTATCAATATAAAGCTAGAGGGGGGGTGAATAGATTTTATCTAATTATTACCCAATTTTCGCATGCAAGTCAATTTTACGAAAATACCCCTAGCAAGTCAAAAATACATACAAGTGTAATAAGATGCGGAAATAGTAAATGACACTTGATGTTTACGTGGAAAACCCAACCACTGGGAAAAACCACGGGCTGTTAAGTGCGCCACACTCGGACCTCGAAATCCACTATATGAAAAGACGGTTACACCCTCAAGTGATTCTCGGACACTCACCCTAGATAACCTCAGGCTATGGACACTACCAATCGCCACTCTTGGTTCAATCCCTAGTGATATCCCCTGATACACTACTCTTGGCGTGAGCACCCTCTAATCTACCACGCGGGCCTTTTATAGCGGCTCTAGTCCAATTTGCTTGAGGCCTAAGCACACTTAGCCCCAAGACTTCAATCTCTCAAAAGAGATGCACAACCCTATGTGAATATGTATGAATATTCAATTAATGCAATAAGAGCTAGGGTACTCTAAATGCTTACCTAGGATTATAAGATGACAATATAATCAATCCTAGATATCACATATAGCTATATGACATGGCATATAACTTTAGCTAAGTAAAGGATCACCAATCCTAGATACAAAGCTATCATATAAAACCCACAAACATTCAAAGGATTAACTAGTTGATTAAAAAACAATCTATCAACCTAGTTATCAATACATCACACAAGAATGTTCATGGCATAGCTTTTAGGCAATAATGACCTAATCAAATAAGCTATGAAAAATAATCTCAATTAACAAATGAGATCAATTAGCTAGATGGCATATGAACATTAAAGCCTAGCTAATAAATAATAACCCAATCAACACATAATCTCAATCTTATATGTAGAAATTAATCTAAACACATATAAGTAAAATATGAGATAAAATTGATAAGTAGAAACACTAATTATGTAAGATAAAAGTGTTCAACAAATCATACCATGTGTGTTGAAGAAGTCCCATGCATTAGCATATGCTAGATGATCCTAGATGATGCTTAGATGAAGATTTATGCATGTGGGAATGGGTTTAGAGAGATAAAGATATGATCTTTAAGCTTTCTCTCTCAAGTCTCTCTAAATATCTCTCTAAGGTTCTTATGATCAAAGACTTGTGTTCTGAACCAGAGATAAGGATGTATTTATAGAGACCAAAAACAGGTTGCCCTTGAAACGCACCGATCGGCGGTTTCATTCGGCGGCCAGGCCGCCGAATTGAACCGCCGAATGGCTCTCGAGTGGAACAGGGGAACTTCGGCGACTTCGTTCGGCGGTTTGGAAACCGCCGATCCCAACCGCCGTTTTGGACCCGAGAGAAATATTTCAATCAGGTCTGATTCGGCGGTTTCTAACGGCGACCAGGCCGCCGAACGTAACCGCCGATTCACCAAAAATGGTGAAACCAAGGAGAAGCCAAAGGCATCTCCACCGGCGATCATCGCGTAAAACAAAGCACATTACCGTGCACGCGCGGACGTTTCCGAACATCCTTAGGGAAACGAATTACACCACACTAAAAGCTAACATACATGAAGTGCAAGTGTGGGTATTGAATGCATCCTAAAGCCTAACATGTCATGGCATTATCATATAACAAGATGCAATCAATTCAACATGCAAGAAGAGATATTGAATAAATCAATAAAGCACAATGCACATAAAATATAAACAAAACATTGAAAAATAAGAGTTATGCATGTTGTGTGTGTGTGCAACTATATCTCTTCAAGCCAATGTAAGCACTAGATATATACCTTTGGTGCTTGTCCTCTTGAGGTCTTGGAAAGGGTCTTGATCTTCAACAAACACCTAGACTACCCTTACAACCAAACCCCAACATGTGGTTTGACCACGAAATAAGCCAATCAATTAATGGGAATCCTTACACACGAATAGTTGAGTAAGAATCATTTAATCCCATGAGAAATTGCATTACCTTCCTCCCTCTTTGTTCACGCTCCTCGAGTTTCTTCATAGCACCACATGAGCACGTTGGCAGATCATTGTAAGATGCCAATTCATCCCAGAATGCCTTCAGATTGGTAAATTAAGCAGCAACAAACATCAGGTCTTGATGATGTGAAGCAATATCGCTTTCAATTTGGAATATTCTTGGAGCGTTGTTTTGCGAAAGTCTTTCCTTCAAATCAAACCAAACTTCAGCACTAGATTCAACGTATATAACGTTGTTGGCGAGATCAGGCTCGACAGAGTTGAGAAACCATCATAGGACCATATCGTTGCATCTTTTCCAAGAAGAAAAATTTTCAGCGGATTTTGATGGTTTCGTGATTGTTCCATCAACAAATCTAGTTTTGTTCTTCGCACTAAGAGCTATACTCATCGAACGACTCCACGTACCATAATTGTCTCCATTGAGTGGTTTCGTTACCAATATAATCCCAAGATGATCTGAGTGATGTAGGTGAAAAGGGTTTGAAAAATCCAAAGGATCATTGCCTTCGGCTTTGGTAGATTTTGATGAAATTTCATCTTATATTTGGTTTAACAAATAGAACAAAGAGACACCTAAGAACGATGCTTTGATACCATTAAAAAAAAAAAAGGCAGAGAAAGAAAAAAAATGGGAAAGAAATAATTCTTGTATATATTGTTTAATGATTTACACGAGTATTTAAATACAAATTACAAGAGAAAACTTACAAGGAAAATAAATAATAGCATTGACCTATACAGCTATCGAACTTGTAGCTAAAGAAAAGGAGAAAAATAAGCAATCAAAACACAATAGAAATAGAAAGCAGAGAAAGGCTATGAGAATGGCCGGCAATTAATTCTGTCAACTTTCCATAATTTAACAATGTGTAATTTTAGCAAAAGTTGCAGCCGAGTGCAATATTGATTAAACTCATGGAATGTTTGTACAATTTTCCCTATATAAAAATAACAATTTCATGGCATTCTTTTTAGAGTAATGCTAGACGTCCCAAATTTCTTTCCCAAATCCTGTCCCAAATGATGTGGCACGTGAGGTGTCAACATCACATCAGTCACCACATAATCTCAAGATTTATAGGATACTTACACCTCACGTGTCACATCATTTAGGATAGAATTTAGGAAAGAAATTTGGGACGTCTAGCATTACTCTTCTTTTTAATACAAATGCTCAATTTTATATGGCTTTACAAACACAAACAAGTGATTATAAAAATGAATTTCGAAGAGAAAATTTTCATGTTTTACACATAAAAAAAAACAAATAAAGTAAAAACAAATTCTTCTATTCATATTTCTGGCCACACAAAAAAAAAATAAACATGCATTTAAACAAATAAGTTTAAATATGCCATATTATACAAAACAAAAATCTGTATAATATTCTACATGGAATACAGAGACAATGGAAACTATTTTGAACTAGAAAAATCATATTCAAGCTCTGATACCAATGTTAATTTGTAATTACATAAGAAAGAAATAGATGTGTCTTCTAGGATCAATTAAACAAAGATTTTCACTTGGCCTGGTAAGACTTAAGAGTCACCAATTCCTGGAACACTTGCTCTAATCAAAGTATAAATATCACTACTCTATGATGTTTTTTTATCTTCTCTCTGTGTTTCACTCTTAAGCACACACTCACTGCTCTGATGTATTTTATTGCACATCAAGCATAATATTGTACAGAGTTCTTATCACTATCAAATACTTGACATTTAAATATACATAAACTGCTCAGGCAATTTTCCCAGGATAACTGCACATGCAGTTATCAACTGATAAATATGTGGGCTTGGTTGGGCTTCATGGGCATGGATCATGGATTTAGGTTTGGACCCATCTTAGGTATACCCAATATAAATATATGCAAACAGTATCTAATTTAGTTGCAAATTAGTGATTAATATTTTAATGCAATCCTTCCCTCTAGAGTCCCACATCTTGCAATCAACATATATTATTCGTAACTATAATTTTAGTTGGGTAATGAGTTTTTCTATGGCTGAAGTTTTTAGTCGAGAAAGAAGAAAAATCATTCTGGAGCCATTCTTTCTCTCCAAAAACATATTTTTTGCAACGAAAAATATAGAATCTGCAACTACAATTTAGTCAAGTAATGATTTTTTTTTTTAAATAAACAATTTTTTTATTTGTTTCTAGTACTTTTAGTTGATAAATAGGAAAGAAAATCTTTACGACTATTTTATGTTTTATTAAATAAGTTAAAATTTTCTATCGGTTCTGTTTCTGCATCACCATAACGACGGGCTCGATGAATTTGATCCTTCACCTACAACAATACAGCAAGAGAGGATCTGTTGAAACCTTAAAAACTAGCCTAGAATTCCCATCAAATAGAGAGTATTGCAACAAAAATAGCCTAGAATTTCAGAAACTCAACAGTGATGATCATCAAAGCATCCAAACAAAACTCATTGAAGAGAAATGAGCTTAAGCTACCTGCAGTGCATATGACTGGGATAATAATTGCTTGCTTAACGCGCGTCGCGGACTAAGCCACTTCCCTTTGTAATGCTCTAACAGTATAGCAATAATACGCTCAAAAGATCCCTATAAAGATCCCAATACATGTATCTCCTTCCTCTTTCCACCTTCTGCTAAGTACTCCAACTTGAAGCGTAGAGAAAGCTTGAAGTCAAGCTGTATCCACAAGCATCATTAATTAAGCATCTAGAAACTGCAACTGAGCAACACAAAAAGCAAAAATAATAATAATAATAATAACAATGAACATGTTCAGCCGGTAATGTTGCACACTGAAATTTCCTCTTCAGGGCATCTGGATACACTGATATCTATCTTCGGTCCATAAAATGCTCCATCTCCTTCATTTATTTGCACACATGCAAATAAATAAAAAATACTCCAAAATCAATGTGATCATCATAGATGAAATATACATCTTGCTTATCTGATTAATTACATCAATATAGACTCAAACTGCCACTCAGATAAAGTACACAAGCAACAAAGAAACTTAATTTACTGATCTCATCAATGCAGAATATAAATTAAGGCTGCATTTTCTTTCATTCTGTTAAATAACGTCATATACAGAACGAAAGAGAACAAGAAAAGCTAGAGTTTCTTATTGCATAATGCTGAATATAAAATTACATTATGAATACTAAGTTACAATAAAAATAACTAAGAAAGAGAGCTTTATATACATAAGACAATAAATAACTTTTGATAGGAGCATAATCCTAATTAAACTAGAAATAGTTAAATTGTTGACTGTCGGCTCAACGAGTCATCAAGTTCATGGAAAACAATCGGTGTGATTGGCATATTTTTCTCATGATGACAAATGGACTAATTGTGATGATCGAAAGAATTCCAATAGCAAAGGATATAGAATCTACCCTTGATATAAAGTTGAACCAATTTATCTTCTAATGAAAAGTGCTTTTCTTCCTATTGACAAACAGTTGAGACTTGAGAGAAAAGTGTTTGTCTAAAATTGAAAGAGTAGTGCTAGTTGGTGGAACCATTAGTCAATTTTTTCATCACCCAATTGCATCAAAATTGGTGGCTGAGTTCATTTCCGTTTGCCCCTAGGGGCGTAGCTCAGCTGGTAAATAGATAAGCTTGGGGTTTAGACAAATGACTCCAAAGTTAGTGACTCAAACCTTACCGATGGCAAAAGCTTCAAAAAAATACCTGGCCTAGATAGGTGGATAGATAGATACTGTTAACAAAAAAAAAAAAAAAAAAAATTATTTCTGTTTTGCACATCATCTCTTAATAGAGATGGTAGTGCACCTCCCTTCAACAGTGGTGGCGAGGGGTTCGAGTTCCACCATACAATTTTACAAGCATGTGTGGAGAGTTTTCTCCCGGTTTGTAGGAGTTGTTATCCGGGTCACACATATAATGTCTCATATCTTGACAACCTGAATGGTTCAGATAGTTCTATTGTTAGATATAACTTATAATACTTTTGAAAAAAAAAAAAAAAAAAGTTCATTGCCGTTTTAGCCAATCAATTAATAGATCTGCAGATTGAGATTAAATCAAGAGAGAGAGTAGATTAATGCTAATTAATTGTCAGTAAATCACTTTTCATTTTAATATTCAACTATGGTTGATGCCAAAGACCGAAATCCCAAACTTGTCAAAAGTCAAAACCATCGTTCTTCTTTTCAGCTAGTAATTAGAAGAGTCTTTACTTGGTATAAACAATGGCGTAGTCAGGATATTTTATAGTATAAAATTATTTATACTAGACGTAGTTAATTAAAAAGAAATGTTATAAGTCCTACTTATTTTACATTGTGTACAAAATATATAATAAAAATAGAAGACAAGAAAGAAAAAAAATAAGAATTTCCTAACTGGTTGATGGTAAATATATCGATGATTAAATTAATACTTTGATATTACTTGTGTAGTTGTGTGAGAACGATGGGAGAGCAAAAGAGATATACTAATAGAATGGGAGATCAAACAGTTTAACCATCACTATTGGAAAGAGTTAAATTTGAATTCTGAAATTATTTTTTTAGATTGTTTTGTGGTCATTGTTTTTTTTTTTTTTAAGTATTACAAGAACAATTATAATAGAACTGTTGAGACCTGCTGAGATAAAAAAATATATGTAATATCTGAATATCTACTCTCATAATAAGAGATAACTACTCCCAGAAACCAGGAAAAAAACTTCACACAAGAAGGCCCGACCATAGGGGGAGCTTGATACACATGTCGTCAGTGTATATCAAAAGATTTATCTATTATAAACTACCTTGCGCACATGCACAGGTCAAAACACTAGTATAGCAAGTAAGCAAGGTTACGCATTAAACAAGCTTTCCCCATTCAATTGAGCTAATAGTCAAGGTTATGCCCGAAATGATCCTCCAAGCACAACCTTAACTATCATTCAATCTTATCATTTCAAAATAGCATTTTGAATCATCTACCAACATACATACACAAATGAGATATTTGATTACAATACTCCTACATTAAGTTATTCTATTTCTATTCTCATCCATGAATACACATCAATTAATCACCATCCATACACATGAATATCACAACAAGAGAATTAATCATCAATAGCAAAGAATAGAACAAAACCCAAATCAAATCAAAGAACAATCATACATAATATAACACAAGTGTAGAGTTACAAATATTCCCAAATGGGGTTACACATCAAAGATAGAAAATACAAAGAGAAGGGTAATAAGAGACAACCCTTAAAGAAAACTCCTCTAAAAGCTCTCCATCTTCTTTGTTGTTCCATGGCTCGGTTTTGGTCACAAAAGCCCTCCTTTCTCCTTTGAATCCTCTCTAAAGACGGGTGTAAAAAGTGTAGAGGTGATGGTGGTGAGCTTCCCAAAGAGGAGGACCTCCATGGGAGCTTTGGAGCTCCTCTCACTCTTCTTAAGATGGAAATCTAAAAGAATGGGTCTCTTAGAGCTAGTTGAGGATTTTTTTTCTTTTTTGAGAGAAGAGGCAAAGAGAGAGAATTCTTGTGGGAGAATGTACCTCATGTGTGGGAGGTACATGAGGTACATTCTCATGTGGGAGAATGTACCTCTTTGTGGAATATTGAAACTTCCTGTCTTAAGGGGGAGTATTCTTTTCTTGAGGGGGAGAAAAGAATTCTTGTTTGTTAAGGTTAAGGAACTTAGGGAGAGCTTTAAGTGAACTTTTATATGAGATAGGGGGAGTCTTGTTACTTGTTTGTTTTTGTGAATATATCTCATCAATTTTCTTTGCAGAAGATCTCTTGTTTGTTTGGTTGTGCTTTTCTCACAGGTGCTTTGATGATTAAAGAGGAGGTTCTTTAAGACTAATGAAGACATGAAGATATTTTAGTATGGGGATCTCTTTGTAATATGAGAATGTGAGAATGCAATCAACTATGAGAAATTTTGAGTGATCATTGTTTGGTGAGGTTGGGGTTTTGCCATGGAATAGCCAAATGGGGAGATTGTTAGGTTTTAGATTCGTGTTGGCTTGATTCCATAACAAAACTCTCTTTATTTGTATTAACTAGTTGCTTAGGTGATTTGTGGTTGATATGTGCTTCAAAGGAAAAAAACAACTTCTCATGCAAACTCCGTCTTCAAGAGGAAATGTGCTTACTTAGATGTTAAGGTATCGAGATTCTTCTTCCTCTTGCAAGGCGTAGCCCGCACACACACACACACACACACATTGCATAAATTTGTGTCCCTGCATCGCTGCGCTAAATTGGTAAAACACATTCACACACTTGTTGAAGTATGCACATGCATTAGATTTAATTTGACAACTTTTGTAAAATTGCATGTTCTATGACTAACTCTAAGAAATGGCATGCACACACACACACACATTGCATAAATTTGTGTCCCTGCATCGCTGCGCTAAATTGGTAAAACACATTCACACACTTGTTGAAGTATGCACATGCATTAGATTTAATTTGACAACTTTTGTAAAATTGCATGTTCTAGGACTAACTCTAAGAAATGGCATGCATGTGTGTTCTTGTATTTTTTTCATTTGTGTTTTATGGATATCGGACTTAAATATGTTCTAATATTATTCCTTATTGAGTTCTGAACGTTTCGGTTACTCATTCATAAGTTTTTGAGTTTCGAGTTGGTTTTTACAAAACTTTCCGTGTCTTTATCATACATGGTTTTCATCCTTATGTATCAAGTCGATTTCCAAGTTTTGAGAAAAGTTTTGTAAACGTCCATGTCCTTGAGGGAGTTATGGTTCATAATCCGAAAGCAAATTCAAATTAGGAGTTCAGAGGCCGGAGAACGGTCGAAGAACGTGAGAGAAGTGTGAAAGGGAGCAAAGGGAAGAGAGATGGCAAACTGCCAAAACTAGCCCTCTCCCATGGAGACGCATGGCCTCCACGGAAAGGCCGCCCCTCTGCCCCTGTTGAGGCCACGCACCTCTGTGGGAAGCTACAGTGGCGTGGTGTTAGTGGCTACCTTAGTTTGGTCCCTCTCCACATCATCTTCCCTCCATTTATATTCAAATTTCGTGCAAAATTTTATAGAACTTTTCAATTTTTGTTTTGGTCATATCTATGTCAAATCAACTCCGATTTTAGATTTTAAAAAGCCAAAATTGTTGGTCTCGACGAGATGTAAAAGCCCCAAGCATTTTCGAAGTGACATTATGTTCATAGGTTTCGTAGTAATCTGATCTTCATTCTTGTGTTCATCATCGTGCAAGTGAATCGTCTTCTCTACATTTCTTTTATGATCAACTTGTTGGATCTTCTTATTTGATTAAGGAAAGATGTTTAGAATTATTTTGATTCAACTCTTAGGCTTGTTTATTAACTTTTATGCTCTTCTAATTGAATAATCATTTTAGTTAATTTTGATGAACATGAACTTAAATCTAGAATAACTTTGTGATTTGGTCTTGGTTGTTGATTTCTAGGTTTTTGTCACATGTTCTAGAACTAGGATTATTTTGATTGTGATATCTATCATTTAAATCTAGTTCATGCTTGATTGAATATGTTGTGGAATTCAAGTGTTAACTTGTTCACTTGATTCAAAGCTAGTTTTGTGCTCATTGTTGCAAACTTGCTATTCTAGCTTTGATTGACATGTTTAGGTTTCTAGATATTTTTGTTAATGATTTTAAATGCCTGATCTATATTTCTAATCACATGTTCATAAGAATTAGTTACATTTGCTTATGAGCTTGATTTGTGCAAAACTAATTCTTCATAGAGTGTGTTTGATCTACTTGCTATATTTGTTTGTGATTGCATCATGATTGCATGTTTGCACTCCACTTAGATCATTGTCTTGCAAAAGGTGGAAGTCTCTTGTTGAAGTGAGTAAAGCTTTAACTTTAGCAAGAAGACTTTGCTAGGATAGTGATCCGGATAGCCAAGCAAAAAGTCTTAGCTATGATTAGGGTGATCCGGATAGCTAAGTAAGAAGTCTTAGTTAGGATCGGGGTGATCCGGATAACTAAGTAAGAAGTCTTGTCTAGAATCAGGAAGATCCGGATAGTCAAGCAAAGAGGCATATCTTTCATTAGAAGGCCCAAGGGTAGGTTAGAGTGGGATGATCCAATAGGGTAGATCTTGTGTTGATTGCTTGAGGGTGTACACTCTTTCATCTAGAGATCGATTGGCTACCGGTGGTTATGGTATCAACCCGTAGATGTTTCCTCAATTTAAGGTTTTCCCACGTAATAATCTCTTGTGTTGATTTTAGTACTTTTAGTTTCTTTACATACTTTAACGTGTATTGTTTTAACTCTTGCCTAATCGAATCCATTTTGACTTGTTAAAACAATCTACTTGTTAAATACTCTAACTGTGCATATATTGGTTGTGCGAAAAAGAAGTGTGAGAATCCCACCCCCAGGTATATTTTACACTATAAGTGTTTAAGGGAATTTCAGGGTTCCTCGGTGCGGCTTCATTCCTACATTTTCCATCTCGCACAAATCATTGAAGTTGGAGTGCGGCTTCATGGAACGGTTTCATACCCGCATAAGCCAACCCGCACATTTCTCTGGAATGTAGTGCGTCTTCATGGTGCGACTTCAATCCCGCACTTGTCTTCTCATGGATATTTTGCACCTTCTTATTTCCTTCACTTTAGGTACAAACACCTTCTCTGGGGAACATGTGCCTGCACTTGGCTAAAATACACGTTAAATACACAAAAATACTCGAAAACGAGAACCAAAAGATAGGAAAATGGAGCTCAAAATGTGAACATTTGTAGAGTGATGTAACCCCCCAAACCTAAGTTTTGCTCGTCCTCGAGCAAAACTAAAAACGAAAAACAAAAAAAAAAACAATCAAAATAAAACAAAACACACTAAAACAAGAACTAGGCTAGTCCACTTTCGTGGGAAATACGATGGCACTTAGCATGTGTCACAAGCCTTTAAACCTCTAGGTGACTCTAGTAGGAGGAGTTATAGTCTCCTAAGGGTTTATAGCTATGATACCCACAAATTCAACTCTGTAGTACAAAAGTTGAGATGCAAGAACTTCTCACATACCAACAAAGACTACATGCATGCTAAAACTGTTGGGATTTATGTCCTAAAGCTTGTAATTTGTAAATGTTATAAATTCAATAATAAAAGAAGTAGTTATTTCATTCAAATAAATTGATTCATACGTTTATTTATATATGCTAACATCCAAGATCGCTAGATGTAATCTCAAACTGAGTATATGAATGTCATATACAGAGAAATTCAGTTTGAGACATGCAATCTAAAGAGTCTGTAGAAAGCAAATAAAGATGGGTACTTTATTTGTGGTTAATCTACAGGTGTGGTCCATTCCGTATTATATGGTAGTCTTATCCTAGACTACTCGTATGGTGTTATGAGAATGGACGCACCTTATATGATGTGATCATATAGGACTGAGCCACGATCTATATGAATCTATCACTAAGATCCGTTAGTTGAAAAGATTTTCATATATATCGACAAATTATGGCTATATATGGGTGATCTAAATCTTGAGTGTCATACTAACTCCTTCAGGTTGGATCATGATTTTTGATTTACCATGGGTGAGATCGGACTATCATTCTCTGTTAATATCTATGTATCTTGGAATCACGGTTTGGCTTGTGGCTGGGAAGGTATGTACACAATAGTGGAATCCACTCTTTCTTGTGAGAAGTAGATAAGTAGTTCCCTTAAGGGTTGATTTGGAGCTTAAACAATTAAGAGCGCTCTCCTTCTTCCGTAAAGGGATGAAGGATATAATCATTCAAGAGAAACAATAGCATTTAAGGAAAAGATATAATTAGATAGGTATAACGGACTTTATGGCCTAGCTCTAATTATGAACTACTTGTGGAGGATCATACCATATGTAATAGCTATATCGATGGACACTAATAAATTGGTTGTGTAAAACATCTACAGTTACGAGAGTACAACCTTGGATTTTTAGTGGAATAACTATGAGGTTAATAATTGTAAAATATTAATTAAAGAGTTTAATTAATTTTTCTAAGTATTATTGGAGCTCAAAACTGTAGGTCAATTAGATCCTCTTGCTAGCCCTTTACAATTGATAGTAACAATCTTGCTAGCCCTTTACAATTGATAGTAACAAGACTCGCTGAGAATTGGATGGTCCAATTAATTGTGTTACGAAAGTAACTTAAATATATTTTGGGAATTAATTAAATGATGTGATTATTTAATTAATATATATTATTTAATTGATGAATTAAATATTATTAAATAATATGATTATTTAATTGGCATATTAATAATTAAGAATTATTAATTGTTATATGGAGGTTTCAAGTTCGAACCTTGACAAAAGCAAAAGAATAATAATTGATTATTTTATTTACTCTAAATAGGTAAAAGGTTCAAACCCTAGTGGAGTAAGAATTGAAAAAGGATTTGGAATCCTATTTTAACTTGGATTACTAAACCCTAGGATCCTAGTATATAAGATATACTTATCAGGAAAAAGAAACTATTCGGAACTCTAAGGAGAACAAGGTGGACAGCAACTAGAGAGGAAAAGAAAAAAGAAATATTTTTTTCTCTCAAAGGGGTTCGCCGAATTCACAAGAGGAAGCAAGGTGTTGTGTTCCAGTTCTCTCAAACCTCCATTCAACTGCTCCCTGAATCCGTAACGTGCTCACACACACAGTTGCTAGATCGCAGAACATAGCTCGGAAGGCTTAGTGGTAAAGGATCGAAAAGAAAACGAAGGAGTATTCTTCAAAAGTATGAAAACAAATCTCTTCCTCATAATTGTGTATATACAAAAAGGTCCCAAGAAGACGATAGAAAATTTTTGAAACCTATCGTTCTTAAATCTATTGATTTTATTCCCTAATATTTTTTCCACTGCACGACTTACAATTAGTATTAGAGCAAAGATAGTGGAGACTATCGATCCCTGGGAACTCTCACGCGTGATCGTGTGACAAAGCGTGACTCTTCGCCCAAGGGCTCCTTAGAGGAGTGCTCTGATAGGTATCTATGGATGTCACCCCAAAGATTTGGGACCAAGCCCATAGCCAATGAGATTGGGAATTATAATTACAATTAGTGCTAATGAGATTGGTGATTGTAACTTACAATTGGTATCAGAGCCAATTTTTTTTTATACACGAACATGCTATATTTGTTTTCAAAGTCTTTTCAATATGTATGATATGTGTAGGCACAATCTAAGGCTGTATGATGTTTATATTTTTTTTATAAACATGGTTGATCGTTAATTATATGGTACGATGAGTTTAGCTAAATTTGTTTCCAAGTTGTAATAATTAGTTATTAATTTATTTATTTTTAGGATGAAATCGTTCTATGTAAATGATATTTTGTAATATGATTATGTAATCTTGTATGAAGAAGAAGATTTGAGAACACACGAAGAAAGATGGAAACGCTAGGCAGCCGCACACGATGCGCAAGGGCTGCTGTACGCAAAGCAAGTGTTGCTGCACACAAAGGCAACCATGCACAGCAGGTGCCACACACCAAGGGTTGGCAATGCACACAGCTGGGAGCTGGCGTTGCATAGCAGCAGCGCACATGAATGGTGCAGTACCAAGCTGCTGTGCGCAAGGCATACGTGCAAGCATGGCTTGGCAGCGCACGCTGTGCGCACGAAACTAATGCAACGCCGAGCTGCTGCACGCCACTGTTGCGCAAGCGCATGGTGCTACGCATAGCAAGGTTGCTGAACACACCTCCTTCGTGCGGATGACGGCTACACGCAATAGCACAATGCCAATTGTTTGTGACGCAATGGTTTGCGTATTCAAATGCGTGAATGGGCCGAATTTTTATTTTTATTTTTTCAACTTTGGCCTCCAACAAATGTTAGTGTAACATATGGGCCTTAGTTTATGATTCATGAGATAGATCACCATAAAAAAAATAAATAAATAAATAAAAGGTTAATCAAGTTGGACTTGGTTAAAAGCTCATTAGATACAAAAGATGGACTTGAAGAAAAATGAATTACAATAAGACCAAGGAATGCCTTGGATTAATTTTTTGTAATTAGATTATTTTTTAGAGCAATTGGCACGAATCCCCCCTGGAGTGTATGTGAATTTGCATGTTGCCCCCTGAATTCGTGAATTGGCACGAATCCCCCCTGAACTATCACTTATTGGCAGAACAAGAGTAAAGATGCCCCCTCTCAGGAGGGAAAAAATCCAAAGGATTGCCAATAAGCGATAGTTCAGGGGGGATTCGTGCCAATTCACGAATTTATGGGGCAACATGCAAATTCACATACACTCCAGGGGGGATTCGTGCCAATTACTCTATTTTTTAAGTTAGATAGCTCATCGTACTCGGTCAACTCATATATGTTTTATTTATGAGATGATTAAAGCATTGTCATGCATACTTATGCCATATGGATTAGAAGTGCCTACACTTGCATTATAATATATCATACATGATTAATAGCCCATTTATTTTATATGTTGTTTATTATTTTGAATATGATTAAAATTGAATAATCACATAAATAGCTGTTGATAATGAGACTTGTTTTTAGGAGTAATAACTTGGTAATTCTCATTAATTACTAATCTTTCATTAAAGAGTTTAATTAAATAGATTAGTAAAGCCCAATTCATTATTAAGATTAATATGATTAAGGTCTTAATAATGATTGGACAGAATAATGTAGTTTAGTTTTAATAGTTAAAACTGGGTAATTCTCACATTTAATTCTAGTCTATTTAAAGTAGTTTATATAGATTAGAATTCGAATAATAAATTAGTTTTTAATACTTAAAAAATTCGGTTTATTATTTAATGTTAATAGGATGAGATTCTAGTAACATAACATAAAAGATTTAGATTTTTCTTAGCCATTTAATCTAGGTTCATCTAGAAGCACTAGAAAACCCAAACAGTAAATAGTGAATTGGAGAGGGATATAGAACATTATATCCCGCAGTCTTCATCATTAGTTAAAACACCGTGAGATTCAAGTGGGGCCTAGAGACGGCTTTGTTTTCGTCCTCCCTAAGGAAGGTCTCCATAAGAGTCAATACCAAGTAGGGTTGCACATTTTCCCCCGGATCCCCATTTCCCCGTGTCACCATCCCCATTTGGGTAAACTTTTTTTAGGGAAAATGGGGAATGAATGTGGATGGGGATGATTTTCATCCCCAAATTTAAATTGAAATGGGGATGGGGAGACCCTCCCCCATCCCCATTTCCCCCAAAACATTATAAATATAATTTTATATATATATATATATATATATTATTTTTTTTTATTTGAAAACCTAACTATATAAACCTCATTTACACTAATGGATTATTGAAATACTTTATTTTGTAATGGATTTTCTTTTATATTTGTAATGCACTAATGGATTTTATTTTGTATTTGTAATAGATTTTTTATTTTTTATTTTTTATTTTTGTAATTTTTAGTCAAATGGGGAAATAGAGAAATGGAGAATTAGGGAAACGGGGAAAAATAGGAAAAAAAAACAGGAAAAATGGGGAACTAGGGTTGGGGAACTAGGTTAACTTCCTAACTTATAGGATTTCTAGGTGTATTTTGGGATTGACTGACCCTAAGGCAGCAACTCTCAAGTTAAGTTCAAGAGATCTGAAATGATGGATTACACTCACAAGGTTTTAATTAAGTAGTTAATTAAAATCCTGACTAAAATAAACGATGATTAAATTATATAAGAACAAAGAGTTATTCTGAGGTATCATTTAATTGAGAATGGCTAGATTCGACATACAAGTACTTGACCTACCCTAAGGTGGCACTTACTTGTGGTATGTTGGATTATCGTGGCATAGTAACTTTTTTAGGGATTTTTATTGTTCATTAAACATGTTTCATGAATCATGTTTAATTATATGTCGAATAATTTTATACATGATTTAAATGTATGAATGAATGAATAAGTTTTTATTTATGTTTATTTCAGCAATGTCTTCTGCTTTACTTCAAATACATGCCAATGACAAATTAACCGGGGATAACTATACAAAATGGAAAAACAACATTAATGCAATCTTGGTCACCAAAGATATAAAATTTGTGCTTATGGAGGAATGTCCTCCACAACCTGCAGCTAACGCAGGACGAACTATTCGTGAGGCCCACGAAAAATGGATTTCAGATAATGAAAAGGCCCGCATTTACTTGCTAGCTAGCATGACAGAAGTGATTTATACAAAACATGAAGCAATGACAATAGCATATGAGATGATGGAGTCATTGCAGGCCATGTTTGGGCAACCTTCTGAGCAAAAGTGGCATGACGCTGTTCGTCCCACAATGACTTCTCGTATGAAGGAAAGATCATCAGTCCAGGAACATGTCCTAGGTATGATGTCCAATTTCAATACTAATGAAGTCAATGGTGGGACCATAGATGAGGCTTGCCAGGTGAACATCATACTGACAACTTTTCCAAAGAGCTTTGATCAGTTCAAAAGCAACTATGGGATGAACAAGTTGAAGTTCAATCTGACTCAATTGCTTAATAAGCTCACAAATTTTGAGTCCATGATTAAGGACAACAAAAGTAAGATCGGTGAGGCAAATGTTGCTGAACCATCTGTATTTTGGATTAAGGAAAAGGAAGAGTTCTGGTGGCAAGGCAAAGGCTAAGCCTAAGAAGAAACAAGTTCAAAATAAGAAGAATAGCACCACGACTGACAAAGCAAAAGGGAAGAGTTTCCATTACGATAAGGTTGGTCATTAGAAGAGGAACTATCCGCAGTACCTCGAGGAGCTCTCTAAGAAGAAAAAAGTGAAAGGTAAATCTGATTTACTTGTCATTGAATCATGTTTAGTGGAAGATGAGTCTTCACCTTGGATAGTAGATTCAGGGGCAACTAACCATGTTTGTTCTTCTTTACAGCGGACTGATTCTTGGACAGAGCTAAAGGAAGGGGCTTTCTCAATGCGCGTTGGATCAGGGAATGACGTTTCAGCAAAAGCAGTGTGAGCAATTAGACTAGCTTTGAATAATTTTTTTCTTTCATTAGGCAATGTTTATTACATTCTTGGGTTTACTAGAAATTTGATTTCGTTATCCAAATTATTAGAACAATTTTATTCAGTTTCTTTCAGTAATAAATCAGTTATTATTTCTAGAAACGGATTGAATATTTGTTCTGGTTTAATTGAAAACAATTTGTATGTGTTGAGACCATCTTTACATACATCACTACTTAATACTGAATTGTTTAAAGTTAAAAAATCTAAAACAAAATGACAAAAGATTTCTCCAAATAATAAAATGTATCTATGGCATCTAAGACTTGGCCACATCAACCTTGACAGGATAAATAAACTGGTAAAAGGTGGATCTTTAAGTCAGTTAGAGATCGACACTTTACCTGTTTGTGAGTCTTGTTTGGAAGGTAAAACGACCAAGAGACCTTTTACTGGAAAAGGACTTAAAGTTACACAACCACTAGAACTTATCCATTCAGACGTCTGCGAAACTATGAATTTTAAAGCTAGGGGTGGTTATGAGTATTATGTCACTCTTAGTGATAATTACTCAAGATACGAATATGTTTACCTAATGCAACGTAAGTCGAAAACATTTGAAAAGTTCAAAGAATTCCGAGCTGAAGTTGATAACCAATTAGGCAAAACTATCAAAGCTCTACGATCAGATCGTAGAGGTAAGTATTGATCACTCTAGATATGTATATGTTTTGAGTGCCTAAATCCATCCTTTTTTGTTAGTTTTCCGAGCGTTTGTGTTGTATAATGGCACTTTTGAGTTACTTTCAGGAATAATAGGATTCAAGGGATGAAATGAACACTTGGTGAGAAATTGTGAAGAAAATGAAGTTGAACCCAACTTTTTAGCAAATCTGCGAGTTCATACTCGCAGATCCAAAGTCGCAGAAGTCTCCCAGAGTGAACTGCGATGTCAGCTCAAATAACCAAGTAGCAGATGCTATTCCAGAGTACACTGCGAGATTAGACTGCGAGTATGTTCTCACAGATTTAACTCGCAGTCCAGAGCCAGACAACACTGCTAAGTCATCCTACGAATCAGAACCAGTAAAAGAAATCTACGACTTATCATTGCGAGAACAATGTCACAGAAACAACTAGCAGAACACTTCCAAACGAATCTGCGACCATGAACTGCAAGTAAGATCTAGCAGAAGGAACTAGCAACCAAACCAGATATTTTTCTACGAAGTCCATCCTGCGAACTCGTCCTAGTAGTTCAACCTAATTGATATCTACGACATCACACTGTGAGAATAATCTCGTAGATTTAAGTCGCAGTGCATCCACGTGTAGTGAATCTACGAGATACATCCAACAGTCAGAAGTAGCAATGCTTGAGCAGAACGATCTGCAGCATCACGCTACGAGTACGAACTCGCAGATCTTGGTCACAGAAGCATAATCCACATCAGTTTTCAAGTAGCCGACCTCCAATCTTATCCTCCACTATATAAACATATTTTACTTTTGTAAAAGTGTGTTGTGTTGTAGCTAGTGTTAAAAAGAAGTAAAAGTTAGGAAATATCTTTACACAACCATTCTCTTTTACAAAAGCAATTTTAGATTAAACACTTTAGTTTATCATCTTTTAAGGATATTTAGATCTATCATTGAAATTCCCTTAAGCAATATAGTGTAATAAATACCTAGAAGGGGGGTGAATAGGTATAGGCACAAATTCTTCCAAAATACTTTTTCTCAATACAACAATGAAGTGCACACTTGGTGTGTCTAACAAAATGATTTGTTTTAATCAACACAGGTGGAAAACAATATACAAGTGATGCAATTAATATATGATATGGAAGATAATGAAACATAAAGCAAAATGTGACACAAGTATGTTTACGTGGTAAAAACTCCTAAGAGGAAACATCCACGGGTTGATACCACAACCACCGGCAAGCAATTCATTATGAATAAGAAGAGATACACACTCAATGCAATCAACTTCTAGTCTATCCTCAAGGTCAAGTGAATCACTTTCCCTACTCCCTATCCAAGATGTGTCCTACACCTCTAAGAAGCAACTTCCTAACCAAGACGTTCACGTCTCTAAAAAGATTTCTTGCTTAGCTATCCGGATCACAAAGATCCTAGTCAAGCTTTCCTAGCTCAACCATTCGGAGTATCACACTCCTAGCTAAGACTTCTTGCTTGACTATCCGAACCATATGTCCTAATCAAGTCTTCTTGCTCTAAGCAAAGCTTCACTCACTTTGAAAGAGACTTCAATATTTTGCAAGGCAAAATGATCTAAGTGATGCAAATGATGCAAACACAATCAAATAGAACAAGTAGATCACACAAGCTCTACAAACATGCAATTTGATACCTAGAATATGCTATCAACACTCAATCACAAAATTATTTAGAAATCAAAGCATGTGAAACAATAAGAACTAGATTAGGATATTCAAAAATCACACTCAAAAATCCTAGTTCTTAGATCATGAAATTAAACCTAGAAATCATCATAAAGCACATCATACAAGCCATATCTAGAATCAATTTCAAGTTAATCAAGTTTAGCTAAAAGATATTCAAAAATGATCACAAAGCTAAAACTCAACAATCAATCAATCAATCAAACAAACCTAGAATGTGAATTAACATCATTCTTAACACATTTCATCTATCAAATAGGAAGATTAAATGAGATGATCAAAAGAGAAAGTGATAAGAAAATGTTACACCTACAAATGATGAGTCTCGGACTGAAAACGGCTCACTGCGAAAAATCATAACATCATTTGGTTCTGAAAATGCTTGGGGTTTGTTCCTCTCATCAAGACCAATATTTTTGGCTTTAGAATCAAGTGATTCGGAGTTGAAATGAGAGAGTTATGGTTAAATTAAGATTTGAAAAATTGTGAGAAAAAAAATTCTGCACACACAAATTTTTGTTCTTCTTTTTCACTCTTATTTTGAATTGCCGTGAGAGAGGGAATATATTGAGTGAGAGTGTGATCAGGTGAGGTAAGCTCACATGAGAAACATATCATATGACCAATAGGAGATCACACCTAAGACACCTCATGCATTTGATTGACCATGCACACCAAAGCTCATGTATATGTAATGTACTCAATAAAAACCCATTAGAATTCAAAAACTTTCAATTAGCTTTTGATTGCCGTGTGCTACACGGGGACAGAGGGCTTGTTTTGGCATGAGCCACACGTGCCCTCCATGGCTAAGGTGGCAAATGGCAATTTGCCATCTTTAACCCTTTAGCACCCTTTCGCGCACCTCTCACGTTCTTTGACCGTTCTCCGATCTCCGAACTCTGAATTCGAATCCGTTTTCGGATTATGAACCGTAACTCCCCCACGGACATGGACATGGACATCAACAAAACTTTTATGAAAAAATATTGAAATCAAAAAAACAAAAACCATGTACGATAAATGTACGAAAAGTTTCGTAACTTCCAACTCGGAACTCGAAAACAAATGAGTGAGTAACCGAAACGACCGGAACTCAACAAGGAATCATTTGAGATTATGTTCAAGTCCAAAACACATACACACAAACAAATAAACACAAGATCACATTAGTATGCAATTTCCTAGAAAGAGTCCTAGTACATGCTTTTCTACAATGTATGACAATATGAGATCAATGCATGTGCATACTTCAATAAGTGTGTGAATGTGTTATACCAAATGAAGCACAACGATGCAGGGACACACATGAATGAATTGTGTGTGTGTGCACTTACGCCTTGCAAGAGGAAGAAGAATCTTGATACATTAGCATCCAAGAAAGCGTTTTTCCTCTTGAAAACGATATTTGCATGAGAAATTGCTTTTCTCCTTTGAAGCTCATTTCCACCAAGAACCACTTAAGCAACTAACCATTACAAATAAAAAAAGTTTTGTAATGGAATCAAGCCAACAAAAATCTAGAATCTTACAATCATTAATATCAAGGAAGGTTTTGTTGAGCAAGCAAAAGGGAAGCATCAAGAACACCATGAGCTTTCTTTCTCTTTCTCTTTCCTTTCCTTGTTTTTATTTTATTATGAGTAGCTAAATCCCCCTTCTTAGGGATTCAATGTTTGTAAATATGTGAACACTCCTTGAATGATTCAATCTATCTTTTACATCCATTGAGTTTGCACTTATGCTTAAATTAACTTCTTGTTGTATGTTGAGTAGGAATCTTACATCGACACTACTAGAAAAACCTTAATATATTATAGTTTTTGAATGACAGTTTTTTTCTTGACAGTTTTTTTCTTTTCTTGATAGTTTTTTTTTCTTGACAGTTAAAAACTGTCAAGAAATGTTAATAATTTTTGTTTAATTTTCATTATTTAATATTTAATAATAATATTTAATTAAATAACATTTTTTATATTTATAATAACCACCTCCCTCACCGTCGGACCACCGCCCGTTGCCGCCGCCGGCCACCCACCGCCGACGTCCGTCCATTCCAAAAATACCCTCCTTTCCAAAAATAATATATCATATATATTATTATTATATAAATATATATTATATTATTATATATATTATATATAATTATATATATATTTTATATTATATATTGTATAATAATATATATATTATAAATTATATATATATATATATATATATATATATATATATTATAAATTATATATACAGTATTATATATATTATATTTATTTATATTTTTATATATATTATATTATATAATATATATATATTATTATATGTATTATATAATATATATATATATATATATTATTGTATGTATTATATATTATTAAATAATATATAATTATATGTATATAATATACTTTTATATTTTATTATTATTATCCATAATATATCATGTTATTATGAATGTTTTATAATTAGGGGTATTTTGGTCAAAATATAGTTAACTCCATTCCATTCCGTTGTTAACCAAATAAAATAATACCGATTCAGAGACTAATTCTAAAGTTCCAACCAAATAAAAAACTTAGTTTTCCTTTCCTTTCCATTCTCATTCTTATTCTCATTCTTATTACCATTCCAACATATAACCAAACGTAACCATAGAGTATTGACTAATAACTCGACAATATTTTTTTTTAAATATAATTTTATTAAAAGTTTCAATAAATATTTTTTAATATATATTTTTCGTAGAAATTAGAATTTTGATTAGTTGAATAAATTTAAATTTATCTTAAAATGTTTATTTATTTATTTATTTGTAACAACCCATATAAGTTATATATAAATATTGTTCAATTGTTAACATATCAAAAGTTGTAGTCAAATGGTAAAGACTTATAACATTTGAACTTGAGGTCACAAGTTCAACTCCCAATAATGACAATGTCATTATTATCAGAGGTGGTGGCGGCGGCGGTGTGGTGATCAAGCAACCGGTCGGCTGGTGGCGGCGTGCCGGTCGGCACCGACGCCAGTGGCCGGATTGTGTATAAATATAAAAAGATATATATATAATTTTTTTTTTCTTGACAGTTTTTAACTGTCAAGGATTAGCTGTCAAGATTATTCTTGACAGTGGCTTCCTTGATAGTTTTTAACTGTCAAGAAAGGCATTATTTTGTTGTAGTGCAATTCACAAGCATGATATTTGTGCATGAAAAACAGATCTAGATCTTGGTGGAACAACCTTGATTGGATTCTGCTTGAAGCTCTATGAGAGGTTACTTAAGTATTGACTAACCTAGATCTAGGTTTGAACATATTGATAATAAAAAAAAAGGCATTAGACACTTTTGACCCTTCCTCTTATATATGGATTTAAGTGGATAGTAATTGGATTATGAAGTTGTTAGTAGCATTTTACATCATTGTTTCCTTAGTATCTTTTTAGAACATTAATCTTTAAACATCTTTAGTTTCAAATCACCAAGTAAGTTTAATCATTAGTGAGATATTCTAAAGCAATTTAGATACCCTACCAATCCTCGTGGGAACGATACCCTTACTTGTGTCCGCTATACTTGACAGCAATTCGTACACTTGCAAAGGGTCATTTAGACTCACGCACTCCATTTCACTAGGCTAGGTGGCCTAGTAGTAGTTAGGCATCTTCGTACTGTTAGTAGTTTTTCAGAGGTACGCTCGGAGTGAGTCAAATATCTTGACCAAGAATTCGAGGACTACTTGGTTGATCATGGGATTGTATCCCAACTCACAGCTCTAAGAACACCACAACAGAATGGTGTAGCGGAAAGGAGAAATAAAACCCTGATGGAAATGATAAGATCTATGATTAGTTTCTCATTATTACCAAATTCTTTTTGGGGATATACACTACAAACCGCGGCCTATATATTGAATGTAGTTCCATCCAAATTTGTTCCTAAGACTCCTCTAAAGTTGTGGAATGGTCGTAAAGCTAGTTTGCGACATTTTCGCATATGGGGGTTGATCAGACCAAATATGGTACGATTTTGTACCCTGATTTCATATTCTTTATGCTTGATTCTCGGGCATTTCCCCTTAATTTAATGTTGTTAATTAAGTATTTTCAGAAATTTATAAAGTTAAAGGGCATTGAAGTAATTTGGTGAAACTGAGGGCAAATGTGTAAAATTATGGACACGATTGAAGATTCCGTAATATCAGAAGGGATGAGGGGACGTTCTATAATTTGCCACGCAAATCAGGCAAACGGCGCCACGTGGATAAGTGATCTGGTGCGTTTAGGCGTGGTTTGGGCTTCTTATTGAGCCCTAGCCCACTGCTAAGCACCCCCATGTAGAACAAAGCACTCAAGACCCAAGTGCACCCCAGCCTTCTTCTATTTGCACCCCAACAAAAACAAGAACATACAGGCTGCTTGCACCTCAGCCTTGTGCTAAACGTCCCCCACCATCATCAACATTCTTCTTCCTCATGAGCTGAACCTGCCATGGCCGCCTCCGAGCCCTAGGTTGCAGCAGCCAGCCGTCTCGCCTCGTTTCCGATCAGTTTCCGGTTCAAAATGAGCGGCGGAGCTCACCGACGACGTGCAGCACACCAGCGGCGCATTCAACAGTCTTCATGTTTCTCCTCTCACCATCGTCGCCTCCCCAAGTTTCGCCATAAAGATCAAACCGCGAAGAAAAACCAAACCTTTGTCGCCATTTACTTCTTCGATGTCGCCACGGTGACAGGGAGGTAATTTCTGGACTTGATTGCTTCGCCATTTGCATCACCCCTATGTCGCCACAAACCTCTCACAGTGACAGCCACTGTGTTCATCTCTGATTTGTGGAACTTGACACGAAAATTACCAAAAGTCCCCCTTGAGGGGCTCAAATGGTAATAGTGCAAACTTAGGGGATATTTTGGTAATTATCCACTCGTGACCTATTTTGAAAATACTATAAATTCATCCTATTTTCTCCTTTGAAAGACAACTTGTGAAGTAAGAAATTCCTCCTTCCACCATTCCTAATCCACCCATTTCTCCTCTCCAATCTCATCAACAAACAACTAGACTACCTCACCTAAATCCTTCATCTCTTCCTATCTTCTCCACCCATTTCCTTTGTCACTCACCATATGACTTCACCTATCTAGACACATCCTTTTCTCCCACTCTTTGCACTATGAACATCAAAGGAAAGCAAGGATTGAGCATTAAAGAAGGAGGCCTACGGATGATTTCCTTATGCATTACTTTCTTTTTATTTGATTGTAACTTGTGTAATTAAATCCCTAATATCTATCATTAATTGTTAGGACCATTCTCTTATCTAGTATTGTTGATGTTGGACTTCTATCTATTCAATTTCTCTTTATATTATTGTTATTTACTTTTCTAGTTTATTATATCTTAACTAATCAAAAACCCAAAAATATGATTTATGTTTTATGCACCTAGATTAGACTAACATAGATTATATCACAAATTGATTAATCTAACCTAATCCCTATGGAGCGAATCCTTACTTATTGTTTTACTAATCTTTATTTCCTAAAAGGATTTTCTAGTGGTAAAAGCATTGTTTTCTAAAAGATCACATTTTTACATAGATATTGTATTTTATTGAGTACCAAAACGACCTCATCATGGGTGTCCAATACATGTGCTAAAGAACAATTAGGAAAGTTGGAACCTCGTTCACAAGTATGCCTGTTTGTAGGATATTCAAAAGAGACTAGAGGAGGATACTTCTATAGTCCACAAGAAAACAAAGTGTTTGTGTCGATAAACACAACATTTCTTGAGGAAAACTATATGAGTTGTAAGTTCCTTATTATTGATTGGCTTATTTCATTGACAAACCACATTTGGGGTTTGATATGTAAGGGTAGCTTAGTCGCTTAATTGTTGGTGATCAAGCTCAAAGGCCTTCTCAAGACTTCAAAATGATAAGCACTCCAAAGGTAAATCATTTGTGCTTAATTACATTAAAGAGACTAGTTGCACACACACACACACACTTCTCATGATTGCATATGTGTTCATTGCTCTTGTGTGAAATCCTTTCACACTTCACACCTGCACCTCTATGTTGGTTTGTGTTGTGTGATAATGTCTCTAGTAATTTGTTTCTGGCTGTGAACGGAAACATCTGAGCATGCACGATGGTGTGCTTGTCATAACGCGATGGTTGACCTCTAGAGAAGGCTTATTTCTTCTCTAAGTTTGGTCTAGGGTCATAGGGGTTTGGTCCATGGTGAATGGCCAAAGTTTCCCTTGGAAACTCAATCTTTTGGGTTTCCACAGTACGGTTCGTCTAAGCGTACCGCGCCCTTTGGTTTTGTGAACCGCGGAAGTTAGCAGAGCTGTTGCTGTTATTTGTCTCGTCGAAGTGAACCGTGGAATTTGGCAGAGGTGGTCTGGTTCGATTATGCGGTACGCTTGTCGAAGCGAACAGCGAAATCGAACCGTAGAAGTTGACAGCATTGTCAACCAGTTTTCCGTAGGGTTTGATCCATGGTGAATGGCCAAAGTTTCCCTTGGAAACTCAAATCTTTTGGGTTTCCATGGTACGGTTCGTCTAAGCGTACCGCGCCCTTTGGTTTTGTGAACCGCGGAAGTTAGCAGAGCTGTTGCTGCTATTTGTATCGTCAAAGCGAACCGCGGAGGTTGACAGAGGTGATATTGTTTGATTCCACGGTACGCTCGTTGAAGCAAACCGCTAAATCAAGCCGCGGAAGTTGACAGTATTGTCAACCAGTTTTCCGTGGTACGCTCCGTCAAAGTGTACCGCGAAACGCACTGTTTCATATTTTTTAATCAAAACGATGTAGCTTAGTCTAGGGCTTCCATATATTCACCCTCATCTTTCTTTGGCCAACTAAGAGTGTTAAAAATAATATTTTTAACTTAGAACATTTTCTAAGAGAGAATATCATCCAAGAACTCACATTTGATCACTTTAAACTCATTTCCATGTGTATCAAACATCATCTAAACATCATCTATGATCATCTAGGATATATCTATGCATGGGTCTTCTTTAACACACATGACTTGGTAAGTTGAACACCATCTATTCATTTTTTGTGTTCTCATTTATGGCTTGTTGACATCTAGATTAAGATTTATTCACAAGTTGAGATTATGTGTTGATTGATTGAGTTGTTGTATTGTGATAGCTATTGCCTAGGATTGCTTTATCTTAAATAGTTACTGTTGTATGCATAAATTCGCCAACCCGACACGTCATCAAAAAGAGTCAGTAAAGATTGCCACGTCACTCACTGACCGGGTCAATAAAGGAAACATGACAAGTCAATGTCGAAATACCTCGAAACCAAAGAAGTCAGAAACACGCTCGCCGAAACTGGATATGTACTCGCCAAATCTAGATATATGGTCGCCGAAGAAGCGAAACCCAGATAGAAATATACTCGCTGTACCAGCACACTGGGCCTAAACCGACTCGGCAGAAACACGGAAATAAACCCTACACTTTAGGAAACCCAAAAGACAACAAGGAATCAAGGGAGGAAAAGGTGAAGACCTACCTGTATCCGTGACAGCGTGGGATTCCCAGTACGAATCTGAAAGGAGATCCTACTACGAATAGGACTAAAATCAAGGGAAAAACCCTAAAACATCATGTATAAATAGAACCACCTATCCCTCGAGGAAGGGGTTCAGAAAAAGAGAGAAAAAAGAAAGCAACTGTAAGAGAGATCTAAGCGTGTAATAAGGCAACGAAAACCTAGTATTATTTTTCTGCCCTCAGGGGCGCCGTGGTTTTTTCCCGTTCAAGGGTTTTCCACGTAAAATCTGTCTTTTACATACCTTCTTAATTTTCTTGTTTATATTAAACTGATATAATTGTTGAGTGCGTGGCAATCCAAAAATCACCGTCAACAATTGGCGCTAGAAGGAGGGGGCTTTACAAAAAACTTCGAGGAACCCTTGCGAATTAAAGAACATGAACATGAACATGAGCAACGACAGTGACAGAGACGTTAACTCCAGCGGAGATCAGGTTATTGAACCAGCTGCGCCGACAGGAGATAGGGCAGTAACGATCGGGGAACAATCGGCGGCAACACCAGGGACTAGGGCCGCCGACCCTGGGATTCTGCAGCACTTCCAAGCTGCGTTGGTAAACCTAATCAGCGAAGCCAACAAGATAGGGCTTTCGCTTCCCATCGGTTTGGGAGTTTCATCCCCTTATGAGTTAACTATCCCTGGAAACCATCCTCCCGGAAAGCTACGATCAGAAGTTCACATCGCAACCCCTGATACTCAAGCAAGACAATCCGCCGAGGAAACTCCCCAGGACCATCCAGAGTATTTCGAAAGGAGAAAACAAATGAAAGGAAAAGGTGTGATGAATGAAGAATCCAGAGAGGAGCGAGACCAGGCGCGGACACATGGGGTCAATTCCGGTGACACATACCAACGGAACCGACGGAGACACCGTTCTATCTCGTCTGAAGATAAGAGTCCGCGTCCACAAAGAGAGTTACGGTCCAAAAGAACACGGCGAAGGAGATCCGAAAGCGCAGAAGATCGAAGGAGCCCGGATAATAGGAACAACCATGGGAGAATGACAATTAAGAGCAGACTTGATCCAGCAGGAGAGCCGACTGGTCAGCGAGATGTCACCCTACAAGAGCTATCAAGAAAGGTTTCAGCGATGGCACGAAGGTACGGTCGTAACGTATCTTCAGATGATGAGTCAGACAGCCCATTCATTGCTGATATTGCTCGCACCCAGTTCCCAGACAGATTTAGAATGCCAACCATTGAGCAGTACAAGGAGAACAGGGACCCGAAGGAGCATGTTCGCCGATTCCGCAACATCATGGCCCAGTATTCATCTAATGACGGGCTTTTATGCCTCACTTTCCCTCAAACGTTCGGCGATCTCGCCTCTAGGTGGTTTGGAAGACTTCAGCCCGGAAGTATAAGCAGTTTCTCAAACCTCAGCAAGGCGTTCATAAGACAGTTCATGGGAAGCGTGCAGAGAAGGAAGTCACTCGCTCATCTATCAAATTTAAAACAAGAGCACAATGAGTCAATCAAGAAGTACCTAGCAAGATTTGGTAAGGAAGTTGCTCAAATTGAAGATGCCAGCGATGTAGCTGTGATCGCCGCTTTCACCAATGGGTTACAAAGCGGGCGATTATCTTTCGACCTGCGAAGAGAGAGACCAAAAACTTATGAAGAGATGATGGAAATAGCTGGCGACTATGCATTAGCAGAAGAAGAAGAAGTAGCACAAGGGGGTAGCTACGTGCATGGACACAAACCTGACTCAAAACCGGATCAAAAGGATGACAAGAAGACGGTATCACGTGATCGCCAGAGAGACGAGAAAGGCCAAAAGGGGCACTCGAGAGAAAGCAAAGGAAATCCTCGAGCCAGTAGGTTTCGAGGAAGGTACAACCACTACACCCCTTTAACCGGCGATCAAGAGGAGATATTTTCTGTGGTGGAAGACAAAGGACTCGCTAAATATCCACGACAGCAGTCAGCAAATGCCAGGAGAGACACAACTAAGTACTGCCGATTCCACAAAGATCATGGGCATGAAACCTCAAAGTGTTTCCAGCTGCGTGACCACATTGAAAGTTTGATCAGAGATGGGCACCTGAAGGATTTTGCCTTGAAGGGAGATAAATATGGTGGTCGCCAGGATAGCCGCCAGGGAAACGGGCAGGAAAGGAAAAGTCCAAGGAGGAACAGCCCTAACGCCACCATAAACACCATCTTCGGCGGACCTCATACTGGGAGAAGCAATCGAGAAAGGATGTCAGAAGTTCGAGAAGTAATGTATGAAAGCAGAAGCATGGAGATCAATTCCGTACAGAGAAGCCCCAAGAAGGGAAGAGAAGGACATGACCCTATAACATTCACAGCAGAAGACTCAGACGGGATAGATGCAAAACCTAACGATGCGATCGTCGTAGGGGTTCGAATAGCCCATAGGGATGTCCTTCGGGTGATGATTGACAATGGAAGTTCAGCCGATATCTTAAGTGCCAGAGTATATGATGAATTGCGGCTGGACAGAAAAGATCTCGAGCCATTCCATGTACCACTAAAGGGATTTGGTGGCGCAGAAGTTAGGTCGTTAGGAACTGTTAAACTGCCGGTGAGATTTGGTACAGCACCATGCCGGCGAACAATCCTTTTGGACTTTGTCGTGGTTGACATCCACAATTGGCCGTATAATGCTTTACTTGGCCGACCGTTTCTTAACAAAGCTCGAGCTGTCACTTCAACCCATGCGTTGAAAATAAAATTCCCTACAGAATTTGGTGTCGGAGAATTGAGAGGGTCACAGGAGATGGCTCGCCGCGCCAATCTATCAATCTTCAAAATAAAGCAGGGATGGAAACCTTAAACATATTCGAAGTGGACAGGGAGGTGCAGGAAGATAGTCCGGGAAACTTCGAACTAGACCCAAGGGACAAAACGAGCAGAGAGAAAGAAGAACCAACCGAGTCAGTTATTCTAGACGAAGCGGAACCAGACAAAACAGTAAAGATCGGAGCAAGGCTGGCTAAACAAGTTAAGAAAGATGTGACAAACTTGTTGAAGGAATATAGGGGGATTTTCGCTTGGTGCCACGAAGACATGCCAGGGATTGATAGAAGTGTAATTTCGCACAATCTGGCTGTGAGTGAGAAATGCAAGCCGGTTGTGCAAAAAAGGAGGAGTTTCAACCCAGAAAGAAGTGCAGCGATAAAGGAGGAAGTATCAAAATTGCTCGCCGCAAGGTCAATCAGAGAAGTTAAATACCCAGAATGGGTGGCGAATGTGGTCTTAGTGAAAAAGAAAAACAATCAATGGAGGATGTGCGTCGACTTCACCGATCTGAATAAAGCCTGCCCCAAGGATAGCTTCCCGCTACCAAGGATTGACCAGTTAGTCGATGCAACAGCTGGACACGAAACGTTGAGCTTCATGGATGCATATTCAGGATATAACCAAATAAAGATGCACAAGCCAGACGAAGAGAAGACAGCGTTCACCACGGATCAGGGGTTGTATTGTTACACGGTCATGCCATTCGGCCTAAAAAACGCTGGGGCAACTTACCAGCGCTTGGTCAACAGGATGTTCGCCAGACAAATCGGGAGAAACATGGAAGTCTACGTTGACGATATGCTAACAAAAAGCACCACAGCGGATAGACATACAGATGACCTGAGGGAAACATTCGACGTGCTGGTCAAGTATGGAATGAAGTTGAATCCAGCAAAATGCGTATTCGGCGTACCATCTGGGAGGTTCCTCGGATATCAAGTACATCAAAGGGGAATAGAGGTGAACCCTGAAAAAATCCAAGCACTAGCAAAAATGGTCTCGCCAAGAACTCTGAAAGACGTTCAAAAACTCACAGGGTGCTTAGCATCGCTGAGCAGATTCATAGCCAAATCAACAGACCGATGCCTACCATTTTTCAAAGCTCTAAAAAAGGGAAAGGGAATCGAGTGGAATGAGGAGTGTGAAAAGGCTTTCCAAGCCTTGAAAGATTACCTAGGGCAGGCACCGCTGCTATCAAAACCAGAAACAGGAGAAACGTTGTACATGTACTTGTCCGTCTCTGGAGCAGCCACAAGTTCCGTGCTAGTAAAACAGGAAGATGGGGTCCAGAAACCAATATACTACACCAGCAAAGCATTGTTGCCAGCCGAAACCAGATACTCGCCGGCTGAAAAATTGGCACTAGCTCTAATAACAGCAGCGAGGAAGCTGAGGCCATATTTCCAGGCTCATAAAATCAGAGTATACACCAACTGCCCATTGAAGTTAATCCTGCAGAAACCAGAAGTATCCGGTCGATTAACAAAGTGGGCAATCGAGTTAAGTGAATTCGACGTAGAGTACCTCCCAAGGACAGCAATTAAAGCCCAGGCAGTGGCAGACTTTGTAGCGGAGTTCACCGAACCAAACGTGGAAGTAGCGAGAATGATGGAGGAAGAAAATAAAAAAATATATAAATGGCAACTCCGCGTCGACGGCTCATCAAACACACATGGCAGCGGGGCAGGGGTAGTAGTGTCAACCCCAGAAGGAGATTCAGTCGAATGTGCCTTGCGTTTTGACTTCAAAGCTACCAACAATCAAGCCGAGTACGAGGCACTCATAGCAGGTTTAAAAATCAGCACAGTCCTAGGAGCAGACGAAGTGGAAGTTTTTAGCGACTCTCAAGTTGTTGTCAATCAAGTACTAGATGAATACCAAGCAAGAGATGAGAGCATGATCACCTACCTGGAATTGGCAAAGGAGTTATTAAAAAGATTTAAAGAATACAGGATTGTTCATGTCCCCCGAGAAGAGAACGAGAAAGCTGATGCCTTGGCCAAACTGGCATCTACCACAGTCAGCATCTGGCCCAAAAATATTTCTATGATCCGCTTATTGCAGCCGAGTATAGTTAAAACAAAGGAAGTTGGGGCGGTCTTTGGCGAAAGGGACAGCTGGATCACACCGATCATAGAATATCTCATCAATGATGTACTCCCAAGTGACCCGTTAGAAGCAAAGCGGCTGAAGTACAGAGCTACAAGATACTCAGTACTCAATGGAGAACTGTACAAAAGGGGATACTCGAGGGCACTACAGAGATGTGTTGGGCCTGAAGAAGCAGAAGGTATCCTGAGAAGCATACATAGTGGAAATTGTGGGAACCACGCTGGGGGCGCCAGTCTAGCCCACAAAACATTAAGGCAGGGTTTTTACTGGCCAACACTGTTCGCCGACTCCAAAAGGGTGGCAGCGAGATGTGAGGCTTGTCAGAAGATTGCTAATAACATCCGACAGCCACCTGAACTCTTGCAAAGTATTACCTCGCCTTGACCGTTCGCCATGTGGGGGATTGACTTGATCGGCCCAATGCCAACAGCAACTGGAGGAGCAAAACATGCCATAGTAGCTGTGGATTATTTTACAAAATGGGTAGAAGCCGAGCCATTGGTACACATAACCGAAGCAAACACTGTAAGCTTTGTGAAGAAAAATATCCTTTACAGATTCGGGATACCAAACACCATCATCACGGACAATGGGACCCAATTTGACGGGAGGAAATTCAGGGAGCTATGTGACAAGTACGGCATCAACAACTACTATGCCTCTCCAGCACACCCACAGACGAATGGCCAGACTGAAGCAGTAAACAAAATCATAAAACATAACCTGAAGGCTAAATTGGCAGTTAAAAAGGGCAGCTGGGCAGACGAATTACCACAGGTACTTTGGGCATACCGAACCACAGAAAGGAGTTCAACAGGCGAGACCCCATATTCCATGGCATATAGAGCTGAAGCTGTCATTCCCGTGGAAACATCTTTCTCTTCGCCGAGGGTGTAACTTTTTCAGCCAGAAATCAACATTGATATGCTAAAGTGCGGCCTAGATGAATTAGAGGAAAGAAGAGAGCGCGCGCAAATAAGGAATACTGCATACCAACATAGGGTAGCCAGATATTACAACTCACATGTGCGTGAAAGAAGGTTCTCGCTGGGCGACTTAGTGCTGAAAAGGGTGAACCAAGGAACAAAAGACAAAGCTGCAGGGTCACTCGCAGACAAATGGGAGGGGCCTTACCAGATTACAGGCATAGCTGGCCATGGGGCATATCGCATCACACGAGAAGGTTTTGGCGAACTACCCCGTCCATGCAATGCGCAGTACTTGAAGATATATTATCCATAACTTGGGGGTCAAATTTAGAATTGGTGTGAGCCTTTTATTTTTCTTAGAACAGTTTTCGTACTAGTATTTGTTTTCTTTTCTTTGCGATTATGTTAACAGAGTTGCAGGAATTATCCAAATAAAGAGTAATTTATTACTGAGAAATCGCGACTTGACTCGCCAATTACAAAAAGACACTCGCCGACGTATGTCAATACCATTGCGTAAAGACGAGTTTCGTACTCACAGCAGTGAGAATAAGTGACAACCCAACGAAATTAAAAACCAGCCGAAAGCGACTTAGTCGCCATAGCCCAAGCTACAGAAATCAGGGGATCGCTCCCACAAGGAGAATAAGATCTCCGGAGAAAAACTTGGTATGGGCAAATACGCCCTGAATAAACACCAAGTACGCCAGAACTCAGCAATGGCAGCTGAATAACAAGTTTAACTAAGTTAAAAACTTGGTGTATGGTCGGATACGTCCTGACAAACACTAAGTACGCCAAAATCCAGCAACGGCAGCTGAATACAAACTAAGTTAAAAACTTGGTGAAACGCTAAGTACGCCAAAATCCAGCAACGGCAGCTGAATACAAACTAAGTTAAAAACTTGGTGTATGGTCGGATACGTCCTGACAAACACTAAGTACGCCAAAATCCAGCAACGGCAGCTGAATACAAACTAAGTTAAAAACTTGGTGAAACGCTAAGTACGCCAAAATCCAGCAACGGCAGCTGAATACAAACTAAGTCAAAAACTTGGTGAAACGCTAAGTACGCCAAAATCCAGCAACGGCAGCCGAATACAAAATGTGCTAAAGACTTGGTGAAATACTGAGGAAATCGAAAATTCAGTAAAAGCAGCTGAACGAAGAAAAAGTTTATAACTTCTCATAAATAAAGTTATTTACAATTAAAGAATTAAAAATGAAAATACAAAAAATCAACTAGCTGCAGGAGGGTCCTCGCTATCTTCCTCATCTTCGATCTCCTCATCTGAAGGCCAGGCGACTTCCTCATCCCCTTCTGGCATAAAACGCTCGTAATCCCTTCCAGCAACAGGGCCCAAGTCAGGCTCAGCACCAGAACCAGAAAAACTGCCCTTCCGACCCGAATAATAAGTATTGAAGGTACGCTTGCTGGGGATTTCTAAATGCATAGGGTGAGGTTCAGTCATGTTGTAGCGACAGTGGGCTTTCCAACGTTTTATCTGCTCTTTAATCGAGTCCACTCCGCTGGCCATATGCTGTTGAAAAGACCGGTCAAAACGCCCCAGAGCTTTCTCATTGGAGTGATCCTTCATGGCGAAGAATTTCTTCGCCTGACTCATGCCTTTCTCAAATTCACGCAATAAAAGCGCGTCATAGGCAGGGGATCTCTTGAAACGATCAACCGATTCAACCTCCAGCACAGCCTTGAGATCGTTCAGAATAACTTCATGCGAGGACAACTGGTTGCGCAAATCCAAGGCTTCACGTTCAGCTTTCTCCTTTGCCTCCTCAGCCAGTTGCTCAGCCTCAAAACGTGCTGCGAGTGATTCTTGATTAGCGGAGAGTTGCTCTCGCAGGAAACGAATCTCTTCCTCAGCAGCAGCTAATTTATCTTCAGCAACAAGTTTAGCTGAAAGATAGCCATCCGCAGATTCCCTCATCTGAGCGAGATGCTGAGTATGGATTTCCTCAGCAGAGAGTTTCTCAGAGACCAAAATAGAAGTCTGTTCCCGCAGGCGTTTCACATCCCTCGAAAGGAAGTTCCCTCGCCTGTAAGCGTCGGTCAACTCAGACATCATCTAAAAAAGAAAAACAGTCAAGTCAGGAAACATACGAATGAAAAACGCAAAACACAAAAATCGCAAGAGACTCACCAGGGACTGACAATCGAAGAAAAATTCCATCTTCTTGTTGTAGGATCTGCTCTTCAGGCGCTCCCAACCCTCATCAATGTAAACATTGTTGTTCATTATATGTGAGCAGATCTCTGCAGCCGTGAAATCTGAAAGGGACACACACCCCTCTCCCTCACCAACTCCGGTTGGATCCAGGGGAGGAACTTCACGGGCAACACCCGAACCTGACGCGGAAGCCCCAGTTTGATTCGATGGCCCCGACCTATCAGCTGGCCCCGGCTGACCAGATGGCCCAGGCTGATCGGCAGACGACATGTTCGGCTCCTCTACAGTTGCTGGAGGAGAAGCCGCACCAGTTGGAGACAAAGCAGGAACATTCAATTCACCAACTCTTTCAGGAGGTGGAGACGCTACCTCACTCATCCCTTCAGCGGGGGCTTCAAGCACAGTTGGATGAGTAGAAGGAATTCCGGCGAACACAGGTCCATCAGCACCCTCCTCGTCAGAAGAAACAACATACTGCATGACTCTTGATGCCCGCTTCAAAGGTCGAGTAGTATGGTCAGGGGTACTCTCAGCCGGGCGCTTTCCTCTACCAGTCCTGGGAGTTAGATCATTCGCAGGATCCAGAGGAATTTCAGGAACATCCGCATCAAAAATAGGAGTGTCACAGACTGGCCCTGAAACTCCAACTTTTTCTTTTCCCTTGCGGCTGGAGGTAGCTGCAGGAGTGGTCGCAGCAGAAGTATTCGCAGCAGGTATGTTCACAGCAGCCTCTGTGTACACAGGGGGTTGCTCCGATTCGACCCCACCCTCAGGAATATCACCAACTTCCTCGCCATCGGAGGAATCGCCGCCATCCGGACTAGCAAGTCCTTCCTTGGCCAACCCAGCAGCATATCTTCTACTGGTTGCCTCAGAATTCTTTACTGCCCAGGCGTGTTGATCACAAACTGTGTCAAAATCGCACACTGCAAAGAAAAATAAACAAAGTATCAACTAACAGAATAAGATAGTAAAACAAAGGAGTGGACAAAGACTTACAGCGAGGAAGCCTTGCATGTAGACGTGGGAAAATCCCCTCGGAAATCATTTTTTCCTCATCCAAGAGGAAGGACCTATCCCTTTCTCTCAAAGGGAGGACAGCTGCTGCGGCGAGGTGAGAAACCTCCCTATTCAGTAAAACAGGGGCCGCCCTCAACCAAGCTTCAGGCGATGTGAAGTGCCTGGGAACCTTCTTCTCCAAGAAATTGTGGCGACTACTGGCGGGCAAATGACGACCCCACTGCCATCAACGAAAAACCAGCTGTTCTTCCACCTCTTGTTCGAAGTGGGAAAACCCCAGATGAACCCCTTTTTCTTCTCATCGCCGGAGATTTCCACTTGACCGGGGTTCGCCACACCCTCAGGAATCCAGCTCTCCACGGGCGAAGAGATAAGGAAATACGTACCACCATGGCCCGCCTGCCTTAGCGTGTAAAAATGGCGGATTTCACGAGGAGTAGGGGGCCCGTAACCCTTCAACTTCCACATAAGGCACAGGCACATCAATATCCTGTAGCTATTTGGAGCAAGCTGTGCCGGCGCAATTTGAGCCTCCGCGAGAAATCTAGCGATGAAAGGCTGAAGAGGGAGAGTCACCCCACAGCTAAGCATGGCCCCGTAAATGGCGACTGCGTTTTCAGGAGGATTCCACACAGCCCAGTCGCCAGGTAAGATGAGATTCACCGAGTCTGGCAAGTCAAAACGACTCTTGTATTTACAAAGCTCAACCTCGCCGACCACGTTTACCTCCGTATCAAAAGAACACGGATGGTTTGGCGAGAAGTGTAGCCTATCCCTCTGATGGTCTTCAACATCAGAGTCGACAATCGTCTGCGCATCCAGCAGGGATTCACGTGGAACCCTAGAAGCGTGTCGTCTACTGCTTATGGGTCTAGAAGATTTCGGCATTTTTGGAGAACCGCTGTTAGAAGATGAAGGAGAAATGTTAGGGATAAAATCATCTCCAGAAGACGGAACATAAACAGAAATTGGGACCGGAGAATCTGGATGAAAATTACGAATCAGAGATTCAATTTTGTCCGCAGTACTTTTATCACCAAGCTCCATGGCTAGCATCATTCGATTAAAAAGAGAAGAGCGTAAAGAAGGGTCCATGGGAACTCACCGGAAAACCCTGGATTCACGGAAGATTCGTAGAAAGGCAGGAACAATCGATTCCAATGAACCGTCTGATAAACAGAAAACACAGGGAAAGGATTGTAGCAAGCACTCGAAGCAACAAGGTAGATAAAAACGAAGAATCAAACTGTTCTTTTTGGCTCTGAGAAAACTAGTAGAGGAATAAAATGGAAAGAATGAAATAGAGAAGAGAAACGATCGGGCCTTAAAAAGAGGGAGTTTCGAAATTCAAAAAAGAAAATCAAGTAAAAAGATATGCAATTAATGAGAATGACAGCCACAGTGACCAGCCGCAATAGCCACCATCAGAAAACAGACACGTGGCATCTCGGGGAAAGCCAAGCGGTCAAAATGTCCCTTCGTCCGTCAGGTAAATGGGTGCGTCAACAATTATGTGGACCAAGTTGAAAGCTTGCACCAGAAGAATCAATTAATCAATACAGCGCGTGACAAAAAGGAAAGGAGGAGGCATTACAAAATGCATCGAAACCTTGTAAGTATAAAAATAAAAACTACTTGCAGAGACAAACGAAGTAAGAAGAACAAATCATTCGCCCAGCTCGGAGTATTTATGGGGGTATTGTTGTATGCATAAATTCGCCAACCCGACACGTCATCAAAAAGAGTCAGTAAAGATTGCCACGTCACTCACCGACCGGGTCAATAAAGGAAACATGACAAGTCAATGTCAAAATACCTCGAAACCAAAGAAGTCAGAAACACGCTCGCCGAAACTGGATATGTACTCGCCAAATCTAGATATATGGTCGCCGAAGAAGCGAAACCCAGATAGAAATATACTCGCTGTACCAGCACACTGGGCCTAAACCGACTCGGCAGAAACACTGAAATAAACCCTACACTTTAGGAAACCTAAAAGACAACAAGGAATCAAGGGAGGAAAAGGTGAAGACCTACCTGTATCCGTGACAGCGTGGGATTCCCAGTACGAATCTGAAAGGAGATCCTACTACGAATAGGACTAAAATCAAGGGAAAAACCCTAAAACATCATGTATAAATAGAACCACCTATCCCTCGAGGAAAGGGTTCAGAAAAAGAGAGAAAAAAGAAAGCAACTGTAAGAGAGATCTAAGCGTGTAATAAGGCAACGAAAACCTAGTATTATTTTTCTGCCCTCAGGGGCGCCGTGGTTTTTTTCCCGTTCAAGGGTTTTCCACGTAAAATCTGTCTTTTACATACCTTCTTAATTTTCTTGTTTATATTAAACTGATATAATTGTTGAGTGCGTGGCAATCCAAAAATCACCGTCAACAGTTAAGTTTACATATGACATGTAGACACGTGATATCTAGGATTGCTATTATTGACATCTTTAATCCCTAGATAAGCATTTAGTGTAACCTAGCATTATTTGCATCTTGAATATCATAATATTCACATAAGTTGTTTATCTCTTCTTTGAGAAGATAAGTCTTGTGGCTAAGTTGTTTAGTGCATAAGCAAGTGCATCTAGGATCACTATTAAAGGCCCGTAAGGTAGCAGTGGTAGGTTAGTGACCAAGAATGGTTGAGGGCAACCTAGGTTGTAAACATCATTACAAATAGTGGATTTAAGGACCATGTGTGGCTAGCTGAGTAGCCCGTGAGTTTTTCCCAGTTGTGGGTTTCTCATGTAAATCAATCAACGCGTTATTTCTTGTTTTCAGCACTTTAAATTACGTTGATTGTATTTGATTGAATTGGGTTATTTTTGTAATATTGACTAATCCGAAAATTTTGGTAATAATCGAATTAACAACCTATTCACCCCCCCTCTAAGTTGTTTAAGACGCACGTGTATTATTTGTTTCATGAGTGACCATAAGCCTCGAAGTAAGATTGTATTAAATGAATTAAAAGCTGGTTCGACCAATAAACAATCAACAAGAGTTGTTGACGATGTTGTTGTTCCATTAATGTCTGATAGTCAAACGGTTCCTAGTCAGATCACACTACCACCTAAACATAGTGGGAGGGTTGTATGACAACCTGATCGCTATTTTGGTATTGGAGAGGCACAGGGTGTCGTCTCTGATGATAGTGTGGATGATCCATTGTCATTTAAACATGCAATGGAAGATTCTGACAAAGAAGAATGGCTTAAAGCCATGAATCTCGAGATGGAGTCCATGTACTCTAACTCGGTCTGGAAACTTGTAGACTTACCTGATGGAATAAAATCCATAGGGTGTAAGTGGATCTACAAGAGAAAGAGAGAAGTAGACGTGAAGGTAGAGACCTTCAAAGCAAGGCTAGTGGCAAAGGGTTATACCCAAAAAGAGAGGGTTGATTTTAACGAGACCTTCTCGCTAGTAGCTATGTTTAAGTCTATTAGGATACTCTTATCCATTGCAACCTATTTCAATTATGAAATTTTGCAAATGGATGTTAAGACTTCATTCTTGAATGGCAATCTTAACGAGAGCATCTACATGATGCAACTATAGGGATTCATGTCCCAAGATCAAGAGAAAAAAGTTTGCAAGTTGCAAAGGTTCATTTATGGACTGAAGCAAGTATCTAGATCTTGGAACATCAAGTTTGATACTGCTATCAAAACTCATCGAGCAAAACGTCGATGAACCTTGTGTCTATAAGCGCATCATTGACAAGAAAGTAGTTTTCCTGGTTCTTTACGTAGATGGTATCCTACTCATTGGGAATGATGTGGGAGTATTATCGAAAGTAAAGGGTTAGCTTGCTAACCAATTCCAAATGAAATATTTGGGAGAGGCGAGTTATGTTCTAGGGATCCAATTAATAAGGGATCGAAAGAACAAACCGTTAGCATTGTCTCAAGTATCGTATATCAACAAGATTCTTTTACGATTCTCGATGGAGAACTCCAAGAAAGGTAATCTACCTTCAAGGCATGGAGTTCACTTGTCTAAGGAACAGTGTCCTAAGATACCTCAAGAAATTGAGGATATGAGACGAGTTCCATATGCGTCAGCAGTAGGCAGTCTCATGTATGCTATGTTATGCACGAGACCTAACATCTGCTTCGCAGTGGGAATAACCAATAAATTCCAATCTAACCCGGGATTAGATCATTAGGTGGTTGTAAAGCTTATTCTCAAGTATCTTCGGAGAACGAGAAACTATATATTAGTATATTCAGAATAGGATCTGATCCCATTAAAATATATTGATTCTGACTTTCAAGCAGACAGGGATTCTAGGAAATCCACGTCTGGGTCAGTTTTCACCCTCGATGGTGGAGTCGGAGTGTGGAGGAGTTTCAAGTAATCTTGTATTGTTGACTCCACCATGGAAACCGAATATGTAGAAGCTTGCGAAACAACTAAATAGATGGTATGGCTCTGTAAGTTTTTGAGTGATCTGGAAGTTGTTCCATATTTGGATAAACCTATGACACTTCATTGTGATAACAGTGGTGCAGTGTCTAATTCTAAAGAACCAAGAAGCCACAAAAGAGGAAAGCATATAGAGAGGAATCATCATCTCATAAAGGAGATACTGTAGAGAGGAGATGTGACCGTGACCAAGATCGCATCACAAGATAATCATGCTGATCCATTTACAAAGACCATAACAGCTAAAGTTTTTGAAGGTCACCTAGAGGGTCTAGGATTACGAGACATGTCTCACATACAATAGTGCAAGTGGGAGTGAAACAAATGTCATACATGCGTGTCTAATAATACAACCTAGAGGGGGGTGAATGGGTTGTTAATCCGTTATTACCAAAATTTTCGGATTAGTCAATATTACAAATATAACCCTAATTCACCAAACAACAAAATTAAGTATAAAATGCGGAAATTAAAGAACACTTGATTTTTACATGGAAACCTTCAACAAGGAAAAATCATGGTCTGTTATGTGCGTCACACACGGTCACCGAAAATCACTATATGAAAAGACGGTTACACCCTTAACTCTCACCCTAGATAACCTTATGATATGGACACTACCACTCGCCACTCACAACCCTTGGTTCAATCCCTAGTGATATCCCTTGATACACTACTCTTGGCGTGAGCACCCCCTAATCTACCCGCAGGACTTTTACAGTGGCACTTGACCAATTGCTTGAGCACTACACATCAGTAGTCACAAGACTTAATTCTCACGAAGAGATCAATAACCTATGTGAATATGTAATGATATTCAAAATGCAATTAATGCTAGGCAACACTAAATGCTTATCTAGGATTAAATGATGTCAATTAAATCAATCATAGATATCATATTGCTATATATCATGGCATACAACTTAGTTATGTAAAGGATAATCAATCCTATATACAATAGCTATCGCAATCAATCTCAATCAAACAATGAGATGAATTAGCTAGATATTATATAAACTTGAAATCCTAGCTGTAAGGTTCATGATTTGTATTGGCTTGATTTCATTGCAAAACGCTCTATATTTGTAATAGTTGTTGCTTAGGATATTTTTGGAAGAAAAGAAGCTTCAAAGTTGAAGAGCAACGTCTAGTGCAAATGTCATCTTCAAGAGGTGAAAGCGTCAAAGGTATACTTCGACTTCTATCCTCTTGCAAGGCGTTAGAGCACACACACACAATTTATACATGTGTGTCCCTGCATCGTAGTTCAAACATTTGGTATAACACATTCACACACTTCTTAGTATGCACATGCATTGGTCTCTTATAGACAAATATTGTAGAATTGCATGCTTTGTGACTATCTCTTTGATATGGTATACTTGTGTGAATTTGTGTTTGTTTGTTTATGTATTTTGTATTTTGGACTTTAATATGTTCTTATTTGATTCCTTATTGAGTTCCGGTCGTTTCGGTTACTCATTCATAAGGTTTTGAGTCCAAACGACTTAGCTAGGCTACTTTGTGTTCTCATTCATTGAGTTGACTTCATTATCATTTTCTGAGATGATTTCTCAACCTTTTGTCAAAGTTTCTTAGTCTTCATCGTGCGTGAGGGAGTCATGGTTTGTAATCCAAAAACAGATTCAAAATCGGAGTTCGGATGCCCAAGATACGGCTGAAGAACGTGAGGGTGCGCAGGAGAGCAAGCGAGGCCAAGTGGCCAAGCTTGCCCAAGCCGTGTGGGAGCCGTGGGACCCACGGCCAGAGGACCTCTCTGGTCCCATGTGGCCCACGTGCCCCCCACGGGCTTGGCTGAGGTGGCCTCTTTTGGTTGGCCGAAAATCCTCTCTCTCTCCTCCATTTAAACACCTCTCCTTTCCTCCAAACATTTACAACTTGAAGAACACTTTCAAAGAAATTTCTGCAGAATTCTTCAACATTTTAGTTTTAGTATTTTGATCATAACTTTTTCATACGAACTCGAAATCGATTGATGCAAAAGCCAAAATTGTTGGTCTTGATGAGAGCTACAAACCCCAAGCATTTCCAGAGGCAGATGACTTCGTCATTTTTCCCAGTGGCCTGATTTTCAGTACGTGGTCAAGGTTGTATGTTCAATTTCTTCTTTTTCATTTCATCTTTGATCATCTCTTTTATTCTCACTATTTGATTGATGAAATATGTTGAGAAGGATGTAAGATTATATGCTAGGGGTGTTTGATCATTTGTTAATTGAGTTTTAGCTTTGTGATTTCTCTTGAACATATATTTGCTAAACTTGATTCAACTTGAAATAGATTCTAGAAAATGTATATATGATGTGCCTCATGTTATTTTCTAGGTTTAATTTCATGATCTAAGAACTAGGTTTTTTAGTGTGATATATTGAATATTCATACCTTGTTCTATTGATTTGCATGTCTTGATTTTTAGATACTTTTGTGATTGTTTGATGAAAGCATATTCTAGATTATCATTAAACATGTACATTTAGCTTGATTGATCATCTAGCTTAATTTGATTGTGTTTGCATCATTTGCATCACGTAGATCATAGCCTTGCATTAGGTTGAAGTCTCTAGCAAAGTGAGTGAAGCTTTGTGAATAGAGCAAGGAAGTTTTGATTAGAGTCGGGAGAACTCGGATAATCAAGCAAGGAGACTTGTCTAGGGTCAGGAGGATCCGGATAGGCAAGCAAGAAATCTTCCTAGAGACGTGAGCGTCTTGGATAGGAAGTTGCTTTCTAGAGGTGTAGGACACATCTCGGATAGGAAGTAGGCTTGGTGATTCACTAGCTCGAGGGTAGATTAGGAGTTGATAGCTTGAGCGGATATCCTGAGTTAGTAGCTTGAGTGTGTAAGTCCTTTTTCATATAGTGGATTGCTTTGCCGGTGGTTGTGGTATCAACCCATGGATGTTTCCTCTTTAAGGTTTTACCACGTAAAAATCATTGTGTCAATTTTTGTTTTACTTTTCTTTATCTTCCATATCTTACATTGATTGCATATCTTGTAAATTGATTAACTCTTGTATTAGTGAAATAAATTCATTGGTTAAATCTAATCAAATGTGCATTTTCTTTGTTATATTCCGCGTTATTTTTAATATTGGAAGAATTTGAGTCTATACCTATTCACCCCCCCCTCTAGGTATATTTTGCACTACTACTTAAGGGAAATTTCACTAGCTATCACAAACAAGCCTACATGTACATACATGAGGACTTAATTAGATGCGAAACAATTCTAGCAACCTAATTGTCAACAACCAACACATAAACATTCAAAAGCTTAACTAGTTGATTAAAAGACAATCTATCAACCTAGTTATCAAAAATTCACACAAGAATGTTTATGACTTAGCTTTTAGGCAAAAATGACCTAATCAAATAAGCTATCAAAATACAAACTCAATCATGTTATCAAGACTCATAAATATAGGGTTCAAAATTTAAATGTCACTATTTGGGGCGCCTTTTGGGGAATAGGCACCAACTTACTAACTTAAGTTTAAAAGAAACCATTTATTGTGACTAGACAAAAATACCCCTCTATTTGTTACTTTGTGTGTTTTTGAAACGTTGGAAGAAAACATTTGAGAGAGAGACCGACGGCGCAACAGTCCTCACCAGTGAACCAAATCTAACGGCGAACCACTGGCAACAGCGCTACAGTACCGATGTCGAACAGAACTGAACGGCGAACTAAAAGGACAGAGGTAAGTTTTTGTTTCTCGTTCTCGATAAGTTTGTGTGTTTGATGTTGGATGCCATTTTCATCATGTAGATTAGGTTTGATTTCATTTGTTGTTCATTATGTTTGTTTGATGAGGTTAGGTTAGGGTTTTAGTTTAGGAAAAAATATCCTTTGAAGACGATGAAGATCTGGGTTTCGAAGTGTTTTTGAAACTTTTTGAGCCTTTTTGTAGTCTTATCGAACCTTTTTGAACTTTGATCGAGCCTTTTTGTACTGTAATCGAGCCTTTTTTATTTTTTATCGAGCCTTTTTTGTACTATTATCGTGCCTTTTTGAACCTTTATTTCAAGCCTTTTTGGAGTTTTCTCGAGCCATTTTGGACTGTTTTCGAGCCTTTTTCATACACAGTTCGAGCCTTTTCATGAACTTATATGCTTTTTTTCTCTGAATATGCAGATGGTGAATCTGAAGGATTTCCTCAAAACCCCTGTGGGAGAATGGTTCAACGGAAAAATTATTCGACATGACCATTTGAATGAAGTTACAGATATTGACAACGCACTTGAAAGTGTACCTGAACATCTGAAGATCAAAGACCGACGTCGGTTTACCGCATCATGTTTTGGTCACTTCCTTTAGATGCATCGTGAGATTAATTTTTTGGCTGGGATTGTCCATCAGATTCTTTTGCGCGAGTTGCATCACGATGGGTCGGAAGATGAGATGAGATTTTTGTTAGGTAAGCATACTATCCGGTTCTCGAAGGTTGAGTTTTATCTAATCACCGGATTGAAGTTCGGAATCATTCCCGACACGGCGAGTTATGATATGGTACAGAATGGCATATGTAAGGATTCTCATTCTTTGATTGGCTTATTTCGTGGACAACCCGCATATTGGGGGTTCTTTGTAAGGGTAGCTTAAGTGTTGGTGTTATTGCTAAAGCCCTTTGAAGACCTCGTCTTGATAAGCAGATAAGCACCGAAGGTAAATTTCTATGTGCTTACTTGTCTTGAAGAGATAGTTGCACACACTCACAACTCATGCATATGTTTAATCCTTGTATGTTGTGTGTCTTATTTTTGTGCATTAATGTTCATTAACATCTCTTCTTGCATGTTATGTTGATTGCATCTTGCATATCCAATTGCCTTGTCATGCTTAGACTTAGGATTGCATTTTTGCAATGGGCGCTCTACAGAAGCGCTATACGAACAGCGCCCATCGAGCGCTGTACAGACCTGATCGATTTAATTCGGTCGCTGTACAAAGCGCTGTACAAAGCGCTGTACGTACAGCGCCACTTTGTTTTCCCGAGAGAACAGAGTTGGGGCGCTGTACAGGCGCTGTACAGAGGCACTCTACGTACAGCGCCCAAGGTATATGAAACAAATTATAGCACGGTGTGTATAAAACTATCTAGAGGGGGTGAATAGATTTTAAGCTTATTACCTAATTTTTCGTTATTAGTCAAAATTATGAAATTACCCCTAAATAGATAAAGCAATAAATCAAGTATAAAAAGCGGAAATTAAATAACACTTGATTTTTACGTGGAAACCCTCATGGGAAAAACCACGGGCTAGTAAGTAAGCCACACTCGAACCTCGAATCCACTAAATGTGTAAAACGATTACAACCTAATCCCGGAAGTAATCACACACCTACCTAATCCCGGTATGAGTGAACCTAGTCCGATTGCTTGCGAATTAAGCAACCTAATCCCGGTCACAACACAAGACTTAATTCTCTAAAAAGAGATTAACACCCTAAGTGAATATATGAATATTCAAATGCAACATAGAGCAAGGGAAACCCTATATGCTTATCTAAGATGATGAATTTGCAATTAAAAACAATCCTAGATATTAAAGCTAAATGACATGTCAATTAGCTTAGATAATCATAGATTATAGAAACCTAGATATCTATCATAAAAACAACACTCAATCAAATCAACATAACAATCTCTATCTTGAATATTAGAATATAATCTAAGAACAATCAAGTAATAAAAGAGATGCCATAAAAAATTAAACACTAATTAGTATGATAATAGTGAAAAACTTACCAAAGCAAGTGTGATGATGAAAGACCCATGCAAGCAAGCATCCTAGATATGCTAGAGAATGCTAGATGAACTTTGATGCAAATGGATTTTGGTTTGAGTGTTTGATGAGCAAACTTGATTGCTTTCTCTCTTAAAAATCTCTCTTTTTAAAGTAGGGTTCTTGGTGATTAAAGAGTCACACTCAGATCAGAACAAGAGAAAGTGATGTATTTATAGGCATGAAAAACAAGGCATGAAAAACAGAGCATGTGAAAAGACAAGTTTGCCCCTGAAACGCACCGATCGACGGTTTCAATCGGCGGCCTGATCGGTGCGTTTCAATCGGCGGCCAGGCCGCCGATCATAACCGCCGAATTGGCCCGAGAGGAACAGGGGACCAACGGCGGTTTCATTCGGCGGTTTCGTGACCGCCGATCTAACCGCCGAATCAAACCTGAGATTAAAAAATCAATCAGGTATGAAACGGCGGTTTCATTCGTGACCGCCGATTCAACCGCCGAATTAGGCCGAGAGATAAAATCAATCAGGTCTTGAACGGTGGTTTCGAACGGCGGTCGTGACCGCTGATCATAACCGCAGAATTGCTCCATACACTACTGGAAGCAAACGGCGGTTTCATTCGGCGGCCAGGCCGCCGATCATAACCGCCGATCACCAACAAAGGTGAAAACCAAGGAGAAGCCAAGGGCATTCTCCGTAGGCGGTCCTCGCGCTAAACCAAGCACATCCTAGTGCATGCGCGGACGTTTCCGAAAACTATCGGGAAACGAATTACAAGACAACAAGACACAATTACATATAACATGTAAGGATTCCCGTTTTGTTGATTGGCTTATTTCGTGGTCAAACCACATGTTGGGGTTTTGAATGTAAGGGTAGTCTAAGTGTTTAATGTTGTAGATCAAAGGCCCTTCCATGACCTCAAGATACAAGCACGCCAAAGGTATTATCTCTTGTGCTTGGTTTTCTTTGAAGAGATTTAGTAGCACACACACACTTAGCATTCTTGCTATGATTGCATACTTGCTTATTTTTATGTGCATCTCTTCACATGTCACTTTACACACTAGCACTTTGGTTGATATATCTTGTTGTGTGTATATGTGCCTTATAATTCGTTTCCCGAAATTGTTCGGAAACGTCCGCGCTTGCATTAATGAGTGCTTGGTTTCGCGTGAAAACCGCCTATGGAGAATGCCCTTGGCTTCTCCTTGGTTTTCACCATTGTTGGTTATCGGCGGTTATGATCGGCGGCCTGGCCGCCGAATGAAACCGTCGTTTCAGTCCAGATTGGTTTGAAGCAATTATGCGGTCCAGATCGGCGGTCACGACCGCCGTTCGAAACCGCGGTTCATACCTGATCAATTTTAATCCCTCGGGTTTGATTCGGCGGTTGGATTGGCGGTCGCGAAACTGCTGAATGAAACCGCCGTTAATGCTCTGTTCTTCACGAGCTCAATTCGGCGGTCGTTATCGGTGGCCTGGCCGCCGATTGAAACCGCCGAACGGTGCGTTTCAGGGGCAAAATTGTCTTTTCACATGCCCAATTCTTGATGTCTATAAATATCTTATTTTCTCATTCTCTGATCAAGCTTCTTAAGTTATTAGAACCCTAAACTTTCAAGAGAGATTTTTGAGAAAAAATCAAATCAAGAACTCACCTTTAAACACTCAAATCAAATCCTTTTTGCATCAAATTTCATATTGCATACTCTATGTCTATATTGAAAGCATCTATGATTGGATTGGTATCATCACAATATGTTTGGTAAGATTTTGATTAGTTTCATCTTATTTTAGTATTTTTACTATCAAGCATATTCTCTTTTAATTTACTTGTATGTTGTTGATCATATGATAAATACAAGAATAGAGAATTAATTGTGATGAATTAATTGAGTGTTGTTTTTGTGATAGCTAATTAGGTTTTTAATCAACCCTAGATATCAATTGCTAAATGACATGTCAAATAGCTTAGCTAATCAAGATTAATTAAAAACCTAATTAGCTATCACAAAAACAACACTCAATTAATTCATCACAATTAATTCTCTATTCTTGTATTTATCATATGATCAACAACATACAAGTAAATTAAAAGAGAATATGCTTGATAGTAAAAATACTAAAATAAGATGAAACTAATCAAAATCTTACCAAACATATTGTGATGATGCCAATCCAATCATAGATGCTTTCTATATAGACATCTAAATGTCATTCTATAAAAACGAGTAGAAAGTAGACATCCATACCTTTCCAACGATATATCATATGAAAGGTTTCGATGTCGTTTGGTCATGTTTCGAAGCGCTCGAATCTTGAGTCGCTGCACTGACGCGAGTACCGCGAAAATGCCCATAATTTTTCCATTTATTCCAAAACGACATAGTTTCACTTGGGCATTATAAATACATATCTTTCTCATCATTTTGAGGGCTGAGCCACAAAATCCCAAGAACCCTAGAGAGATATTTAGAGAGACTTGAGATAAAAAGCTTAAAGATCACATCTTTAATTTTCTAAACCCATTCCCACATGCACAAATCATCATCTAGGCATCATCTAGGTTCATCTAGCATATGCTAATGCATGGGTCTTCTTCAACACACATGGTATGATTTGTTGAACACTTTTATTTTACATAATTAGTGTTTCTACTTATCAATTTTATCTCATATTTTACTTATATGTGTTTAGATTAATTTCTACATATAAGATTGAGATTATGTGTTGATTGGGTTAGTATTTGATAGCTAGGCTTTAATGTTCATATGCCATCTAGCTAATTGATCTCATTTATTGATTGAGATTATTTTTCATAGCTTATTTGATTAGGTCATTATTGCCTAAAAGCTATGCCATGAACATTCTTGTGTGATGTATTGATAACTAGGTTGATAGATTGTTTTTTAATCAACTAGTTAATCCTTTGAATGTTTGTGGGTTTTATATGATAGCTTTGTATCTAGGATTGGTTATCCTTTACTTAGCTAAAGTTATATGCCATGTCATATAGCTATATGTGATATCTAGGATTGATTATATTGTCATCTTATTGTAGGGAAAAATACCGTAGTACACTCAGCGGAAGCGAGACTAAAAATAAGATTTAGTGACTTTTAAAAATTTTCCTTTATGAACCTTAAACCCTTTAATTAATTAAACATGCATATACAATAACCAAAAAGTAGAATACCTTTTGTCGCGTGATCCGATTGACTTACGTCGATGGTAATCCGCAAGATCTTCAATCCTAGCACGAACGTGGATCACCTAGGAGCGTGGTCTCCCTTTTTCTTTGAATTGCAAACCTGTGAATGGACAAAACAAACTTTCTTTTCTTTGTTAGTCACAAAAACAATCAAAAGAATGACTGAGATTATTCCGGTCACTTTTGAGTTCTCAATCTAATGATCGAAACTCACGTGAACCTAGATCGATATCGTATACACAAGCTTATTGATGATTAAGCAAATAGTATACTATCAAAGAATAATCTAACACTCCTATTTGTTTTAGTAGAATAAAAGCTTTCTATGAATTAAGAAGAAGAAGAAAAATTGTCTCCAGAACCACTTGTGGTGGCCGAAATCTATAAGAGCACTTATATAGGTGGCCAAATTTTCTTCTCTTCTTTTACTTAGGGTGGCCGAAAATCACAACCTAAAAGGGACTAGAGTTGCCGCAATTCTCAAGCCCAAAAGAGTTTGTATTGCACCCTATTTCCTATTTAGTTTAAGACTTTAAACCCTAATTGAATTCATAAATCTTTTATTCCTTTATTTGACTAAATATAAAAGACTTCTTATTTGATTAAATAAATAAAATTAATTATTTATTTTCTTACCAAATAAGTCTTTTACTTTTAGTATACTACCAACAATAGTATAACACTAGGAATCATATTTCCTAATCAGAAAAGATTTGTTTCTTAATTAAACAATTAATTAATTAATTAATTAATTCTTATTTAATTAAAACAAATGAAACAAAATAATATATTAGGTTAAAACTTAACCTTGCCGCCCCACTTGAATAAATGGGCCAAAATATTATTTTCTTATTTCATTTAATCCATTGGACTTTAAATAAAAAGCCCACATGTGAACCAGACCCATTCTTACTAAAAGAAACAAGCCCACATGTCTTTCATTAATATATAAATATAATTGAGCAGCCCATTACTTAAATAATGTGCAAATTATATTCTTAATATATTAAATGAAATTCTAGATGGACCCTTAAATTGGTCTGGTAGAATATATCAAGTGATCCATGCAAGTCCGTGTGGATTGGGATCTTGGCGGGCCATCTAAATTTAAGCTTCAATAGACATAACCTAATCACAATCAACAAATGATTCACTTAGGTCCGATCCATTAATTTTAACTCATTCCACTAAAGAGCTAAAATTGAACTCTTAATAAAGATAGAAAAGGAAGATGCTCCTCATTCATACCCTAGACAATCATATAGGAGATAGTGTATCCTCGTGATTAATATCAGTAATCGCCAAGAGTTCATAGACCGCCTATAACTCTCCAAGTTACCATATTTACTCATATGACCACGTTTTGAACTTGGATATTTTGACTTGTCCAGAAGCCATGTTTTCAATAGACACTATCGAAAACTCAACGTTGAGATTTAATATCCAATTACCTCAAAACATCCATATGATGATATTATACTCTCATTTAATTAAATGGAGCCACGATGTCCATATCTATAAATGAAGTCCTCTATCGATTAATAAATGAATATCACCAAACTATCGAGGATAGACTATGCGATATAATCGTACTCATTGATAACTCAAATGATATCACTTGCAACCATAAGTCCATCATTTATCTCAGGATTAAGATAGACTCTCCGATTGTCCTGATAATGAAAAGACTATTATCTATTGACGGTTCTAGATAAAGCTTTTTATTGTGATCCTGTTCAATGCACCCAGTGCACTAGATCCTTTTGCTCGAAGACACTCCGATGATTTAGACTCATCATATCTCATTTGATCCCACTCAAATGCTAGCAAAAGAATTCTACAACTTTAACAAGATAAAGGTGCCCAACCTTTAACTTAAGTTGTGAACATTATTCAAGACTAACTAAAGAATTGTGTCTACCACATACATATCCAGATGTACGAACAATTCTTCTTTTCTCATAGTCTTTAGACCTTATGATTATTTACTTTGAAAATTATAATATTAAACTATAAATGCTATACGATTTGTTAAACCAGAAATCACTTTATTAATATGAAAAAGATTGTTAATTACAACATTACACTCTTGCTATTGAGCATAATCCTAACACTTATAATCCTAGGTAAGCATTTAGAGTACCCTAGCTCTTATTGCATTAATTGAATATTCATACATATTCACATAGGGTTGTGCATCTCTTTTGAGAGATTGAAGTCTTGGTCTAGGGTTGCTATTACAGGCCCGTTGGGTAGTAGTGGTGGGTTACAGACCGGGATTAGGCTGTAAACATCATTACAAGTAGTGACTACGAGGATCAAGCAAATTGGACTAGAGCCACTTTTAAAGGCCCGCGTGGTAGAAGTGGGGGGTTATTGACCGGAGTGTTAGACGAGGTCTACATAGGTTGTAAACTCCATTTCAATTAGTGGATTTCGAGGTCCGAGTGTGGCGCACTTAACATCCCGTGGTTTTTCCCAGTGGTTGGGTTTTCCACGTAAACATCAAGTGTTATTTATTATTTCCGCATCTTATTACACTTGTATGTATTGTTGACTAGTAGGGGTATTTTCGTAAAATTGACTTGCATGCGAAAATTGGGTAATAATTGTTAAAATCTATTCACCCCCCTCTAGATAACATATTAAGAACACACCTTGAGTATTTAATTACTTTCAGGGGTCAAATATAAAACTCATCACTCCACAAGACATATCCCAATAGATCTACTTAGCGTTTTAAATCGAGTAGAATCTAAGGGTTTAGTAAATAGGTCCGCAAGTTGATCATTAGTACCTACATGTTCAAGTACTATGCATTTATTTTTAACAAGCTCTCTAATGAAATGATGTCGGATGTCAATATGCTTAGTTCTAGAATGTTGCACCGGATTCTTGGAAATATTAATGGCACTCATGTTATCACAAAAGAGAGTGAGAGTACCTTGGTTGAATCAGTAGTCTACTAGCATTTGCTTCATCCATAGGAGTTGTGTGCATCCACTCCCCGCGACTATGTACTCGGCCTCGGCCGTGGACAAGGAAATCGAGTTTTGCTTCTTGCAAAACCAAGATACCAAGTTATTGCCTAGGAAAAAGCAACCGCCCCGATGTGCTTTTTCTATCATCACAATTTCCAGCCTAATCCGCATCACTAAAGCCTACAAGACTAGCATTAGTGTCAAAAGAGTACCAAATCCCATAGTTGGAAGTCCCATTCACATAGCGAATGATTCTCTTTACGGAAGAGAGATGGGACTCCTTAGGATCCGCTTGGTACCTAGCACACACACCCACACTAAAAGATATATCGGGCCTACTTGCTGTCAAATAAAGCAAGCTACCTATCATGCCCCGATATAGAGTTTGTTCCACACTTTTACCACCAGCATCCTTGCTTAGCTTCAAAGTGGTACTCATGGGTGTATCACAATGTTTGGCATTCTCTAAACCAAACTTCTTCACTAGGTTTTTGGCATATTTGGCTTGGGTTATGAAAATCCCATCATCTAATTACCTAATTTGCAAACCTAGGAAGTAACTAAGCTCACCAACAAAACTCATCTCAAATTCATGAGACATGACATCAACAAATTGTTGGACCTTGGTGTTGTTGGTGGATCCAAAAACTATATCATCAACATATATTTGAGCTATGAAAAGCTCATCATTGTCTCTCTTGATGAATAGAGTCTTGTCAACACTACCCCTTGAGTAGTTATTGTCAACAAGAAATTGAGTGAGGCGCTCATACCAAGCCCTCGGTACTTGTTTCAACCCATATAGAGCATTCTTGAGGCGATAGACATGGTTGGGGTGGTGTGCATCCACAAACCCCTTGGGTTGTTCAACAAACACTTCCTCTTGCAAGAAGCCATTGAGGAAGGCACTCTTGACATCCATTTGGTGCCATTTGAACTTGTGCACACAAGAAATGGACAAGAGAAGCCTAATGGACTCTAACCGGGCAACAGGAGCAAATGTCTACTCAAAGTCGATACCCTCAATTTGAGAGTATCCTTATGCTACAAGTCTAGCCTTGTTCCGCAATATGTTGCCATCCTCATCGGATTTGTTCCTATAAATCCACTTGGTGCCTATCACATTAGTGCTTTTAGGCCTAGGAACTAGAGTCCAAACCTCATTCCTTTCGAATTGGTTTAGCTCTTCTTGCATGGTAAGAACCCAAAATTCATCATTTAAGGCTTCATCAACCTTTTTGGGTTCAATTTGAAAGGTGTAGCATGTAAAGCTAATGAGATTAGCTATTTGACGCCTTGTCCTAACACTCTCATTCACATCTCCAATAACATCATCTTTGTTATGGAGTCTTTTAACCCATGGAGCGGGTTCATTAGAGTCCAAGAGAGGGACTCTAGTAATAGGTTGTGTGACTTCACTATTGTCATTGGACGTCCCAACATTGGGAGTCACCACAACCCTCTCCAAAGGAGAGTCATCCTCTAAAACTTCCTACTCCTCATGGTCATTAGACTTGAGCCTTGTATCATCAATAACAACATTCGATGATTCCATGACAGTTCGAGTCTTCAAGTTGAAAACTCTATAGGCTCTACTATTCAAGGCATAGCCAATAAAGATACCCTCATCACTCTTAGCATCAAACTTGCCAAGTTGATCACGGTCATTTAAAATGTAGCATTTGCTTCCAAATGTGTGGAAGTAGCTAACATTTGGCTTCCTACCCTTCCATAACTCATAGGAGGTGTTTCTAGAACCGGGCCTTAGGAAAACACGATTCCCTATATAGCAAGCCGTATTGACGGCTTCGGCCCATAGGTTCCTAGGGACATTGTTGCTAAGCAACATCACTCGGGCCATCTCTTGAAGGACCCTATTCTTCCTCTCAACAACTCCATTTTGTTGAGGTGTCCTAGGAGCCGAGAACTCATGGGAGATGCCTAAGCTATTGTAATAGCTTTCAAAAGAGGCATTCTCAAATTCCCTCCCATGGTCACTTCTAATCCGTTTAATGTTTTTAATGTTAGAATTCATTTCATTTTGTATTTTAGTACAAAGCATTTTAAACTTATCAAAAGTTTCAGATTTTTCTCTAAGAAAATATATCCATGTAAATCTAGAGAAATCATCAACACAAACAAAAATGTATCTCTTTCCACCTAAACTCTCGGTTTGCATAGGACCCATGAGATCCATGTGGAGAAGCTCTAAAGGCTCCTTGGTGGAGAGATACTTGCCCTTTTTGTGCATGCTCTTGGTTTGTTTTCCTTGTTGACAAGGTCCATAAATTCCATTGGCTTTCTTCCCAAGCTTAAGGAGGCCACACACACAATCGAACTTTCCAAGGGTTCTTAAATCCCTAAAGTTCAGGTGGCCAAGTCTTTCATGCCACAACTCCATTTGCTCATCCATGGACACATTGTTTGAGACAATTCTAGCTTCAAGACAATAGCAATTGTCGCTAGATCTCATACCTTGCAATAAGGTTTGTCCATCGGGCTTTAGGATCGAGCAATCATCTTTACAAAATAAGACGGAATATCCTTCATCACTTAGATGTGAAATGCTTATTAAATTGGCTTTTAAGCCATCAACAAATAAAGCATCGGATAAAGAGGGTAATCCGGGAACGGAAATGGTTCATTTCCCTACAACTTTCTTTTTGGATCCATCACCAAAAGTGACATATCCTCCTTCCTCCATAACAAGAGTCTCGAAGAAACTCTTGTTTCCCGTCATGTGCCTAGAGCACTCACTATCTAAATACCAAAAATTAGAAGAATTTGCCTTCAAGGCTATTTGAGCAACATGGCAAACATTTTCATTCTTTCTAATCCACCTAGAAACAATATTTGCTTTCTTAGTGGTCTTTGGTAATTAGGCTCTAGATGTCCTAGGATCATGCATAATAATATTATCATTCCTAGGAACATGCATCATGGCTCTTTTCTTTTTCTTCTCAATCATGCTTCTAGTCTTGCACATTTTAATATATCGAAAGCAATATGGTCTAATATGACCATCAAATCCACAAAAATGACATCTATGAGTAAAATAAGGAATCATACCTTGTCCTTGTCTTCGTGGATGAATGGGTTCAATCCATCTTCGTTGTTGAACCGGTCTAGATTGCTTCCTAGCTTGAGGTTGCATGATTGGCCTTTTTCCTTTGTGAGCCAATTGTGGAGGAATGTTGGCTTGAGAGACCTTAGGGGGTTGAGCTTGAGGTTGCCTTTTTGGCCCCATCTTCACTTGTGCATTTGAACATTGTCCTATTTCTAACTTCTTCCTAGGAATTTGCACAAATAAAGTTTCTTCGTTCCTCAAACTCTTGACAAACACGGTCTTGTTAGAGGTTGAGATCTTCTTGACATCTTCATACCCAAGACCCCTCTTGTCACATGGACTCTTTCCAACACCAAGCATATGGTCAAGTTTCTTGGTGCTAGAATCCATCCTAGTCATCGACTCTTTTACTTCTTCAAGCTCCCTCTTTAGACTTTCTTCATTCCTCCTAGATACGACTAACTCCTCTTTTAGCTTATCTTCCATCTTCTTGAATTTTTCCACTTGTTCACTTAAGTGGTCATTATGAAATGAAAGCTCAAGATTTTCTTCTCTCAACATCTTGATCTTTCTTGTGCTCTTGATTGCTAAATCATTAAACTCGGCATGGTATTTAGCAAGCACATTTTTCTCCACAAAACTATTTATGGAGTTAGAAGAGGAGTCACTTTCTTCTTCACTTGAGTCATTTTCCTCTTGACTCATTTCCTCTCTCTCACTAGCACTTTTGCTTTTATGGGAGGAGGCAAAAGCTAGGAGGTTAGCCATGAGCTCTTCATCACTTGAAGACTCATCTCCCTCAATGGAGTCATCACTACTACTACTCCATGTGGCGGCCATCACTTTACCTTTCTTCTTGACATTGTGATTAGCACATTCGGGGGCAAAGTGACCTATGCCACCACACTCGAAGCATCGGACCCCTTTCCTTTCGGTCTTCTCTTTCCTAGGCTCAAACTTGTTGTAGGAACCCTTTTTCTTGTAGTTTTGACCTTTGGAACCAAAGTCTTTTTTCCCTAACTTCATGACCCTCTTGAATCTCTTCACAAATAATGCAAGGTCTTCGTCCGAGTCATTTTTGTTTGCCTCATTTTCATCCTTGGAGGTTTTCAAAGCAATTCCTTTTTGCTTTTTAGGAGGTGTGGAGATAGGACCCTTCCTAGACTCATAAGCTAGAAGTCTCCCAATCACCTCACTCGGCTTCATATCCTTGTATCCACTATTTTCTTCTAAAGCCGTTACTTTTGATTCAAACCTATCTGGAAGAGATCTCATAATCTTTTGCTTGATTCTCCTATCCGAATATGGATCACCAAGTTGATGACTTTGGTTGACTATGTCCATCAACTTGATCTCGAAGTCGTTGAAGCACTCATTCTCCTCCATCTTAAGCATCTCGAATTGAGTTTGGAGGACTTGAAGCTTAGAGTCCTTCACCACTTCGGTTCCCTCATGTGCAATCTCTAGGATGTCCCAAGCCTCTTTAGCTATCCTAGTATTTTGAATCAATTTGTATTGATTTTCGTCCATAGCACATAAGATGGCATGCATCGCCTTCCTATTCCACTTTGAAGCCTTAAATTCTTGCGCATTCCATTGCGCCTTAGGCTTCAATACTTCTTCTCCTCCACCATCGGGAGTCATCTTGGGTAGATCATACCCGTCTTCCACCGCCATCCATGCACGGTCATGAATTTGGCATATGTAGGATTCCATCTTCCCTTTCCATTGGGAATAGTTCAATCCGGTAAGAAGTGGGGGCCTTGTGCTAGAAGCACCTTCGTTGCCACCACCATTTCCACCGTTTCCACTCATAGTGTTTATGAATGAATGAAATGAATGCAAATGTATGAATGATCAAAAATCACACAAAATGCAAAACACACCAAAATAAGCAAGGATCACCTATGTATGTCTAAGAACCTGCTCTGATACCAATTGAAACAAATTATAGCACGGTGTGTATAAAACTATCTAGAGGGGGGTGAATAGATTTTAAGCTTATTACCCAATTTTTGTGATTAGTCAAAATTACGAAATTACCCTTAAATAGATAAAGCAATAAATCAAGTATAAAATACGGAAATTAAATAACACTTGATTTTTACGTGGAAACCTTCACGGGAAAAACCACGGGCTAGTAAGTAAGCCACACTCGAACCTCGAATCCACTAAATGTGTAAAACGATTACAACCTAATCCCGGAAGTAATCACACACCTACCTAATCCCCGTATGAGTGAACCTAATCCGATTGCTTGCGAATTAAGCAACCTAATCCCGGTCACAACACAAGACTTAATTCTCTAAAAAGAGATTAACACCCTAAGTGAATATATGAATATTCAAATGCAACATAGAGCAAGGGAAACCCTATATGCTTATCTAAGATGATGAATTTGCAATTAAAAACAATTCTATATATTAAAGCTAAATGACATGTCAATTAGCTTAGATAATCATAGATTATAGAAACCTAGATATCTATCATAAAAACAACACTCAATCAAATCAACACAACAATCTCTATCTTGAATATTATAATATAATCTAAGAACAATCAAGTAATAAAAGTGATGCCATAATAAATTAAACACTAATTATGTATGATAATAGTGAAAAACTTACCAAAGCAAGTGTGATGATGAAAGACCCATGCAAGCAAGCATCCTAGATATGCTAGAGAATGCTAGATGGACTTTGATGCAAATGGATTTTGGTTTGAGTGTTTAATGAGCAAACTTGATTGCTTTCTCTCTTAAAAATCTCTCTTTTTAAAGTAGGGTTCTTGATGATTAAAGAGTCACATTCAGAACAAGAGAAAGTGATGTATTTATAGGCATGAAAAACAGAGCATGTGAAAAGACAAGTTTGCCCCTGAAACGCACCGATCGACGGTTTCAATCGGCGGCTTCAATCGGCGGCCAGGCCGCCGATCATAACCGCCGAATTGGCCCGAGAGGAACAGGGGACCAACGGCGGTTTCATTCGGCGGTTTCGTGACCACCAATCTAACCACCGAATCAAACCTGAGATTAAAAAATCAATCAGGTATGAAACGGCAGTTTCATTCGTGACCGCCGATTCAACCGTCGAATTAGGCCGAGAGATAAAATCAATCAGGTCTTGAACGGCGATTTCGAACGGCGGTCGTGACCGCCGATCATAACCGCAGAATTGCTCCATACACTACTGGAAGCAAACGGCGGTTTCATTCGGCGGCCAGGCCGCCGATCATAACCGCCGATTACCAACAAAGGTGAAAACCAAGGAGAAGCCAAGGGGATTCTCCGTAGACGATCCTCGTGCTAAACCAAGCACATCCTAGTGCATGCGCGGACGTTTCCGAAAACTATCGGGAAACGAATTACAAGACAACAAGACACAATTACACACAACAAAATATAACAAATAAGTGCAAGTGTGAAATGTGACAAGTGAAGAGAATGCACACATATGCAATGTATGTTAAGTGCGTGTGTGTAACTAATCTCTTTAAAGAAAAGTAAGCACATAGAAATTTACCTTCGGTGCTTATCAAGACGAGGTCTTCAAAGGGCTTGAGCAATAACACCGATATCTAGGCTACCCTTACAAAGAACCCCCAACATGTGGTTTGTCCACGAAATGAGCCAATCAACAAATGGGAACCTTACAGTAAAATAGTGGTGTCACTTATCAAAACGACCACACTTCATATTGACTCCCTATATATATGCCACTTTGACTTTAGGTCAAACAAGAGAGTTCATATTCATATTTCATACTTAGGATATTTTTCAAAGAGAAGAAAAATTCCAAGAACTCATTTTTAATTACTCAAACACCTTTTCATGATCATCAATCATCATCTAGCATCATCTTTGATCATCTAGATGTCTCTTTGCATGGATTCTTCATCATACTTTGCTTGGTAAGCTTTTCACTAATATCTTACATATTTTGTGTTTTTCTTAACAAGCAATCTCAATTTATTACTTGTATGATTTTCATATATCTTTTGATACAAGTTTGAGATTAGTGTGTTGAATGTTTGAGAAGTTGTATTTTGATAGCTATCTAGGTTTTCATAATCTATGTTTAGCTAAGCTATTTGACATGTCATCTAGCTTTTAATATCTAGGATTGAATTTATTGCAAAATCATTATCCTAGATAAGCATATAGAGTAACCTAGCTCTAATTGCATTTTTGGATATTTCATAATATTCACTTAGGTTGTATTATCTCTTCTTAGAGAATTAAGTCTTGTGTTGTGACCAGGATTAGGTTACTTAATTCGCAAGCAATCGGACTAGGTCCACTGATATTATTGTTTTTGAGGAGCAGTACGATGCGGTGAAGCTGTCATTATTGTTTTTGCTGAACTGGATACTGATGGGGGTGGACGAGAGATATAAAGTTCCAGCATGGCAGTTTCACTTAGTTGAGGACTTGGACGCTTTTGATGCATTCCAGTGGGGCACATACGTGTATAGACGGTCTATTTCAGGTTTCAAGCATGGTTTAGATGGTCCACAGTAGCGGTTGGAACTATAAGGATTCCCATATCTTGATCGGCTTATTTCATGGACAAACCACATGTTGGGGTTTATTGTGTAAGGGTAGTTTAGGTGATTGAACTTCAAGCTCGAACGCCCTTCCAAGACCTCAAGGGACAAGCACTCCAAAGGTATACTTCTAGTGTTTAGTTTCCTTATAAGAGACTTAGAATGCACACACACACTTAGCATACTTGCATTTGTGTGCATACTCTTCACATGTCACTTTACACACTTGCACTTTGATTGATATATCTTGTTGTGTGTATATGTGCCTAGTAATTCATTTTTCGATATTATTCGGAAACGTCCGCGCATGCACTAGAATGTGCTTGATTTTGTACGAAGACCGGCTACAGAGAATGCCCTTAGCTTCTCCTTGGTTTTCACCCCTGTTGGTGATCGGCGGTTATGATCGGCGGCCTGGCCGCCGACTGAAACTGCCGTTTGTGTCCAAAAGTGTCTGGACCAATTTTGTGGTTAAGATCGGCAATCATGACCGCTGTTCAACACTGTCGTTTATACTTGATCGATTTAATCTATCGGGTTTGATTCTATAGTTGGATCGGCGGTTACGAAACTGCCAAATGAAACCACCGTTGATGCTCTGTTCTTCACAGGCTCAATTCGATGGTTGTGATCGGCGGCCTAGCCGCCGATTGAAACTATCGATCGGTGCGTTTCAGGGGCAAAATTATCTTTTCACATGCCCTATTCTTGATGTCTATAAATATCTCACTTTCTCATTATCTGAAGAAGTTCTTTAACTCCTTAGAACCCTAAACTTCAAAGAGAGATATTTGAGAGAAAATCAAATCAAGAACTCACCTTTAACCACTCAAATCAAATCCTTTTTGCATCAAATTTCATATTGCATCAAATTTCATATTGCATCTTCTATAACTATAAAGAATGCATCCATACATGGGTTTGCATTATCACAACTTGCTTGGTAAGATTTTGATTAACTTCATCTTATTTTAGTATTTTTACTATCAAACCATCCCTTTAAATTACTTATATGTTTTAGATCATATGCTGAATACAAGAATAGAGAATTGATTGTGATGAATTGATTGAGTGTTGTATTGTGATAGCTAATTAGGTTTTTGCTTAATCTTGATTAGCTAAGCTATTTGATATGTCATTTAGCTCTTGATATCTAGGATTGATTTAATTGTTATATCATCATCCTAGATAAGCATCTAAGGTTCCCTAGCCTTGTTTGTTATTTGAATATTCATACATATTCACATAGGTTGCATTATCTCTTCATTGAGAATTAAGACTTGGGGCTAAGATTGCTTAGGCCTCAAGCAATTGGACTAGAGCCACTTTTAAAGGCCCGCATGGTAGAAGTGAGGGGTTATTGGCCGGAGTGTTAGACGAGGTTTACATAGGTTGTAAACTCCATTTCAATTAGTGGATTTCGAGGTTCGAGTGTGGCGCACTATAAAGCCCTTAAAATCTATCCACCCCCCCCCCCACCCCCCCACTCTAGATATATTTATCATACACACCAAGTATTTGTTTCAATTGGTATCAGAGCGGGTTCCTAGATATACTTAGGTGATCCTAGCTCATTTTTGGTGTGTTTTGCATTTGTGTGATTTTTGCTCATTCATACATTTTGCATACATTTCACTTCATTCATTATATACAATGAGTGGATACGGTGGCAACCATGAGGGTGCTTCAAGCACACGACCTCCTCTCCTCACCTGTGTGAATTATGCCTCATGGAAAGGCAAGATGGAAGCATACGTGTGCCAAATCCATGATAGGGCATGGATGGCTATTGAAGATGGGTATACACCTCCTAAGATGACTCCCACAGGTGGTGGAGAAGAAGTACTCAAGCATAAGGCTCAGTGGTCTATTGAAGAGTTTGAGACTTCAAAATGGAATAGGAAGGCATGGCACGCTCTTCTATGTGCAGTGGATGAAAATCAGTACAAACTAATTCATAAGACTAGGATAGCCAATGAGGCATGGGATATTCTAGAGGTTGCACACGAAGGAACTGATGTCGTCAAGGATTCCAAGCTACAAGTCCTTCAAACGCAATTCGAGTTGCTTAAGATAGAGGATGACGAATGCTTCAATGACTTTGAAGTCAAGTTGATGGATATTGTCAATCAAAGCCATCAACTCGGTGATCCTTATTCGGATAGGAGAGTTAAGTATAAAATTATGAGGTCTCTCCCCGCTAGGTTTGAATCAAAAGTGACGGCTTTAGAAGAGAATTATGGATATAAGGACATGAAGCCGAGCGAGGTAATTGGAAGACTCCTCGCCTATGAGTCTAGGAAAGCTCCTAGTATTACACCTCCTAAAAAGCAAAAAGGAATTGCTTTGAAAGCTTCCAAGGTTAAGAAGGAGGAAAAAGGTGACTCGGACGAAGACACATCATTATTGCTTAGAAGATTCAAGAAATTCGTCAAGTTCGAGAAAAAGGGCTTTAGATCCAAAGGCCAAGACTTGAAGAAAAATGCTCCCTTCAAAAGTTTTGAGCCTAGGCAAGAGAATAGTGAAAAGAAAGGGGTTCAATACTATGAGTGTGGCGGTATAGGACACATCTCACCCGATTGTGGAAATTTGAAGAACAAGATGGCAAAAGTGATGGCCGCCACTTGGAGTGAAAGTGATGACTCCGGAGAGGGAGACAGGTCATCAAATGATGATGAGCTTACCATTGACTACACGGCATTTGGGGCCACTTGTGTAGAAGATAAATTTGTTACTAAGAATGTCTTGACTAGTGAGGGGGGGTCTAATATTACCATAGAAGTCAAAAAAATGCCCCTATGAAAAATACATACAAGAATATAGTAATTTAAATAACACTTGATGTATACTCTAGGGCTGTATAGTGACACTCGAACTAAATCACTAATTGGTTTACAACCTATGTAGCTACTCCGGTCTGTAACCCCTTTCTACCCAGGGGCCTTTATTAGCATATTCCAATTTGGCTCTCATCAAGACTAACTCAAGAGACCAAGGTGAAGGTCTTAATGAGGCTAAATGAAATGACTTCATAAGTGAGAAGGAGAGTGGAGAAGATAACTCAAGTGAAGATGACTCCTCATCTAACTCTACAAATGGAAATGTAGAGAAAATGGATGTTCATGACCGCCGATGACGACCGCCGAATTATAGAACAGAGCATCGGCGGTTTCAAGTGTGAAAGTTATGAACGGCGGTTTCGATTGAAAAAGAACAATAGAAAATTGAAGATTTTAGAGGATGAAAATCTAGAGCGCGGACGTTTCAACACACAATGACCACTTAAACCAAAGTAGTGTGTAGCATGTGAGTGCACATAAAAATAAGAAACATCTAAGATGATTGTGTGCTAAGACAAGCTAACCTTTGGGTGCTTGTATGAGGTCATGGAAGGGCCTTTGATCTTCAACACCAAACACTTAGCTACCCTTACATTCAAAACCCCAACATGTGGTTTGACCACGAAATAAGCCAATCAACAAAACGTCTAAGAGGAATGAAGAAGGGTTCTAGAAGAGGGAGCTTGAGACCAAGGTAAAGCTAAAGAGAAGGAGAGTGGAGAAGATAACATTGACTAGGATTCATTGAAAAAGAACAATAGAAAATTGAAGATTTTAGAGGATGAAAATCTTTCAACACACAATGACAAGCACTAAGAAGCTTGACTAAAGAGTTATTGACAGGATGACTTACACTAAGAAGCTTGACCACTTACTTGGTGTTGGAAAGAACCCTTGTGACAAGAGAGGTATTGGGTATGAAGATAGCAAGGAGATCTCTACTCCAACCAAGACCGTCTTTGTCAAGAGTTTGGGCAAGATAAAAGCCTCGCCGGTGCACACTCCTAGGAAGAAAATTGATCTAGGACAATGTTCAAGAAGTGCACAAGTGAAGGAAGCCCCAAGGAGACAACCTCAAGCTCAACGCATTAGAGTCTCTCAAGTCAACATTCCTCATCAAATGACTCTAAATGGAAAGAGGCCAATCATGCAAAATGAACCAAGGATGCAAGCTAGACCGGTTCAACAACGAAGAAGGATTGAACCCAATCAACCACAAAGTCATGGGAAAGCTCCTATGCATGCACAAGGACATGGTATGATTTCTAAATTCATCCCTACATATCACTTTTGTGGTATTGGTGGTCACATTAGACCAAATTGCTTTCATTTCATTAAATTATGTAGAGTCAAAAGCATGATTGAAAAGAGAATGACAAGTGAAAGTTCTCACGGTGTGTTAAATATTAATCTAAAGGGGGGATGAATATATTTTAATCGTTATTACCCAATTTTCGCATATAAGTCAATTTTACAAAAATGCCCCTAACTAGTCAAAAAGACATACAAGTGTCATATGATGCGGAATGTAAATCACACTTGATTTTTACGTGGAAACCCTCACGGGAAAAACCACAGGCTGTTTTATGAGCCACACACGAACCTCAAATCCACTAAATGTGATAAAATTATAACCTAATCCCGGAAGTAATCACACACCTACCTAATCCCGGTATGAGTGAACCTAGTTCAAATGCTTGCGATCTAAGCAACCTAATCCCGGATGCTACACACAAGACTTATGTTCTCAATGAAGAGATTAACACCCTAAGTGAATATATGAATATCCAAATGCAACATAGAGCAAGGGAAACCATATATGCTTATCTAAGATGATGAATTTGCAATTAGAACAATCCTAGATATTAAAACTAAATGACATTTCAAATAGCTTAGCTAATCAAGATTAAGCAACAACCTAATTAGCTATCACAATACAACTTCTCAAACATTCAATACACTAATCTCAATCTTGTATCCAAAATATATATAAATAACATACAAGTAATAAATTGAGATTGCTTGTTAAGAAAAACACAAAAAACACAAAATATGTAAGATATTAGTGAAAAGCTTACCAAGCAAAGTGTGATGAAGAATCCATGCAAAAAGACATCTAGATGATCAAAGATGATGCTAGATGATGATTGATGATCATGAAATGGTGTTTGATTAATCAAAAATGAGTTCTTGGAATTTTTCTTGTTCTTGGAATTTTTCTTGTTCTTGAAAAATATCCTAAGTATGAAATATGAATATGAACTCTCTTAATTGACCTAAAGTCAAAGTGGCATATATATAGGGTGTCAAAATGAAGTGTGGTCGTTTTGAAAAGTGACACCACTTTTTGCCTTGGGCGCTGTTCGTAGAGCGCTTTTGTACAGCGCCTTAATAGTGCCCCACCTCTGTTCTCTTGGGAAAACAGAGCGGCACTGTACGTACAGTGCTTTGTACAGCGCATGTACAACGATCGAATTAAATCGATCAGGTCTGTACATCACTTGATGGGCGCTTTCAACAGCGCTTTATACAGCGCCTTTCACTATGTATGAATCCTAAGTCTATGCATGGCATGACATTGGTCATACAAGATGAAATCAAAATAAACATGCAATAAGAGATGTTAATGAACATTAATGCACAACAACAAGAAACACAACATACAAGATTTAACCATATGCATGAGTTGTGAGTGTGTGCAACTATCTCTTCAAAACAAGTAAGCACTTAGAGTTTTACCTTTGGTGCTTATCAAAATGAGGTCTTCAAAGGGTTTTGAGAAATAACACCAACACTTAAGCTACCCTTACAAAAAACCCCAACATGTGGTTTGACTACGAAATAAGTCAATCAACAAATGGAAACCTTACAACAAGAGCTAGAATGCATGTTAATAGGAAAGAAAAAATTCATGTTCATGATCCTATTATTTCTAGAACTCTTGAATCACTAACCACTAGGAAGAAAAAAGTTATACCTAAGTGGATAAGGGAAAATGAACCCGCCTGCTACGAGACAATCTTGTCTCACAAAGGTTCAACCAAGTCCAATGGACTTGGGAGGTCTATAGGACCTCATAACCTTCATTGATGAAGGATGGTGATGACCTCATATGGAGAACTCAAGCAAAGAGAGCTATTGCATACGTGTTGCATGCAAATATTTGAAAAAAATCTTATGCTTCTTTATTGATTGCTTGAGTAAGCTTGGTTGCACATATGTATATATGTTTTCTATTCAATAAGTGTGAACCATGCTTGTTTACAATCCATGTCATATTTATGTTCAAACATGCATTTTTGGACTAGGAGATTCTCATAGGAAGTATGATATGAATGACCTATAGTTATCTCCATGACATGATGATTTTCTTATAACATGCTAATATCAAATGAAAAAGCATGAAACTCATATAACATGCTCAAAAGAAAAAGCATGAATTGATGATTGCATATTCTTAAAATGCAAAACTTGTGTGAAAAAGCAAAAATGAGACTTCAAATGATTAAAGGTTCTTGTATCCGTTCAAAGGATTTTAAAATCCAAATGTCTCTCTTTCTTTATTAGTTAAACATGGCAACTATCATACGGGTTTCATTCCCGAAAAAATCAAATAGGGTGCAAAGTCGCTCATGCCATGTTTCGCTTATAAAGTTGGATATAGTTGCTCATATATTGAAAAACAATAAAATCTCTATATCCTTGCTTCTCCCATGACAATGGAAAATTTGGTTTGAATTCTTATTAGAAACCTTTGTCATTTGCTTTGCCAAATACCATTATATTTTGGACTTGAATGCTACATGTCTTGTATGCAAAGCATTTTTTATTCACACATTTTATCAAAATAAATCTCCATGTTTCTCTCCAATTAATTGAGTTGCATAAAGTGGCTTATATGATTATGCAAGTATATAGTATGCTACTATCTCCCTTTGCTAAGTGACCCGGTTGGGGACTACTCATTTGCCTATATCATGACAAAAAGGGGGAGTAGAATAGTGGTAAGGGGAGTTGCAAATTGTAGTAGCAATTGTGCATGTTGGGGAGACAATAAATTGAGGGGGAGTAACCTTTTGTGGGGGAGCATTGCATTCATTATACATTACATGATGTTGTACTTAAATGTCTAGAATGCAAATGCTTGTTTATGCTCTCACTTGATTAATCTCACATTTTACTTGTATTGGAAAGTATAGAAACTTTGCTTTCAGGGATTGATTGTTTTACAAGAGATTGAAGTCTTCAAGATTTTTTTTATATAAAAATATCTCTTTGTAAAGTAGATAATCATTGTTGACCTGTAGTTTCTATTATGTTGTGAGGAATCAATGTGAGTGGTGGTTTTGTCACGAAATAGCCAAAGAGGGAGATTGTAGGATTCCCATATCTTGATTGGCTTATTTCGTGGACAAACCACATGTTGGGGTTTATTGTGTAAGGGTAGTTTAGGTGATTGAACTTCAAGCTCGAAGGCCCTTCCAAGACCTCAAGGGACAAACACTCCAAAGGTATACTTCTAGTGTTTAGTTTCCTTTGAAGAGACTTAGAATGCACACACACACTTAGCATGCTTGCATTTGTGTGCATACTCTTCACATGTCACTTTACACACTAGCACTTTGATTGATATATCTTGTTATGTGTATATGTGCCTAGTAATTCGTTTCCCGATATTATTCGGAAACGTCCGCACATGCACTAGAATGTGCTTGATTTTACGCAAAGACCGTCTACGGAGAATGCCATTGGCCTCTCTTTGGTTTTCACCTCTATTGGTGATCGACAGTTATGATCGGTGGCCTGGCCACCGACTGAAACCATCGTTTGTGTCCAGAAGTGTCTGGAGCAATTCTGCGGTTAAGATCGGCGGTCATGACTGCCGTTCGAAACCACCATTCATATCTGATCGATTTAATCTCTCGGATTTGATTCTGCGGTTGGATCGGCGGTTACGAAACCGCCAAATGAAACCGCCGTTGATGCTCTATTCTTCACAGGCTCAATTCGGCGGTTGTGATCAGTGGCTTGGTCGCCGATTGAAACCGCAGATCGGTGTGTTTCAAGTGCAAAATTGTCTTTTCACATGCCCTGTTCTTGATGTCTATAAATATCTCACTTTCTCATTATCTGAAGAAGTTCTTTTACTCCTTAGAACCCTAAACTTCAAAGAGAGATATTTGAGAGAAAATCAAATCAAGAACTCACCTTTAACCACTCAAATCAATTCCTTTTTGCATCAAATTTGATATTGTATCTTCTATGACTATATAGAATGCATCCATGCATGAGTTTGCATCATCACAACTTACTTGGTAAGATTTTGATTAACTTCATCTTATTTTAGTATTTTTACTATCAAGCCATCTCTTTAAATTACTTGTATGTTTTAGATCATATGCTAAATACAAGAATAGAGAATTGATTGTGATGAATTGATTGAGTGTTGTATTGTGATAGCTATTTAGGTTTTTGCTTAATCTTGATTAGCTAAGCTATTTGACATGTCATTTAGCTCTTGATATCTAGGATTGATTTAATTGTTATATCATCATCCTAGATAAGCATCTAAGGTTCCCTAGCCTTGTTTATTATTTGAATATTCATACATATTCACATAGGTTGCATTATCTCTTCATTGAGAATTAAGACTTGGGGCTAAGATTGCTTAGGCCTCAAGCAATTGGACTAGAGCCACTTTTAAAGGCCCGCGTGGTAGAAGTGGGGGGTTATTGACCGGAGTGTTAGACGAGGTCTATATAGGTTGTAAACTCCATTTCAATTAGTGGATTTCGAGGTTCGAGTGTGGCGCATTATACAGCCCGTGGTTTTTCCCAATGGTTGGGTTTCCATGTATACATCAAGTGTTATTTAATTTCCGCATCATATTACACTTGTTTGTATTTTTGACTAGTAGGGGCATTTTCGTAAAATTGACATACATGTGAAAATTAGGTAATGATAGTTAAAATCTATTCACCCCCCCCCCCCCCCCCCCCCCCCCCCCCTCTAGATATATTTATCATACACACCGAGTATTTGTTTCAGGAACAACGACAGCAAGAACAGGGCATTGACACCACCGAGACGTACAACATATACGGTCTAGCGCACGCACCATTGATGAGAATTTAGAATTTGCATTCATACTTTAATTGAAATTTGTGTGTGCGTATCTTTGCCACTGTAGCTTTGGTTCATAGTTCTTGTGCTTAATGGGTCTAAACCCTAGACACAATCACTCTTCTGATTGGAGAGTGATGACATGATTTCGGTAATTCCCTAATCAAGAGAATGAACCCTTTACTGGATTAATTGGATTCACATGATAAACAATCCACATGATTTGCATATTGTGTTTGGTAATCCGATTTCCCATGTGTGTCTCACATCTTGCTTATCTCCAAGCCACCTTTGTTTTCGTAGCTAGGGTGTCTTGCCTTTAGGAGTAGATTACCTTAATTATGAGTAGATTAATTAGATAGCCAAGACACCCGGCTACATTTCTATCCTAGTCAGTTGCATCTCCACACACACACACAACAACGCATTCCATTTACATTGCTTTAATAAACACTAGAACTAGATACAGTTAATGAATTCCGTCTCCCTGTGGAACGAACCGTACTTGCTGCTACGCGATCGTAACGATCCGTGCACTTGCGGATAAACCCACACGTCCCATCATTTACCACAGTTTATAGAACTGTCCCGTGCGTGTCAATTTTTTGGCGCCGCTGCCGGGGAACATTAGAACCGATCTACGGGCGCTGATCAGTATGACTGTTTCAAGTTCTTATTTTATCCCAATTAGTTTTAATATCATTCCATTCTAATGGTTGTTCATGTGGTTAATGTTAGGATTATGCTTAATAGCAAGAGTGTAATATTATAATTGACAATCTTATCATATTAATAAAGTGATTTCTGTTTATTTAACAAAATCTTATAGCATTTATAATTATAATTGTCAAGGTAAATAATCATAAGGTCAAAAGACTATGAAAAAAGAAGAATTGTTCGTACATTTGGATATGTATAAGGTAGACACAATTCTTTAGTTAGTCTTGAATAAATGTTCACAACTTAAGTTAAAGGTTGGGCATCTTTATCTTGTTAAAGTTGTAGATTCTTTTGCTAGCATTTGAGTAGGATCAAATGTGTTATGATGGGTCTAAATCATCAAAGTGGCTTTGAGTAAAAGAATCTAGTGCACTAGGTGCATTGAACTGGATCACAATGAGATACTTTATCTAGAACCGTCAGTAGATAAAAGTCTTTTCATAATGAGGACAATCGGAGAGTCTATCTTAATCCTAAGATAAATGATGGACTTATAGTTGCAAGTGGTATCATTTGAGTTATCAATGAGTACGATTATATAGCATAGTCTATCCTTGATAGTTTGGTGGTATTCATTTGTTAATCGATAGAAGACTTCATTTATAGATATGGACATCGTGGCTCCATTTATTAAATTAGAGTAGAATATCATCATATGGATGTTTTGAGGTTTTGGATATTAAATCTTAACGTTGAGTTTTCAATAGTGACTATTGAAAGATGACTTCTGGATAAGTCATAATATATATCCAAGTTCAAAATGTGGTCATATGAGGAAATATGGTAACTTGGAGAGCTATAGGCGGTCTATGAGCTCTTGGCGATTACTGATATTCTTCACGAGGATTCACCATCTCCTATAAGATTGTTTAAGGTATGAATGAGAATCATTTACTTGTTCTATTTTTATTTAAGAGTGCAATTTTAGTTCTTTAGTGGAATGAACTAAAATTAATAGATCAAACCTAAGTGAATCATTTGTTGATTGTGATTGGGTTATGTCTATTGGAGCTTAAATTTAGATAGCCCGCCAAGATCCCCAATCCACATGGACTTGCATGGATCACTTGATATATTCTACCGGACTAACTTATGGGTCTATCTAGAATTGTATTAAGGCATGTGGACTTGTTTCTTTTAGTAAGAATGGGTCTAGTTCACATGTGGGCCTTTTAATTAAAGGTCCAATGGATTCAATAAAATGAAAAATAATATTTGGGCCTATCTTTGTGTATAGGCTACAAGGCTTGAAAAATAGCTTAATATATTATTTTATTTTATTATTTGATTAAATGGAAATTAATTATTTTATTAGTTAATTATTTAATTAAGAATCAAAATCTTTTTCTGACTAGGAAATATGTTTCTTAGTAGTATACTATTGTGGTAGTATAAATAAAATAAAAAACTTTATTTGGTAAGTAGATAAATAAGGGATTTATTTATCTAGTCAAATAAGGAAGTCTTTTATATAATCACAAATACACTAAAGAGTTGGATTAGGGTTTAGAATTCTAAGGAAATCTACATAGGGTTAGGATTTAAGTCAAAAGACACAAATCCTACACGGTAAAGGATTTTGGCCACAATATATAGATATATATAAAAGATATATGGCAATTGGCCACAATATATATATAGTTATTTTTTTTATAAAGCATGCAGAATTCATGCAGCAATATATTTGATATATGCATGGCAAGAGGTCGCCATATATATATATATAGGGCTGCCCTTGGGTGCAACGTTATATAATGCAACGAAATTTTTTTAACTGTGATCATGTCTTCTTTGGTACAACCATATCAGCTAATATGTGATTGTATATTCTAATATGAGATCACAATAATTTAATTGTGTGATCACATGCAATTCATATGCGATAACATTATATATATTTATGATCACATGTAATCATATGTGATCACATACTATTTTTCAAAATTGTATGATGTCATATTGTACTCAAGAATGAGCCATATATATATATATATATATGATTTATGTGGCAACTGGTCGCCTAATATATATATATATATATATATATGAGATTGAGCAATGAATTCGGGTGATATATAGATATTATATATAGAAAGAATTCGGCTAACCCTAAAGGTGGACTTGAGAGTTATTTTTTTCTTTAGCTTGAAAAATAGAATCCAACTCTAGACAATAGTGTGAAAATTCGGCCAAGAGGAAAAGAGAGAAGAAATCGTTCTTATTTCGATAGTGCACTAGTAGCTTTTACATCAAAAGGCTTTGTGCACAATTTCAAATGAGCTTCACGCGAATTTCGATCAAAGGATTGAGAATTCAAAAGTGACCGGAAGGTTCTTTGTTTTTTCTTGGAAGTTAAAGTGACTAACAAAAAAGAAAAAGTTTTGTTATCCATCCTCAGGTACACAATTCAAAGAGAAGGGAGACCACGCTCCTAGGTGATTCACGTTCGTGATTGGATTGGAAGATCTTGCAGATTACCATCGACGCAACATCAATCGGATCACGCGACAAAGGTACGATATATTTATTATATGTTAATTAATTAAAGGGTTAAGGTTCATCTTTAAAAAGGAAAATTTTTTGAAATATACTAAACTGATTTTAGTCTCGCTTCCGCTGCGTGCACGTACGTTTTTTCCCTACAGTTAATTGCAGGGGAAACTATGGTGCCCATACTTTGAGAATGATTGAGTACCTGACGGCAAACAGGGATACGTTCGACTGGTCGGAAACCGATATGACCACCATCCGGGAGAAGATGGCCGTGGAGGTTTATTGTAACTCCAGAACCTTGTAGTTCATGTGCATAACATTTGATTAATGAAATGATGAATTTTTTTTTTTCAAGTGTTTGCAGTTCAAAGTTCAACACACACATTTCATACATTGAAATCCATAAACAATACAGGAAATTCAATATAGGATCCAATATGACATTAGACGAAGAACTAAATTCAAATATATTTTCGAACATAAAATCAATCATATTAGTTCTACATAAAAGTATAAGAACCAAGGGTCTCATAAACAACTGTATCGAGCACGGTTCCTAAAGTCTGAACGATGTTGGAAGACATGAAGTTGGAGACATGTTCCTCATAAAACAACTGTATCACATGGTATCCAAAGTCTGAACGATGTTGGAAGACATGAAGTCGGAGACATATTCCTCATAAAACAACCGTATCGAGTATGGTTCCCAAAATCTGAACGATGTTGGGTGTCAGTCTGCCAAATATCCTTATTTCAGTAACATCTCAGAAGCTTGGATATGGATATGATCTTTCTGGGATTCTTCCCAACAAGTCTGAACGATGTTGGAAGACATGAAGTCGGAGACATGTTCCTCATAAAACAACTGTATCGAGCATGGTTCCCAAAGTTTGAACGATGTTGGAAGACATGAAGTCGGAGACATGTTCCTCATAAAACAACTGTATCGAGCATGGTTTCCAAAGTCTGAACGATGTTGGAAGACATGAAGTCAAAGACATGTTCCTCATAAAACAAATGTATCGAGCATGGTTTCCAAAGTCTGAACGATGTTGGAAGACATGAAATCGGAGACATGTTCCTCATAAAACAACCGTATCGAGCATGGTTCCCAAAGTTTGAATGATGTTGGGTGTCAGTCTTCCAAATATCCTTATTTCAGTAACATCTCAAAAGCTTGGATATGGATATGATCTTTCTGGGATTCTTCCCAACAAATCCTTTGTGGGAACAATAAACACAGGTGGAGCGATATAAGGAGGGTATGAGTTGGGAAGAGACAATTTGAAGGGTGATTGGGAAGAGATATTTCATGGAAGCAAACAATTTATAATAGGTGAGGAAGGAAGCATGTTATGATAAGGCAAATAAAACCGTTTGCAGTTAAAAGTTCAACACACATTTTATACATTGAAATCCATAAACAATACAGGAAATTCATGAACACTATAACAAAGGATCCAGTATGACAGTATAACAAAGGAAATTCGAACATAAAATCAATCAAATTAGTTCTACATAAAAGCATAAGAACCAAGGGTGGCAATTCGTCTTCCTCTTGTAAGGCTCCATTCATTCCACGGTAAAATCCTTCGCATGGCACGTTTGTTTGTTATGTCCAGTTGAATGACAAATGCTGCACCTGCGACGGTATTCTTCGGGAACAATTCTACTGGGACCTTTATTAACCATAGACGGGTTGGAACACCTCCTGCTAAAATGTCTTGGTTGTCCTCTCTGAAGACGAGAGATGTCGACCCTCCATCGGGCAACCTAATTGTCTCTTCGTCTTTGGATTTAAAACCACCTGTGCTGCAATGTCAGATGGCACAACCCATGAAGAAGGATGGCCAACAGGCATAATAGGAACCGAGTATGCATCAATAAGTGTCTCCCTCTTGTAGTAGTCCGCACACAGAGATGTGAAATCCAAGTTCCACTCCCTACAACAATGAAAATAGTGAGATTCACGTTAGGGTAATATAAAGCGTTAACTGTAACTTGTCATGTACCTTGCCGCTACGAGTGCATGTGAACATGGTAAAAAGTCCATTTGGAATTTGTTGCATGTGCATGTCTTCCGGCTAAGTCAACTGTCCACTGTTTTCCCTTGTGTCTAACGGAGAATATGCTCTAGTCAACTAGATTTACGGTCATATAACCGTACTTCTCGACACGTTTGAGGATCACAAGATGTGCTACGTCAGTCAATCGATGACGTATGGACCGTGCATTTGCATGACGATCGTGGAACCACTTTTGTAGCATATTTCGAATGAACTCTGCTAGTGTCATCAGTGGCAGTTGCCGTGTAAATTTTAGGCATGATTTTATGCACTCAACATTTGTGGTCATCAACATGTACCTTCTTTGGGGACAGTGAACGTGGGACCACTTGTGTGGACCGGTATCAATGGCATAATCTTATGCACCCTTGTGCAACTTAGGTAACTCCTCTATGTGGCGATCATACTATATTTCACTGTACGACCTAGTAGCGTTATCCATTATGTCGGCAACATCCTTTCTATGGAATCGCTTCTTCATATTTTCACCAAAATGCCAGCAACATATGGTATGGGTTGCATAAGGGAACACTTTAGAAATCCTTGCTTCAATGCTTGCATGACGATCGGAAATGAAAACCAGATCATCTATATGACCAAGGGCACCCCTTAAGCATTCTAAAAACCACTCCCATGAAAGGTTATTTTCTGAGTCACCGTACCCAAAAGCAATTGGATACACCTGTTCGTTTCCATCTTGTGCAGTTGCCACAAACATTGTACCCCCGAATCTTCCCTTCAAATGGGTAGCATCAACTGCAATCACAGGACGCATACACCTCCGAAAACCTCTAATTAAAGAATCTAACGACATGAAAAAGTAGAGGAATTTACCATCGTCTGTGCACTGTAAGTATGTGATTGTGCCAGGATTTTACTGTTCCAGAACGTATGCAAAAGATGGCAGCAGTTAGAAACTTTCTTCATGCGTTCCATAGGTCAATGACAATGCATATTGTAGGGCATCATGTGCCTTACTGTACATGATTTGGATGCCATAAATTGTTTTCATATCGCATATTATGTCCTTCGGACGCATGAGACGACCATCAGTTTGTTGAAGTCTATGTGCAATGACTTCTCCGATTGTGACTACACTAGCTTGTCGGTGGCGACGGTGAATCTCCTCCAAGGGACAACTGTGTTCGTTGACAAAACTTCTGACTTGAAAGTAAGTCCCTTCATCTCTCCTCACCGCTCTTAATTTCCATGTACAGTCGTCAATGATGCAAACCAGATGTAAAGTTGTCTTATTGGACCTTTTCACCTTCCATTCAAAGTTCTGCTGCATTGAAAAATGGCTAACTAGCATTTTCAAATCCTTTTTACTTTGAAAAAATTGACCTTTATAAATCATGGTTCTAGGTTCTTACGCTGCCAAGGTGCTGCTTGTACTAGTACCAAACGAGTATGCATCTGCTCCGGGAATAACCCACACTGTCACATTATCATAATCAGATGCTGTTACGTTATACTGGACCTCGGAAGTCCCAGGCATATCTGGTGCAGTGCAACTAACTCCTTGTACACGTCTACCACGTGTTTGCATTTGTGCAAGCTCTTCATCCACATTTTATAGATCAACCTGTTCATTATTTGCCTCATTATCCACCTCATGGTTCGGGTAATTGTAAGTGTTCTGCTCATTGTACTGCTCATCGTACTGCTCAATTCGACAACCAAACACATCACCAAATTGAGGTTCAGCTGCATCTGCATGGTCGACCGCAACCTATGGGACACCACACATGTTTCCCCCACCTTCGCTGGCACTCCTTTAGGTGAACACTTGGTTTCTACCGCTAAAGGATCCTAATTGTTAGGTATTTTCAGGATGAGGAATATCATTCCCTACCACATCTCCAGCTGTCTGCTTAGTTAGACTGACACATACATGAGGGATCACTCGATCTTCCCCTAGCATAAACTGGACATCGTCGTCATTCCTTATAAATGTGCGACACATACTGCCAGGAACGATTGATATTGATGACATATCAACGTTGTATTTGTTTATATCATAGTTCACAATAGTATGCACGATTGCCACCAATTCTTCGTAGGTCATATTCTTTGACACATACATTCCCCGGTTATCGGATACAACGAACCTCTAACTTCCGTCAGGTAACTGCTCCCATTGACCATTGTAAGATATTACTATTCTAACCCGATTCATGAGGCTGTCAAATTAATAATCACAAACCATTAACAAAAACCATGAGTACACAATATTTTCAAATATTACATTTACAATGGCTTTGGTGAGGATATTGTAAAGGCTCGAAAACATTTCAAAAGGCTCGGGGACAGTTGAAAAAGGCTCGAAAAAAATTCACCAAAGGCTCGAAAACGTTTCAAAAAGGCTCGGGGACAATTGAAAAAGGCTCGAAAACAAGTTCAAAAAGGCACGATTTCAATTGAAAAAGGCTCGAAAACAAGTTCAAAAAGGCACGATTTCAGTTCAAAAAGGCTCGAAATGTTTTTTTAAAAGGCACGATTTCAGTTCAAAAAGGCTCGAAAAAAATTTCAAAAATGCATGATTTTCAGTTCAAAAAGGCTCGAAAAAAATGAATAGTTCAAAAAATATCACAATGGCTTAAGGTTTACACAAATTATCACAATAGCTTAAGGTTTACAAAATACTAAAATGTGAAAAACTTAAAACAAGCAAGTTCAAGAAATATTACCTTATTTTACTGAAGAAGAAAGTCGGGGAAGACCTTGAACTTTTATTTGTAGAGAGAGAGAGAGTAACTGAGTTAATTCTACTGTCGTTTTTGTTGCAAGTGTGGAGAGAGAAAAGACCAAACAGAATAACATAAATGATTAAGTAAGGGCAATTTTGGTAGTTCACCATAATAGGTGCCTTTTAAACTTAACTTATTAACCCACTGACATTCTCACCAAATCAGTTTAAAAAGGTGACAGTTCTCACCAATTCCACCATAAATATATGCAATAAATAGAGTCTAGGTATTTAATCAAGCAATAAATACCTAATCTAGAGTAAGAAGAACATTAAATGATATTCAATGAAGTTCTAACTTACCTAGTCATGAAACAATGAAGGCCCATGCTCAAATGATGTTACAAGATGGAGATGGGTTTTGGGTTCGAAGAGTTAAAGAAGCAAGCTTGGTGCTTTCTCTCTCAAGAATATGGAGCCTCTCTCTCTAGGGGTTGATTTTGTGGCTCTGCTCTCAAAATGATGAGAAAGATATGTATTTATAATGCCCAAGTGAAACTATGTCGTTTTGGAAGAATTAGAAAAATTATGGGCATTTCCACGGTACACGCGTCAGTGCAGCAGCTCAAGATTCGAGTGCTTTGAAACATGACCAAACGACATTGAAACCTTTTGCATGATATATCATTGGAAAGGTATAGATGTCTACTTTCTACTCGTTTTTACAGATTGATATTTAGATATCTATAGAAAAGGTTATGGTCAATTGAGTGACCAAAGGTCAGAAACGGACAACAACAGAGTTGCCCTGTTTTGGTGGTCACTTTTGAGATTTTAAAACCAATCCAAACGGTTATGAAATATTACAAATAATATACTGTTAGAAAGGTATTGGTGTCTAGTTTGTCCAGAATTTTACAAAACTCAATTTCAATCTTTGTATAAAAAGTTATGGTCAGAAGACCATACAAAGGTCAGTTTTGAAAAACATTTAAAACATTGAAATCCAATCTTTTGAAACTAGACACTTTACTCTAAACAACCAAACCAAAACTAACACTTATCCAAGAGAAGAATAGGACCTTCTCAAATAGTCAACCATCATGCTAAGACAAGCACACCATCTTGCAAGCACGGACGTTTCCGATCACTCAAACGAAAACGAATTACTAGATACTATCACACAACAAAATCCAACAAAGAGGTGCAAGTGTGAAGTGTGAGAAATGCACACTTAAGAATTGAAGCACAAATGCAAGATGAATAAAACATGCATGAAGAAGTGTGTGTGTGCAACTAATCTCTTCAAGATGCAAGTCAAGTGATTTACCTTTCGCTCTTGTTCTTGAAGTCACCGGGGATGCTTGGAAGCTTGCCAACGAGGACCTAAGCTACCCATTACAAAAAACATCCCCATGTGTGGTTTGTCAACAAAATAAGCCAATCAAAATATGAGGTCCTTACAGGGAGATTGTTGGGATTTATGTCCTAAAGCTTGTAATTTGTAAATGTTATAAATTCAATAATAAATGAAGTAGTTATTTTATTCAAACAAATTGATTCGTATATTTATATTATATATGCTAACATCCAAGATTGCTAGATGTAATCTCAAACTGAGTATATGAATGTCATATGCAAAGGAATTCAGTTTAAGACATGCAATCTAAAGAGTCCGTAGAAAGCAAATAAAGCTGAGTACTTTATTTGTGGTTAATCTACAGCTGTGGTCTATTCCGTATTGTACGATGGTCTTATCCTAGACAACTCATATGGTGTTATGAGAATGGAGGCACCTTATATGATATGATCATATAGGACTGGGCCACGATTTATATGAATCTATCACTAAGATCTGTTAGTTGAAAAGATTCATATATATCAACAAATGATGGTTATATATGGGTGATCTAAATCCTGAGTGTCTTACTAACTCCTTCAGGTTAGATCATGGTTTTTGACTTACCATAGGTGAGATCAGAATAGTATTCTCGGTCAATATCTCTGTATCTTGGAAACACAGTTTGGCTTGTGGCTGGGAAGGTAGCACACAATTGTGGAATCCACTCTTTCTTGCGAGAAATAGATAAGTAGTTCCCTTAAGGGTTGATTCGGGGCTTGAATGATTAAGAGCGATCTCCTTCTTCCGTAAAGGAATGAAGGATATGCTCATTCAAGAGAATCAACAGTACTTAAAGGAAAAGATATAATTAGAGAGGTATAACGGACGTTATGACCTAGCTCTAATTATGAACTACTTGTGGAGAATCATACCATATGTAATAGTTATATCGATTGACACTGATAAATTGGTTGTGTAAAACATCTACAGTTACGAGAGTACGTACAACCTTGGGTTTTCAGTGGAATAACTTCGAGGTTGATAATTGTAAAATATTAATTAAAGAGTTTAATTAATTTTTCTAAGTATTATTGGAGCTCAAAATTGTGGGTCCATTAGGTCCCCTTGCTAGCCTTTTATGATTGATAGTAACAAGACTCACGGAGAATTGGATGGTCCAATTAATTGTGTTACGAAAGTAACTTAAATATATATTGGGAATTAATTAAATAATGTGATTACTTAATTAATATATATTATTTAATTGATGAATTAAATAGTATTAAATAATAAGATTATTTAATTGACATATTAATAATTAAGAATTATTAATTGTTATATGGAGGTTTCAAGTTCGAACCTTGACAAGAGCAAAAGAATAATAAGTGATTATTTTAATTACTCTAAATAGGTCAAAGGTTCAAACCCTAGTGGAGTAAGAATTAAAAAAGGATTTGGACTCCTATTTTAACTTGGATTACTAAATCTAAGATCCTAATATATAAGATATACTTATTAGTAAAAAGAAACTATTCGGAACCCTAAGGAGAAAAAGGTGGGCGGCAACTAAAGAGGAAAAGAAAAAAGAAATATTTTTTTTCTCTCAAAGGGGTTGACCAAATTCACAAGAGGAAGCAAGGCGTTGCATTCCGGTTCTCTCAAACCTCCATTCAACTGCTCCCTGAATCCGTGACATGCCCACACACAGTTGCTAGATCGAGGGACATAGCTCGGAAAGCTTAGTGGTAAAGAATCGAAAAGAAAACGAAAGAGTGTTCTTCAAAGGTATAAAAACAAATCTCTTCCTCATATTCGTGTATCTACAAAAAGGTCCCAAGAAGACGATAGAAAATTTTTGAAACTTATCGTTCTTAAATCTATTGATTTTATTCCCTAATATTTTTTCCGCTGCACGACTTTCAAAAACTTATGTATTAAGACTAAAAATATGTTGTTTAAACCAATAAATCACACCATGCATGTATGCCAATACTTAGGATGTTTTCGGTTTATAAAACAACTATGTTCGAATATCGTCTTTCAATTAGTTTCTCTCTCAACCTTTTCCCAAAATTTGGTCAAACCACAAACCCTAGACTTTAGAAAAAAAATTCAAAACTCAAGTCAGGTCAGGGATGGCAACAGGTTAGATCAAGACCAGATCATCGTGCCCCATACCCAAAACCCGATTAGGAAAGGGTGCCTCATACCCAACCCGTGCCCTAAACTGGTTTTCGATTTCCGCCCCATACCCGATCCCGTTTGGGGAGGAGTGACCCATACTCGACCCAAACTAACCTATTTCATTTAACAAAAAATAATGTTTAAATTATTAAATATACAAATTTTACCATACAATTGAATTTTAGGATAAGAACTTAAATTTTAACATTCAATCAAATTTAAAAATACACATAAATTGAAAAATATATTTAAATTTAAACATAAACTTCAATAAATATTAAAATTAAAGTTTACTATACACTAGAGATGGCATGTTCCCCCAATTTCCCCTAAATCTCCATACCCATTTGGGTGGGGGGATCATCATCAAACAGGGATGAGGATGGGGATGGTGATAGGTCCCTCATCCCCATTTGGCCATTTCCCCCAATACATTTTTTTTATAAAAAAAATTATTCATTTTCTCTATTTTCCCTAAATGAAAGTTGGCTTCACATCAGGATTTTTTTCTAAAGGGCTAATTGCACAAACATAGCCTAAGCTTTGAAAAAATATATGGATATGGAAGTTTTGTCCATATGCACACATACTTCCCCTAATGTTTGAAAAATGTTACATGGACATCCCCTGCAGTTAGTGGGATCTGTTAACTTAAAACAGTCGGTGGTAAAAGATACAAAAAGTCTAAAATACCCTTTTTTATTTTTAAAAGTTAAAAATAGAAAAATATAAAATAAATAAATAAATAAATAATATATTTTTAACAAAAAAACATGAATGGGTCTTCCTCTAAAAACAGCTGGTTAATTTTTTTTAATATTTTATTTTTATTTATTTGTCTTATATTTTCATATTTTTTATTTTCTATAATTTTTTAAAATAAAAATAAGAGTATTTTAGACTTTTTGCACATTTTACCATTAACTCTTAGGAGTCAATGAATCTCAACTAACGGCAACGTTTTTCAAAGGGCAATTACCAATTAGGTCTTGGATTTTTAAAAAAATTTGTGACTTTTACAAAAGTGACCAAATTGGTCCTTACATTTTTCCCAAGTGTCAAATTAGTCCCTCTAACTAAGTTCTGTCAATCAACTTTAACTGTGTAGGGATAAAATTGTACTCTACTCATAAACAATATAATAATGACACATGCACAGTTTTTTTTTAACACATGTATATTTTTGTTTATTTCATTTGTGGGTTTTTATTTTTGAATAATTTTGACAACAGTGTATTAACAAAAAAAAATTATATAAAAATGGTAAAATACTAAACTATGAATGAATGGTAACTAAGGGTGTAATTGACATTGTCTTATTAAAATATTTTTAGATTTTATTTTAGAAAATTTTAATATAAAAAAAGGTACAAATGGTGTTTCATTAATAATATTTTTGGATTTTATTGTAATTATAATGGTGAATTTAATTCACAAAAGGCAAAACAACTTTGCTCTAATATGACAAATTAATGGTATTTACATACTTGAACTAAAATTGTTAAAGTCAACTATTATATTTAACACCGTTAAACCGTTAGAGGAACCAATTTGGTCACTTTTGTAAAAGTCACAAATAACTTGGAATTAAAAAAAATAAAATAAAAAAAGTCCGAAACCAAATTGGTAATTGCCTTTTTTTCAAATTTTAAGGGAATTTTGTGTGCATATACTCAAAACTGACATATCCGTGTTATTTTGTCAAACCTTAGGTTTTTTTATGTGCAATTAGCCCCTTTCTAAATGATGTTATGAATCGTGGAATTTTATTTGGATTTTTATTGGATTTTTTTTTTTTTTTGCATGCAATTAACATTAGACTTTTATTTGGTTTATTACTTGAATTTGTAATATGTAATTTTTGTTTGAATGACTCAGTTATTATTTTTTTCAAACGGATAAAATAGGGAAAAATTGGGGATTGAAGATTGAGGGAAATGAGGGGAATGAGAGAACAAGAGGATGGGGTAACCTCCCCCCAAACTCCCTGGAGGGGCGGACGAATGGGTTGGGTAATGGGAATGGAAATAGGGAACTAGTATTCATCCTCATTTATCCAATTGGCATCCTTAGCGTACACTTAAAATTCATATAGAAACTTAAATTTAATAGAATATAACATCTAAATTTTATAAACCTTAAATTAGAATATAAAAGTCAATTATACATAGATAAAAATATTAGAATTTTGTTTTTCCTTCTATATTTTGGAATTTAAAAAATATAATTACATAAATACCGGGTCAACCGAGAAGGGTCAGAGCATAATGGTTTGACTCATACATGATCCAGTTATAAATCGGGTCAACAATGTTTGACCCATTTCCAACCCAAACACTGTTCAAGTGCTAAAAAATCCACCACAAACAAATCGAATCCCTGCCAAATTTTGGTCGTTTCAGGGATTTTTGTCATCTCTAGGTCAAGTGCAAGTGTGGGTGTGTGGGTATTTTTGTAAAAATACATATTTTGGTAATATATAAAACAAAATATTGCACGGTGTGTATAAAACTATCTAGAGGGGGGGTGAATAGATTTTAAACTTTAATACCCAATTTTCGCAAGTATGTCAATATTACGAAAATGCCCCTAACTAGTCAATATAAATATCAAGTGTAAAAAGTGCGGAATAATAAATGACACAAGATATTTACGTGGAAACCCTCACGGGAAAAACCACGGGCTGTTATGTGCGCCACACACGAACCTCGAATCCACTAATTGAAATGATTACAACCTAATCCCGGTCTCATGATCTAATCCCGATCAATAATCATCACAACTACCTAATCCCGGTATAAGTGGACCTAGTTCGATTGCTTGCGAATTAAGTAACCTAATCCCGATCACAACACAAGACTTAATTCTCTAAGAAGAGATTATACAACCTATGTGAATATATAAAATATCCAAAATGCAATTAAGAGCTAGGTTACTCTATATGCTTATCTAGGATAGTGAATATGCAATTAATTCAATCCTAGATATTAAAAGCTAGATGACATGTCAAATAGCTTAGCTAAACATAGATTAACAAAACCTAGATAGCTATCAAAAATACAACACTCAATCATGTCAACACAACAATCTCTAATTTGTATCTAGAATATATTCAAGAGCATACAAATAATATAAGAGATGTCAATGATAAATAAAACACTAATTATGTATGATAATAGTGAAGAACTTACCAAAGAATATGTATTGACCAAACCCATGCAAGCAAGCATCCTAACTAAGCTAGAAAATGCTAGATGATATTTTGATGCATATAAGAATGGTTTTTGAGTGTTAAAAAAGGTGTTCTTGATTTGATTTTCTCTCAAATGTCTCTCTTTGAAGTTTAGGGTTCTTAGAGTTAAAGAACATTAATTCTGAAAATGAGAAAGTGTGATATTTATAGGCATCAAGAACAGGGCATGTGAAAAGACAAGTTTGCCCTTGAAACGCACCGTTCGGCGGTTTCAATCGGCGGCCAGGCCGCCGATAATGACCGCCGAATTGAGCTCGTGAAGAACAGAGCATAAACGGTGGTTCATTCGACGGTTGCGTGACCGCCGATCCCAACCGCCGAATCAGACCCGAGAGATCGAAATCGAAATCGATCAGGTATGAACGGCGGTTTCGAACGGCGGTCGTGACCGTCGATCGTGACCGCAGAATTGCTCCTGGAAGCAAACGGCGGTTCCATTCGGCGGCCAGGCCGCCGATCATAACCGCCGATCACCAACAGAGGTGAAAACCAAGGAGAAGCCAAGGGCATTCTCCGTGGGCGGTCTTCGTGTAAAACCAAGCACATTCTAGTGCATGCGCGGATGTTTCCGAACACTATCGGGAAACGAATTACAAGACACATAAATACACAACAAGATATAACAATCAAAGTGCTAGTGTGTAATGTGACATATGAAGAGAATGCACACAAATGTAAGAATGCAAAGGGTGTGTGTGCTTCTAAATCTCTTTAAAGAAAGTTAAGCACTAGAAGTATACCTTTGGAGTGCTCGTCCCTTGAGGTCGTGAAAGGGCCTTTGAGAATGATTCTCAATAATCTAAACTACCCTTACATACAAACCCCAATACGTGGTTTGTCCACGAAATAAGCCAATCAAAGAATGGGAATCCTTACAATCTCCCCCTTTGGCTATTTCGTGACAAAACCACCACTCACATTGATCCTCACAAACATAATTGAATCTACGGGATAACAAAGATAATCTACATTACAAAGAGATAAGAATAAAAAAAACTTCGAGTCTTCAATCTCTTGTAGAACTATCAACCCTTCAAAACAAAAGATTATACTTCCCAAAGCAAGAGTATGTGAGATGATCAAGTGAGAATAAAACAAGCATTTGCATATAAGAATTTTAAGCACAACATCATGCAATGTATGTGTATGCAATGCTCCCCCTCAACGGGTTACTCCCCCTTAATGTATATTCTCCCCAAAATGCATAATTGCCCACTACAATTTGTAACTCCCCTTACCACATCCTACTCCCCCTTTTTGTCATGATATAGGCAAATGAGTAGTCCCCAACCGGGTCACTCATAGCAACGAGAGATAGAGGCATGCAAGATAATTGCATAATCAATATAAGTCACTTTATGCATCTCAATTAATTGAAGAGAAACAAGGAGATTTATTTGGTAGAAAATGTGTGAATCAAACATGTTTTGCATACAAGACATGTAGCATTTAAGTCCAAAATACAATGGTATTTGGCAAAGCAAATGACAAAGGTTTCTAATAAGAATTCAAACCAATTTCACCAATGTCATGAGTAAATCAAGGATATAGAATATATTGATTTCAATTTAAGAGCAACTATATCCAACTTTATAAGCGAAACATGGCATGAGCAACTTTGCACCCTTTTTTATTTTTCCGGATAAGATATCCGTATGATAGTAGCCATGTTCAACCAATAAAGAAAGAGAGACATTTGGAATTTAAATTCCTTTGAATGGATACAAGATCCTTTATTCATTTTGAGTCTCATAAGCTTTTTCACACATTATTGCAGTTAAGAAATGCAATCATCAAAACATGCTTTTTAAGATTAGCATTTAGCATGTCATTTAGCAAACATCATGTCATGGAGATCATTATAGGTCATTCAAATCATGCTTCCTATGTAAATATCTCCTAGTCCAAAAATGCATGTTTGAACATAAATATGACATGGATTGCAATACAAGCATTGATCACACTTATTGAATAGAAAATATATATACAATGCAACCAATCTTACTCAAGCAACAAAAAGAGAAGCATAAGATATTTCAAATTTTTTGCAAGTGACAAGAATGCAAAATAGCTCTCTTTGCTTGAGTTCCCCATATGGGGTCATCATCAACCTTCAACAATGACGGTCATGAGGTCCTATAGACCTCCCAAGTCCATTGGCTTGGATGAACCTATTTGAGACTTGATAGTCTCGTAGCAAGCGGGTTCATCTTTCCTTATCCACATAGGTGTGACATTTTTCTTCCTAGTGGTCAATTGTTCTAGAGATCTAGATGTCATAGGATCATGTAAATGAATTTCTTCCTTCCTATGAGCATGCATTCTAGCTCTAGCTTTCTTTTTCTCAATCATGCTTTTAACTCTACACATTTTAATGTAACGAAAGCACTTTGGTCTAATATGACCATCAACACCACAAAAATGACATGTATGGACAAAGTTAGGAATCATACCATGTCCTTGTGCATGTATAGGAGCCTTCCCATGTCTTTGTGGTTGTCTTGGTTGTTGGATAGGATTTCTCCTTCTTTGTTGTTGACCAAGACTTGGTTGCTTCCACGGTTGAGTTTGCATGATTGGTCTCTTCCCTTGATGGATTTGAGTTTGAGGGAAGTTAGCATGAGGAACTCTTGTAGGTTGAGCTTGAGGTTGTCTTCTTGGAGCTACCTTCACTTGTGCACTATGAGAGCATTGTCCTAGCTCAATCTTCTTCCTAGGAGTTTGCACCGGTGAATCTTCTTTGTAGCTCAAGCTTTTGACAAACATGGTCTTGTTAGGAGTGGAGGACTCCTTACTATCTTCAAACCCAAGACCTCTCTTATCACAAGGACTCTTTCCAACACTTAACATGTGGTCAAGTTTTTCGGTGCTAGAAACTATCCTAATCCTTGATCCTTTAGCCTCTTCAAGCTCTCTTTTTAATTCTTCTTCATTCCTCTTAGATAAGTCTAACTCCTTTCTTAGCTTATCTTCAATATTCTTGGATCTATCCACTTGTTCACTTAAGTGGTCAACATGAGCCACAAGGTCTAGATTCTCTTCTCTCAATCTTCGTATCTTTTCCTTGGTCTTCATTGCTAAGCTTTTAAACTCAGTGAGGTATTCATCTAGAACCTTTTTCTTCACATATCCATGTGAGGAGTTAGATGAAGAGTCATCTTCATTAGAGTCACTTTCTTCTTGACTCTCATTCTCTTCTTCATTGTAGGAGATCGGAAAGGCAAAATAGTTGTTCTCACAATCATTCAAGCTTGAGGGACTTCCTTCAACAACTTTCACTTTGTTGTCCCGCTTGTGAGAGCAACCTAATGCCAAGAATTTTGCCACAATCTCTTCATCACTATTACTTGAAGTGGCGGCCTCCTCTCTTTCATCTTCCAAGTTAGCACATTCCTTGGAGATATGCCCGAATCCTCCACATTCGTAGCATTGAATCTTCTCTCTTGAAGACATCTCATGATATGGCTTGACATTCTTAATAGTGGACTTCTTCTTCTTGAAGTCATTCCCCTTTGAGCCATAATCACTCTTTTGAAGATTCAAGAACTTCTTGAATCCTTTGGCAATGAGTGCCATGTCTTCATATGAGTCATCCTCCTCCTCTTCCATCTTGGATGTCTTCAAGGCAATATCCTTTTTCTTCTTAGGAGGAGATGTGGTAGCCTTTCTTGATTCATAGGCTAGAAGTCTTCCAATGACTTCACTCGGCTTCATTTCCTTGTAAGTGTCATTTTCTTCTAAAGCCGTCACTTTGGGTTCGAACCTCTCGGGAAGTGATCGCATGATCTTTTGCTTGATTCTTCTATCCGAGTAAGGATCACCAAGTTGGTGACTTTGGTTCACAATGTCCATTAGTCTCACTTGGAAGTCATTGAAGTGCTCGTGCTCTTCCATCCTAATGGTCTCAAACCGAGTTTGAAGGACTTGAAGCTTTGAGTCCTTGACAACCTCGGTGCCTTCATGTGCAACTTCTAGGATGTCCCATGCCTCTTTAGCAATCCTAGTAATTTGAATCAGTTTGTACTGATTTTCACTCACTGCATATCGGATGGCATGAATAGCCTTGTTGTTCCACATGGAGTCAATAAATTCTTGAGGACTCCACTGTGCCTTAGGCTTGAGAACTTCTTCTCCTCCATCCGTAGAAGTCATCATAGGTGGAGCATATCCATCTTCAACCGCCATCCATGCCCTATCATGGATTTGGCATATGTATGCTTCCATCTTCCCCTTCCATGAGGAGTAATTATCGCCGGTGAGCAACGGTGGCCTCACGCTCGACGCTCCCTCTTTGCTCATCCCGAAACCACTCATAGTGTTTGGATGAATGCAAATGAGATGAATGCAAAATGTATGACTAAATCAAAAAATCACACAAGATGCAAAACACACCAAAATGAGCAAGGATCACCTATGTATGTCTAGGAACCTGCTCTGATACCAATTGAAACAAATATTGCACGGTGTGTATAAAACTATCTAGAGGGGGGGTGAATAAATTTTAAACTTTAATACCCAATTTTCGCAAGTATGTCAATATTACAAAAATGCCCCTAACTAGTCAATATAAATATCAAGTGTAAAAAGTGCGGAATAATAAATGACACAAGATATTTACGTGGAAACCCTCACGGGAAAAACCACGGGCTGTTATGTGCACCACACACGAACCTCGAATCCACTAATTGAAATGATTACAACCTAATCCCGGTCTCATGATCTAATCCCGATCAATAATCATCACAACTACCTAATCCCGGTATAAGTGGACCTAGTTCGATTGCTTGCGAATTAAGTAACCTAATCCCGGTCACAACACAAGACTTAATTCTCTAAGAAGAGATTATACAACCTATGTGAATATATAAAATATCCAAAATGCAATTAAGAGCTAGGTTACTCTATATGCTTATCTAGGATAGTGAATATGCAATTAATTCAATCCTAGATATTAAAAGCTAGATGACATGTCAAATAGCTTAGCTAAACATAGATTAACAAAACCTAGATAGCTATCAAAAATACAACACTCAATCATGTCAACACAACAATCTCTAATTTGTATCTAGAATATATTCAAGAGCATACAAATAATATAAGAGATGTCAATGATAAATAAAACACTAATTATGTATGATAATAGTGAAGAACTTACCAAAGAATATGTATTAACCAAAACCCATGCAAGCAAGCATCCTAACTAAGCTAGAAAATGTTAGATGATATTTTGATGCATATGAGAATGGTTTTTGAGTGTTAAAAAAGTGTTCTTGATTTGATTTTCTCTCAAATGTCTCTCTTTGAAGTTTAGGGTTCTTAGAGTTAAAGAACATTAATTCTGAAAATGAGAAAGTGTGATATTTATAGGCATCAAGAACAGGGCATGTGAAAAGACAAGTTTACCCTTGAAACGCACCGTTCGGCGGTTTCAATCGGCGGCCAGGCCGCCGATCGTGCCCGCCGAATTAAGCTCGTGAAGAACAGAGCATAAACGGCGGTTCATTCAACGGTTGCGTGACAGCCGATCCCAACCGCCGAATCAGACCCGAGAGATCGAAATCGATCAGGTATGAACGGCGGTTTCGAACGGCGGTCGTGACCGCCAATCGTGACTGCAGAATTGCTCCTGGAAGCAAACGGCGGTTCCATTCGGTGGCCAGACCGCCGATCATAACCGCCGATCACCAACAGAGGTGAAAACCAAGGAGAAGCCAAGGGCATTCTCCGTGGGCGGTCTTCACGCAAAACCAAGCACATTCTAGTGCATGCGCGGACGTTTCCGAACACTATCGGGAAACGAATTACAAGACACATAAATACACAACAAGATATAACAATCAAAGTGCTAGTGTGTAATGTGACATATGAAGAGAATGCACACAAATGTAAGAATGCAAAGGGTGTGTGTGCTTCTAAATCTCTTCAAAGAAAGTTAAGCACTAGAAGTATACCTTTGGAGTGCTCGTCCCTTGAGGTCTTGAAAGGGCCTTTGAGAATGATTCTCAATCATCTAAACTACTCTTACATACAAACCCCAATACGTGGTTTGTCCACGAAATAAGCCAATCAAAGAATGGGAATCCTTGTAATATATAAATTTAAGTTAATAAATATTTGCAAATCCACATAAAACTCCTCAAAAGTGCTATATGTTTTGAAACTCAATTCATATATTGTTCGATCTCAAAAGCAATTCAATCTCAACAGCCCGACTGATCCACCTATGTGGTTATATATATATATATATATATATATGAGGTAATTACACCAAACACCCCTTAGGTTTGCTATTTTACACACGAAAATAACATTACCGTTAATTGACACTCACCTCCCCTGCTGTTAGGGTTTGACCGTCTAATCTAACTGTTGACCTTGTGAGGAAAGGTAATTTCGTCCTTTAACAATTTATATACTGTACACGTCAGCTTTATTTTCTTTTAATCAAATAAAAGAAAAAAAAATGAAAAAAGAGAAAAATAAAAAATGATAAATGATAATTTAAAATATGATTTTTATAGAGAAATAAAAAATAAATTTTAAATTTAAATTTATTTAACATCCAATATGATTTTTTCAAAAAGAAAATTAAAAAAATTGCAAAAACTTAATCCAAATCCAAATCCAAACCCTCATCATCGACCAGATTCATCATCATCAAACCAAAATCCAAATTCAACATCCAAAAATTAAAATTTCCATAAATTAAAACTCAATCTAGGTTTTTCAGAAACACATACCCATATTTTTCATAACAAACACAGTCCTCCACTTCCTCCATCAAAATCGAACCCACCCTAGGACACACATACCCAGATTTTTCACCACCCAACAACCATCTCCATCTCTGACCACACCACCTCCATCTCCATCAAGAACCAAAAAGAAACCCAAATCCAAACCCAATCGAAACTCACCCTCTAGGCCGCCATCGCCGTCGCCGCCACCAACAAACCAAACCAAACCGGAACCCACCCACCCACAAACACAAATACAACCATATCAGAGTGAGAGATTGAGATGAAAGAGAAGATAGAATAGAGATAGGGCTACGAGGAGAGAAGATATGTGTGAATGGGAGATGAAGATGATGGGGATGAGAGATCGAGGTGAGAGATTGAGATTGATATGAGAAATTGGGGTTTCCGAGTCTCTAACCGAGAACTCAGCGATGAACCCAGCGGCAAACCGTGACTGTGGCGATCGCCTGCTCCTACGCCGCCATGAATCTTCATGACGATGACATCACCATCTCAGATCAGTTGCTGCTCCAGTTGTTGATGAGAAAAAGATATTGGTTTCGTGCGACTAGATGTAGAATGTGTGGATTTGAATGAAAAAAAAAATGAATCTTTTTATCTGGCTTTAGTCACTTTGATTGAATTTGTTCTGTGTTTCTAAATGTTCAAAATCCCTTGTTTGTTGACATTATTCTTGAATACATTGAGGAAGTGGTGTCTGGTCTGCCGTGTGTAGCTAGAGCATGGTGATAGTTTTCATTTTTCATTTTTAAAAATATATTTTTTATTTAATGAATAATCTTCCTTTTTTTTAATATAATTTTTGTTTAATTTGATCTCCAAAAAAATCTATTTATTCAAAACAAAATTTTAATTTTTAATTATATTCTATGAAAAAATATTTTTTTTTTCCTTTTTATAAATAGATTTTTTCTTTTTCTTCATTTTGGTGAATCAGGGGCATTTCTGTCTTTTATCATTTTTAACGGTCAAATCTCATATTTAACGGTCAAACCCTAACGGTAGGGGAGGTAAGTGTCAATTAACGGTAAAGTTGTTTCCATGTGTAAAAGAGCAAAACCTCATGGGAGTTTGGTGTAATTACCTATATATATATATATACAATTTTATATTATCAGTTCGTCATGATATAAAATATGATATAAAATATATCAGGACGAAAAATGTAGACCATTAAATTTACATACTTTAACTTAAAGTGCATATGGAGAAGTGTATGTATTTATCAAAATTTCTCTATAATCTATGGTCCACATTCTTCGTACTGATATATTTATTGTCATAACAAAAAATGTGGACCATAGATTATGGAGAAGTATGGACCATAAATTATAGATAAGTTTTGACAAGTGCATACACTTTGAATCAAAATATATAAATCTAGTAGTCCACATTCTTTGTCCTGATATATTTTATTATTATGACGAACTGATAATAAAAAATCTGTATATATATATATATTATTTTTTTGAAGGAATTTAAAATTTGTTGTTATATTATGGCTTCGTCAGTTTAGATAGTTATCAAGAATAACAGAGGCGGATGTAAAAGATGCAATATCTTAGAGCATCCACAATGGTTGCAAAATGAGACCCACTTTTACTAGACTCACTTTGGAACCCATCAAATTCTTCCACAATGGTGCAAAATGAGACCCAAAAAAAAAGCCAAATGTGGGGTCCACCCAAGTAGACCCAAATTGGGTTCTAAATTTGGAACTCAATTTGGGTCTTGCCCAATGATTGGGTTGGGTTCCCAATACTTCCCAATCATTGGGTTGAGCTTTTATATATATATATATATATATATATTTATTTATATAATTTAAATTAAAATATATAACTATTAATTTTAATAATTATATATAATGAAAAAATATAAATAAATTTAATATATATATTTCAATTATTTAAATTTAAATATATTATTATTAACTTCAATAATTATATATATAATGAAAAAAATATAAATAAATTTAATTTCAATTATAAAATTTTAGTTCAATAAAATTAAAATAATTTGAATGAAAACATTAAATTTTTTTGAAGATTTGGAATCGGAACCAAACCTTCAAAACCGGAATCAAAACCGAACCTTTAATACCGGAACCAAAACCGGTTTTGAAGGTTCGGAATCAAAACCAAAACCGAAACCGAAACCGAAACCGAACAAACGGAACATCCAGAACCGAACCGAACCGAACCGAACCGAACCGAAACCCAGGAACAGGAATCGAAATCTCTTCGAGGGCGGTTCCGGTTCCGGTTCCGGTTCCTCGGTTCCGAAACCACCACTTTCGAAACGGAACAGGAACAGGAACCGAACCGGAACCAACGCCATGTCTAATCGAAGACAATATTTTGTTTTAAATATTTATTTTTATTGTTAATGAAAAAATATAAATAAATTTAATATATATATTTCAATTTAATAAACCGGAACCGAAACCGAAACCGAAACCGAAACCGAAACAGCAACCGTAACCAAAACCGAAACCGAAACCGAACCATCGAAACCGAACCATCGGAATCGAAACCGAAACCGAACCATCGGAACCAAACATAAACCGAAACTGAAACTGAAACCGAACCATCGGAACCAAAACCGGATCCGAACCGAACCGAACCGAACCGAAACCAGCGCCATTTCTAATCTTATACAATATTTTGTTTTAAATATTTATTTTTATTGTTGATGTAATTTGATTGTGAAAAAATTATTTTAAATTAATTATAATTTGTTAAATAATTATTGAATATATATATATATATATAATATTTTAAAGAAGAGTAATGATTGTTTGGAAAAAAATTAAAAAAGTGGATCCACTTTTACTTTTTTTAATTGAACACCATTGTGGGAAAATGAGACCCAAATAAATAGAACCCAAATACCCATTCTTTAAAAACAAGACCCATTTTTTATGATACAGCATAAATGGGTTTTGTGTTTGGGTCTCTACCACTGTGGATACTCTTATATCTAATGATCTATGTTTATTAAAAAGATTGTCATAGATACATATTCTCATTGGCTCAAACTTCAAAAACAAATTAAATAAAATTATATATATTAATAAAAAAAAAAAAACTAAGAAATTACATTGAACTATTGAAGAGGACAGAAAATAAGGAAAAAAAAGAAAGTAAAATTTTAAAAAACTAGAATTACAACACTTGGATTGGTTGGTTTGGTATTTCTATTTTCGCTCTCTCTCACCCACTCGAATCCTCAACTCAGTTCAACATTCCACTGAGTGAGGCTAATAGGACTTAGTGGCGGCGAGTTTCCAGGCAGAGGTGGCTATAAGCGGCCGTGTGTGCCACCCAAGCATCAAACAACCGTTGTTCTCCTCTACTCTGTACCCGTCACCGCCAGCAAACAAGGCCAACAACATGCTAGCTTGCTTGAACGCATTCGAACCGAGATGGACCGGGTCGAACCCGACCGACTCCATCCGAGTTCTCCACTGAGTCAACGTCTCATGTCTCTCAATCCTGTCTGCTCCTTCACACGCCACTACATTACATATCTGTCTCCCCAAATAAACCTCGGACATGACCAGGTCTTGACTCGGTGGAGCAAACGCCGTTCCCTCTAATGAGTCAAACAAACTTGAGTAGTAATGCAAAGCTTCCGTGAACCGGTCCAGAAAAACCGGACCGTTGTGGTTCGCTTCTTGTTCTACGACCGTGATAATCGTAGGTTTCATTGCTTTGATAGACGAAACGACCTTTTCGATCCCACCAGGACGTGCCAAGAGACGGTGAAGCTCAAAAACCGAGTTGACGGCCACCGTCTCGATGTCGGGATGGATATCGAGCATTTCAGGTTCAAGATCAGCCAAGCTATTTGCTACGAACCCTCGAAACTCGAACTCGACACCGATTGTATTGGCCAACTGCGCCAACCTCCAGCCCACTTGCTGCAAAGCATCGGTGTTGTTGGGCTGCGGCGGGCCAATTCCAGTCAAACGGAAAGACGGTGGACCTCCGGGTCGGAGAGCCATGGCCTGCATCAGAGCCGGCCACTGCATACCTTCTTTGATGCTGAAATCGACGACGTGAACCCTAGTTGCCGTCGCGAAGGCTTCGAGAATAGCTTGATTGGCGGTGAAGTGAGCGAATTTAAGGTAGGGGCAGGACTCATAGAAGTGCATTTGAAGGATATCATTGTACGACGAGTCGAGACATTCCTGAGGGTAGATTCTGTAAATTCTCCGAGCCAGCGCCTCCGCGAAGTACGTCGCGACCTTCCTCATCGCACCGGCCTGCGACGCCGCGAGCAGACCGATGTGCTTCACCAGCGCGTCGGCAAGCTTTAGATTCTCCTTCTGGATCGCCTCCGCGCAGGCCATAAGTGTGTGTACAAGTTGTACACCTGCTTCTTGTGAGTCAACCACCATCACAGGCCGAGTCGACTCAGAAACAGAAACCGCATCAGCAGATGTAGACCCAGACCCGATTGAAGTTTTCATTCTCTTCCGGCTGGTTTCGCTCCCCGAATCAGCTTGTGGGTAGGCGGCAACACCGGGGATTGCTCTAAGATCGTACTCTGAATCGTCGTTGTAGACACGTGACTGGTTCTTGATGATTTGTTGTTGGTCGTTGGAGTAATTAACCGAAGAAGCTGATTCCGTTGATGGATCTTGAATCTGGTGATTGTCGAAATCAAAAGTTGGACTAGAGTTGAGCTCTGAGAGCATACTCTGTACCCAACCGGAGAGATCTGATGGATTGTAGTGAACAGTATCACCAAGATGAGAGATTCCATCCTCCTGAGCAGAACCCATCACCATCTCAAGCTGCTCCAGCTTCTGTGCCACGTCAGCCATGTCGGAAGACTTCACCTTGTAACCCAGAACCGCCAGTAGCTCGTCCATGCCGCCGCCGCCGCCGCCGTCTTGTTCTTCTTCCCACATCTTTCCTTTATTCGACGGACATTCGCCTTTCGCATTACTACTCCTTCCACTGCCACTGCCGCCACCACAGCTTTCTTGGAGATTCCTCTTCATGATTTTTTTTTTTATTTTTTTTTTTGTTATTTGTTGATTCTACTATAACATGTTCAATGGTAGAAAATCAGGTGGCGTCGTCGGTTTTTTTTTTTTTTTTTTTTTTTCTTCTAATCTTGTTGCAAAAAGTTTGAGAAGTTTTTTCAGGGAGAAAATGATAAAAAAGATGAGACGATGTTCTGGGTGGAAGGTCCAATGAAGGAACAGCAAATGGAAGAGATAAGGAGCAACTAAGACCATAATAATAGCTACTTTTTATTTTCTTTTTTGTGGTTTTTAGAAAACAAAAACAAAATTCTTTATTAATTTATTATTATTTATTTTAAGAGTTATATTATTTTTTTTACATGATTTAAAATTGGGATATTATAATAAAACCTCTGGTTTGATATATAGTTCAAAATACACCCTCTAATTTATTTAATTTCCCAATCAGGGAGTTGTTTTTTTTTTTTTTTTTTTTTTTTGACACTAATCAAATCAACTCATAATCTATGTACTATTTGAGATCAAGTTTTATGTAGACAAAAAGATATTTAATTTCAATATACAAAAGAAATTATCTACACATATTTATAAAATATTATATGAAACTTAAATTTTTGAGTTAATATTTTGCTGTGAACGGTGGAAGAAAATATATACCCTATTTAAGTAATAGTAGATGTACCAATTAGAGTTGTCATTACTCGTGGATTGTGTATTAAAAAATAATAATAATAGGTATAATTTGAAATTATAGTGTTATTTTTTGATTTGGATGAATTTTGTTTTTGAGTTTTCTTTAAATTTTATAGATCAATAACATACCAACTGTAATAGAGTAAAAAATTACTGCATATGTAAGTATTATATATTGGGTTGTTAATTTGTTATGATATTTTTGAAAGAAAAGAGAGCATGAATATTTGGTCCGGCAAGTAGATTATAAAAAATCATCACCCATTGAAAAAAATAAAAAAAGGAAAAAGATGCTGTTGATAAAGTTACAGTGTGGTCGTGTATGCCCAACTCCCACACATTAGAAATTCCGTTGGCTTTGCGTTTATTCAATGAAGCGATTTTGGGAACTGATAATACATGGGGTCCACCCTCCCTTATTCGACTAACACCCTTTCATACTCTTTCCAAAGGGCGCGTGCGTCACGCTCTTCTATACATTAGCTTTTTTTTATTAAAAAAAAAAAAAAAATTAATTCTCTCTACACGTATGATGTATCCTTTTTGCTACATCCAAAAAGTTTATATAATTTCCCACATGATTTGCAGAGGGAATTTACATCAATTAACCTAAAAATAATAATAGGAGAAGTGAACTTGTTGAGATTATAATATAACATCTTTATAATGTAGGTTTTTAATTTTAAAGTTTTATTATTTATATTACATATTAATATACTTCCATTTTTAAACCAATTATATATGTTGATTGATAATAATGTTAGACATTAATTTTTTTTTCAAAATTTATTCTTTCAATTCTTTTGGATACATATATTAAAAGTTTGTTATGATAAACAATGTCAAAAAAATATTTTTGAATAATATTTAGTTATTTAAGCAAAATAATTTATAAAAGAAAAAGAAAAAAGTCAAGAAGAAAGGTAAAATAAAAAATAAATAAATAAATAAAAAATAAAAAACTTTATCACCCAAAATGGTAGCATGTTAATCGCAATACAATAAAAAAAAAAAATCGTAAATTGGGTTTTATATTAAAAATATATTTTTTTTAAATGTGCTTGTGTGAAGTATTAGATTTTTTTATACATGTTAATTTTAACAAAAAAATTATAATATCAATTTTTTTAAAAAAAATTGAGTTATTTTTGAACTCACAACCTGATAAATACAAGTGTGAGAGGTTTACCACTGAACCAATCTTTTCACATCGTAAATTAAAAAATACAACTCAAACCAAGGGCATAACCATGTAGAGACTAGACTAGACTATAGTCTAGTCCAAAATTTTGAAAAAAAATTATACATATGACAGGATCCATGGCTCCATATTTTTACGTAGGATTTGACACACTTTTATGTCCATTAGATCCTACTTGCTTAAATGGTCAGGATTTCATGATCATTAATTATCTTTATTGCTTCTCTCTCCTATTTTTTCTCTCTTTCCTAAACTTTTTAATTTCTCTCTAGTCTCTATTCATTTAATTTATCTCTTTACTCTATTATTATTATTATTATTATTATTATTATTATTATTATTATAACAAATAAAATTAAAAGAGTATTTAAATAGTCATTTTGCCCGGTGAAATGAACAAGTAGAAGAGAAAAAATATATATATCAAGGAGAAAAAATAAAAATAAAAAATAAATGAGGAAAGATAATTATTAAAACTAAGGAGAGAGAAGAGAAAAAAAATAAGAAATGATATAAAACTATTAATGGAAAAGAGAGTAGCAATAATGATAATTAATTATCATGAAATATTGACCATTCAAATAGATAGAATCTAATGGGCATAAAAATGTGTCAAATCCTGTATAAAAAAAATGGAGCCGTGGATCCTGCCTATATATATATATGGTAGTGTTAACTTGTGCCCTAACAACCAATTTATTTCTATAAATAGAAATAAACATATATATCAATGACTGTATTTATTATCTTATTACATTAAATGCACTAATTATTTATAGTAATAAAGTGAGTGTTAACTTGTGCCCTAACATGTGCACTCCCATATATATATATAGATTTTCTATTGTCAGTTCGTCCTGACAATAAATATATCAGGACGAAGAATGTGGACCACTAGATTTATATACTTTGACTCAAAGTGTATGTACTTGTCAAAACTTCTTCATAATCTATGGTCCACATTCTTCGTCTTAATATATTTATTGTCCAAACGAACTAACAATAGAAAGAATATATACAGTCTTTCTATTATCAGTTCGAACTGACAAAAGTTATATCAGTTCCTTATATGTGGGCCACTGGATTTAAATACTTTAACTGACAAGTGCATACAGCCAAGTTAAAGTATTTAAATCCAGTGGCCCACATGCAAGGAACTGATATAACTTTTGTCAGTTCGAACTGATAATAGAATTTCTGAGAATATATATATATATAAAAACTAGGAATCTTCTCTTTAATACAAAAGATTATGTGCACACTTGATTAGTTTTGCATGTGAGTCAAGATTTCTAATCAAGGGGGCTAAACTAATATAAATGGGTTACAATTACTAATAAGGGACATGATTCTTACCCTTCAAAATGTATATGCTATATTAAAAACATAATAAAACGAAAATATAAATAACCTATAATACAAGTGCATCACTATTGCATTTTAAGTGATACCTTATGAGGGCTCACAACACACAATTCAACAATTATCATATTAGAATAAATGGTATCAAAACAATTTATTTCAATATACACCGCCATATAAACTTGCAAGAAATTCATCTTCCATCTTATTACGAAGTGTTGTTTTAATAATCTTTATGGTTAAAATACATGGGGTAGAACAAGATTTGTTACGGGCCCTTATATATATTGAAACAAATATGGCGTGTTCTAATATTATCTGGGGGGGGTGAATAGATTTTAATCCGGTGATTACCAAATTTTCGCGATTAATCAATTTTACGAAAATAACCCCAATCTAGTCAATACAATAAATCAAGTGTAAAGTACGGAATTTAAATGACACTTAATTTTTACGTGGAAACCTTCAACTAGGAAAAACCACGGACTGTTATGTACGCCACACACGATCCTCGAAATCACTATTTGTAATGATGTCCACAACCTAGGTTGACCTCAACCATTCTCAGTCACTAACCCACCACTACTACCTGTAAGCCTTTAATAGCAACCCTATATCAATTTGCTTGCACACTAAGCCACCTTAGCCACAAGACTTACTTCTCAATGAAAAGATTAATCAACCTATGTGAATATGCATGATATCCAAATATGCAATTAATATTAGGTTACACTAAATGCTTATCTAGGATTAAATGATGTCAATAAAATCAATCATAGATATCATATTGCTATATGTCATGGCATACAACATAGCTATCATAGATAAATCAATCCTAGGTTATAGCTATCACAATACAACACTGAATCAATCAATACATAATCTCAATCTTGTAAGTAGAAATTAATCTAAGAGCATACAAGTTATAAATGCGATAGATTGCTAAGTAAAAACACTAAGATTAGATGAAATTAGTGTTCAACTTACCATAACATGTATGTTGAAAAAGACCTATGCATTAACACATACTAGATGATCCTAGATGATGCTTAGATGATGACTTATGCATATAGAAATGTGTTTAGAGAATTAAAGGAGCAATCTTGTTGTCTTTTCTCTTTTAAAACTCTCTCTTTCTATTTAGGGTTCTTGATGATCAAAGAGCTGAGTGAAAGAGAGTGACATAAAGGTGTATTTATAAAGAGCAACAAAAGGCTTGGTGAAAAGATAAGTTTGCCCCTGAAACGCATCAATCGGTGGTTTCAGTCAACGGTTTTAAAACCACCGATCCAACCGCTGAATTGAATCCCGAGAGAACAGGGGATCATCAGCGGTTTCACAACTGCCGATCACAACCCCAGAAATAAACCCGAGAGATAACAAATAAATCAGGTCTAAACAGCGGTTTCGAACGGCGGTCGTGGCCGCCAGAACCTTCTAGACTCAAACGGTGGTTTCATTCGGCGGTCATGGCTGCCGATCAAACCGCCGTTTCACCAATTGTGGTGAAACTAGAGGAAAAGCCAAAGGCTTTCTCTGAAGGCGATCTTCGCACTAAACCAAGCACACTAACGTGCAAGCGCGGACATTTCTGAACAATCTTCGAGAAACGAATTACACAACACACTAAAGACACAACACAAACCATCAAAGATGTGCAAGTGTGAAGTGTGAAGTGAATGCATCCTAATGCCTAAAGTGACATGGCAGTTATCAATCAAGATGCAATCAAATAAAACATGCAAAAAGAGAGTTCAATAACATGAATGCACAAACATAAAACACACAACATACAAGAAGTATAGATATGCATGAGTTGTGTGTGTGCAACTATGTTCTCTTCAATGCAAGTAAGCACAAGTATTTTACATTTGGTGTGCTTATCATCTTGAGGTCTTGAGAGGGCTTTTGTTGAGCTTGATCACCAACAATTATGCGGCTAAGCTACCCTTACAATTACAAGCCCCAATTGTGGTTTGTCCACGAAATAAGCCAATCAAAACTTGAGGAACTTACACATATAAATCTTATTTTAAAATCCATTAAATTTCATCACTTAAACAATTTCTGCCAAGTGAGTGGCTTTTTGAATACATCTAGATTTACTTGAACATTTTGAAAATTTGAATCGAATGCATCTAGATTTTAATTGAATCTTTATAAGTTTAGACTAAAAACAGTTAAATTTTTATGGACTTTTAAAAGTCTAAATTTGATACACCTGAACTTTTAAAATATTTGAAATTAATTCCAATCAACTCTAGATTGAATACGTCCCATAAATGTTTGGACTCAATATATTTAAAACATGAGTTTTAATTTATGATGATGGGATATTGGGTGGAATATAAATTGAAATTCATAATTATAAACTTTATAATTCCAATGATGACTTTTTCAATGCACACTTTAAGTACCTTTGTTAAAATTGCATGTAATCAAATGTTTTTCGATGAGATTTTTTGTATGCATCCTAATAAAATTAAAATACACATTTGGTAAAAATTTGGAAATTTTTTGGATTTGAGAACTATTTTTTCTTCTATTTCCCTATTTTTAAATTTTTTTTATCTTCAAAAAAATAGGAAAAAATTAGTTCTTGCACCCGAATTATTTTAAATTTTTTTTACCATAAATGTATTTCAATGTTTTCGCCATCTGTGCAAAAAATTAAATCAAGATTCAATATATTCCATGCAATTTCATTAAAGGTGCCTAAAGTATGCATCGTAAAAAGTCCTTATTGGAAAATTTCTCTCTCTCTCTCTCTCTCTCTCTCTCTCTCTCTCTCTCTCTCTCTCTCTATATATATATATATATATATATATATATATATAGGGGTAGGATCCATGCAGAAATTCTATTATCAGTTCGAACTGACAAAAGTTATATCAGTTCCTTGCATGTAGGCACAATTTTTTGGCTGTACACTTGTCAAAAGTATTTAAATCTTCTTATAACTTTTGGCCATAATGGATCTTATTTTTTTACACAATTTTTTACACAACTTCTTGGCCATTGGATCTTGCTTCTTTTAATAGATATGATTTAATCTTTTTTTATCTTTTTTTATCTTTTTTTTATTTAATACGGACATTGTATCTCACCTATTTAATACTTTTATCTCTCCAAAATATTATTATTTTGTTAAATTCTCTCACCTTATTTAATTTTCTGTCTTTTATTTATTTTTCTTTTCTTTTTCTTTTTCCTTTACACATTTTTTTTTTCTATTACTTTGCCTGAAACCAGAAAATCATGGTGTGACTTTCACTCTCACTTTTTAGTCTTTAAAATCCTTTTATTCTTTTTTTTTTTCTCTGGTTTTTAACTATTCTTATTTCTCAATTTACTTCATCTAAAACCAAAAATTTTATGCATGTAATCACTTGCTCTTTTCCACTCTCCTCTTTTGTTTTATTGATGTTTTATTAATTTTATAGATCAAGTTATGTATTCATTGGTAGTTTTTCATTGAATTACTTATTACACCTAGTTTGTATTTTACAAATATTAGTATAAATGAAATCATGTATGATGTTGTTGTTCAAATTTACAAATATATTAACAAGACCAATACAAGTGAAAATAATTTTGTTGTACAACTTTACAAAATTATAACGTATAAGCTAATGAAATAAGAAATGATAAAAGAGGAAAAGAATAAAAAAAATTAAAAATAAAGAAAATAAAATAGGAGAGTGGAAAGGAGCAGTGATTATATGTATAAAATTTCTAGTTTTAGATGAAGTTAATTGAGAAATAATAATAGTAAAAAAAAGAATAAAAAAAAAAGAATAAAATGATTTTAAAGACCGAAAAGTGAGAGTGAAAGTCACACCGATGATGTTCTTTTCTTTTTTCTTTTACACATTTTTTTATACTTTACCTGATTCCAACATCATTGGTGTTAAAGTTGTACAACAAAATTATTTTCACTTGCATTGGTCTTGTTAATATTTATAAATTTGAACAACAACATTGTACATGACTTCATTTATACTGACATTTGTAAAATAAAAACTAGGTGTAATAAGTAATTCAATAAAAAAAACTACCAATGAATACATGATTTGATATATAAAATTAATAAAACATCAATAAAACAAAAGAGGAGAGTGGAAAGGAGCAAGTGATTACATATATAAAATTTCTAATTTTAGATGAAGTAAATTGAGAAATAAGAATAATAAAAAACAAGAGGAAAAAAAAAAGAATAAAAAGATTTTAAAGACTACAAAGTGAGAGTGAAAGTCATACCATGATTTTCTACAAAAAAAAAAAAAAAAAAAAAAAAAAAAAAAAACAAAACGTGTAAAGGGAAAATGAAATGAAAAGAAAAATAAATAAAAGACAATTAAATAAGGTGAGAGAATTTAATAAAATAATAATACTTTAGAAAGATAAAAGTATTAAATAACCGAGAGACAATGTCTATATTAAATAAATAAAAATAAAAGAGATTAAATCATACCCATTAAAAAAAATAAGATCCAATGCCTAAGAAGTTATATCAAAAATTGTGTAAAAAATGGGGTCATAAATCCTACCGCATATATATATATATATATATATGAATAGTATTAACCTATATACTAACGGTTGCATTTACTGAAACAAGACGATAAATGTATTGTCTTGTTTCTTTTTATAATAATTGTTATGTTTTTAAGGGCATAAATTTACACTATCCATACCATAAACACTATATAACGTATTCTATTGAAAGTATAATCCACGCTACATTAAAGTCGAGTGTAGGAACTGTTTAACTTCTTACATAAGCACATGAGGAGAGATGATGGGTCAACTTTAGATTTGACGCGCTGACAGCGCAAGTAAATGCAGACGCCAGTGAAATAAAGCTTAGTGTACAATAAAAGCCAAGTGGCGTCAGTTGAAGAGAACGTACAGAACACGCTCCAGATAACCCACAAAAAATAGCTGAAATCCAAAGGGAACTACTATTATTGTTGTGATTGGGCCCCACAAAATGGTGAAGATGAGATCAAAGGGGGGGAGATTCAGACGTCAACATCGATTTTAGGACTATCACATTATCACAACATCCTGGTGGGACCTATTTCTCAAAGTTAACGGAACAAAAAAATAAAAGATAACTTCGTTAAGGTTAACGGCGATGAAGATAACGGCACACAGTTGTTGGTTTAAGTATGAACGGGTAAAATTACTAAAAATATATTTATTAGTTTAAATATAGTATTTAAACATTTTTTTATGTAAAGAAATTAAATGACAAAATGAGGTTATCACTTATCAAAGTAGCATATCTTTCACACCCACACCACAAGATTATAGGTTCGAGTCACTTCCTCTTTCTAAACCCTGAATTATTATAATATTTCAAAAAAATGTAAAGAAATTAAATATATGTCAATGAAGTACTTTGTTATAATTTGTGTAAAAGTAAAACTCTTTAAGGGCCAGTTTGGTATTACTGCAACCTTTATAATAATCACTATTAGCTGTGCTGAATGAATAATCCGTTGTAAAGTTTAATCAGTAGATGTTTGGTTAATTGTATTTTTAAAATTACTGTATAGCTCAAAAACAGTATATTTATGTTTGATAATTTTATTGTAAAAGTGCTAAAATCAGTTACAATGACTTAAATATAATTTTAGAACCCTACTTCATTTTTTTTTAATTAATGATATTTATTAAATCAATATTTAATTAGAATATTTAAATTAGAAAAAAAAAATCATAAGAACAATAAAAATGTTTTTAAGAGATTTCATAAATCAAATCAATATTTAAATAGAATATTTAATTTTGAGATGAAATAAGGTATATAAATGATTTTAACTTGATTGCATAAGGTTAATAATGATATTTTAAAAGCTGAAATAGATTATTCCATAATTACTTTTAAAAAGTAACCCTCTACCTATTTCTCAAAATCAATATCAAAACTTGTTAGATTATAAATTAATCACTTTTGGAAGTTTTACCAAACATTATTTTATATCAAAATTATAAAATAAGCTGATTTTAACTTTTCAAAAGTAATACCAAACTACCCTAAAACTATTTATATTATATTCTTAAAATCTCCAAGTTTTGGTCTTTTATCTCTATCGGATAATCACTATTATTATTAATGGTATTTCTTGAAAATATGTGTGTTTATATTTTTTATTGAAATGATTTAATGGTAATTCTTGAATATATGTGTGATTTTTTTTTTATTTTTTTTTTATTATTGAAATGGCCTATTAGTTTAGTAGGATATTATTGGAAATAGTTGTCTTAGGTGTTGTTTGTTTTTTTTTTCTTTACTTAAAGTCATTGATATCACTTAAATATTATGACACTCTCATTTATTTAATTGTTTTTATTTGAGATTATATAACTTAAATATTAAGTGGTTTCGGTTTTACTATCTACCATCATTTAAAGGAATGATTTAACTTTTTATATATTAACTTGTTCACTCTCTTTTATTTTTCAACATGTATTTACTTTCATTTATAATTATTTATTAATTTAAATATTTTATTTAAAATAAATAAAAAATTAATATTTTATTTTTTAAAAATTAAAAAAAAAATTGGTGAGGAGGAGGCTCGCCTCCTCCCTCGTTACTGCATCAAGAAGATGTCAAGCGGCCTCCTCTAAGGGTGGCGACGGAGGCCGGTGACCTCCTCCATGGAGATCGCTGGCCTCTGTTACTAAGTTTAGAGGAGGCCGACGATCTCCTCCCATTGAAACGAATGGGAGGAGGTCGCAGTCTCCTCCCTTCAATTGAGAGGAGGTTGGCCGACCAGCCTCCTCCGATCAAAGCCTAGTGAGGCGGTGCCGCCGCCGCCCCTTCCTAGGTTAATTTAGGGTTAAGTTAATGTTAGGGTGGGTTAGGGCTGTTTAGGAAATTGGGGATTCGGAATTGGCCAGACCCTTGATGGTCCTATGAAGCTTGTCTCATGCTTTAACCTAGCTAGGGTTTGTGTAGAAGTCGGTCTTCTCAAGGAAAACCTCCAAAATCGTCTTGGAATTGGATCTACAGGCATATGGGTTGAAATTCCATTAAGTAATAGTGTAAAATATTCCTAGGGGGGGTGTGAATAGGTATATGCCCAATTTCTTTCAATATTAAAAATTATGCGAAATATAACAAAGAAAATGCACACTTGAAAAGATTCAACAAATGAATTGATTTAACTAATGCAAGAGTAAATCAATATACAAGATATGCAATCAATGTGAAATATGGAAGATAAAGAAAAGTAAAGCGAAAATTGACACAAAGATTTTTACGTGGTAAAACATCAAAGAGGAAACATCCACGGGTTGATACCACAACCACCGGCAAAGCAATCCACTATATGAAAAGGACTTACACACTCAAGCTATCAACACATGATATCCGCTCAAGCTATCACCTCCCAATCTACCCAATGGCTAGTGAACTACCAAGCCTACTTCCTATCCAAGATGTGTCCTACACCTCTAGGAATCAACTTCCTATCCAAGACGCTCACGTCTCTAGGAAGATTTCTTGCTTGTCTATCCGGATCCTCCCGATCCTAGACAAGTCTCCTTACTTGACTATCCGAGTCCTCCCGACTCTAATCAAGACTTCTTTGCTCTATCCACAAAGCTTCACTCACTTTGCAAGAGACTTTAACCTTACACAAGGCAATGATCTAAGTGATGCAAATGATGCAAATCACAATCACATAAAGCTAGATGATCAATCAAGCTAAATGTACATGCTTAGTGATAAACTAGAATTATGCTTTCAACACACAATCACAAATCTATCTAGAAATCAAAGAATGTGAAACAATAAGAACAAGATATGAATGTTCAATATATCACACAAAAACCTTAGTTCTTAGATCATGAAATTAAACCTAGAAAATGTCATTAGGCACAACATATATGCTATTTTTAGAATCAATTTCAAGATAGGTCAAGTTTAGTGAAATATCATCAAATGAGATTTCAAGACTAAAACTCAACAAACAATCAATCATATAACCCTAGCATATGTACTAGCATTCTTCTCAACACATTTCATCAATCAAATAGAAAGAATAAAAGAGATGATCAAAAGAAATTGAAAGAAGAACAAGTAACATATACAAAGTTGAACCTCATACTGAAATCGAGTCAGTTGACTTTTTCATTTTTCCCAGCGACCTGATTTCAATACGAGGTTCAACTTTGTATGTGTTACTTATTCTTCTTTCAATTTCTTTTGATCATCTCTTTTATTCTTTCTATTTGATTGATGAAATGTGTTGAGAAGAATACAAGAACTTGGAGTTTGTAGCTCTCGTCGAGACCAACATTTTTGGCTTTTGGATCACTTGATTTCAAGTTCGTATGAAAAAGTTATGATCGAAATAAGAAAGCGAAAATCATGAAGAATTTTCAACACTTCTCTTTTTGAAATGTTCTTCAAGTTATGTTTAGAGGGAATGAGGAAAGCTTTTAAAAGAGATAAAGAAGGAAAGAACCAAGCCAATGAAAAGAGGCCATATCAACCTCTGAAGCCGTGTGGGGCGCGTGTGGCACACGGGACCAGAGGGCTGGTCTAGTCATGTGGCACACGGTCTCCACACGTGGTGGCCAAGGCATGGCTTTTGGCCATGCTCGTCCCTCGTGCGCTCCTCTCACATTCTTCAGCTGTATTCGGGCATTCAAACTCTGAATTCGAATTCATTTTTGGATTACGAACCGTGACTCCTTCACGCACAACAACGACTACAAAAATTTGACAAATGGTTGATAATTCATCTTGGAAAACGACGATGAAGACAACTCAACGAATGAGAATGCAAAGTAGTGTAGCTACATCATTTGGACTCGAAACCTCATGAATGAGTAACTGAAACGATCGGATCTCAATAAGGAATCAAATAAGAACATGTTCAAATCCAAAATACAAGAAACACAAACATATAAACACAATGTCACACAAGTATGCCATATCTACGCGATAGTCATAAAACATGCAATTCTACAATGCTTGTCTATAAGAGACCAATACATGTGCATATTTAAAATGTGTGTGAATATGTTACACCAAATGTTTGCACAATGATGCAGGGACACACATGTATGAATTGTGTGTGTGTGTACGTTAATGCCTTACAAGAGGATAGAACTCTAAGTATACCTTTGACGCTTTCACCTCTTGAAGACGATATTTGCACTAGATGTTGCTCTTCACCTTTGAAGCTTCTTTTCTTCTAAGAACATCCTAAGCAACAACTATTACAAATATAAAGCATTTTGCAATGAATCAAGCCAATACAAATCATGAACCTTACATGGGTCACTAGGAAAAAAACAATTTCTTTTTTAATACCTAAGTTCTGCAGGCATTCTGTTATCACTTTCTAAACCGGGCTGGAATACAAAACCAAACGTATCCTGGTCGTACGCCTGAAATAAGTCATACAATTTCATCCATTACAAAAAAAAAGAAGGTATATCCATCCTGTTTAGTGTCTTTCCACTTTTGTCGTTTAGGAACAAGCACTTCACCTAATTTTTTAGAATCTCGGCCCAGTTTTTCCCCACTAACCAATTATGTTACGACCACCGAACAAACTTGGTTGACAAACATGGTTTATGCGCCACTAATGTAGCAGCTTGTCGAGCATTTGACAAACTCGCCCCATCAATTTCAAATGGGATTTGTCCCGTGGACACACGAGCAATACAACCCGTATGAAACTATTAAGGTGTGTCTAAATATACCGGGAGGAGGGGGGTGAATAGGTTTTAATCAAGTTAATTACCGATTTTTCTTGATTAGTCAATATTCAATAAAACACCAAATCTAAGCAAAATACAATCAACTAAATCTATGTGTGGAAAACAATAAATTGCACATTGATTGATTTACGTGAGAAACCTACGACTGAGAAAAACTCACGGGCTAATATGCTAGCCACACACGGTCTTCAAATCCACAACTTGAATGAAAGTTTACAACCTAGGTTGACCTCAACCATTCTTGGTCACTAACCCTTCCACTCTACCCAATAGGCCTTCAATAGCGATTCTAGACCTACTTGCTTGTGCATTAAACAACTTAGTCACAAGGCTTTAATCACAATGAAGAGAACACAACCTATGTGTATATCAAGTGCATAAATGCTAGGTTAACACATTTAATACTTGTCAAATCATGTATGAGCATGTCAATCAATTCTAAATATCATGTGTCTATATGTCATATAAAACTTAGCTATATAAGATTAAAAACAATCATAGATGCAATAGCTATCATAATACAACAACTCAATCAATCAACACAAAAATCTCAATCTTGTATATAAAATCTAATCTAGATGAATGCAAGTAATAAATGAGATTTCTTGCTAAGTAAGAACACAAAAATGGATTAAAATGGTGTTCAACTTACCAAGTCATATGTGTTGAAGAAGACCCATGCAAGAGTGCATCCTAGATGAAGCTAGATTATGCTAGATGATGTTTGATGCATATGAAAATAAGTTTGAATGATCAAAGATGAGTTCTTGGATGATTTTCTCTCTTGGAAAATGCGGAAAATGCAATCTCTCAAAAATATGATTTTGAACACTTGAAAATGACATAGAGAGAAAGTGGCAAATATATATGAGGTTAAATGAAGCTACAACGTTTTGATCATTTTTTAAAACTAAAAACCCTCACAACCATTGTCCGTGCTGCGGTACAGATAGGGTGTCTGAACCGCGATACACATAGCATGTAGGCTCTGGAAAGTTTCACGGTGAGGGATCGCTCCAGAGGCAGGGTGCACCCACCGCGGCATGCATGACGAAAAACATCAGGGCTTGTGTCTGACATGGACAGCGGCTCATGCATGTGATCCGGCAGCGGTACCCACGACGGTACCAACCGCGGTAAAGAGAAAATTTATCTTTTCAAAGTAACAAATCACAGTTAGTCTATATGCAAGATGTACAAGTGTGAAGTGTGAAGTGTGAAGAGAATGTACATCAAAGGCAATGAACACACATGCATATAAGCGAGGTGTGTGTGTGCAACTATTCTCTTCAATGTAAATAAACACAAATGATATACCTTTGAAGTGCTTATCATCTTGAGGTCTTGATGAGGGCTTTTGAGCTTGATCACCAACAATTAAGCACCTAAGCTATCCTTACATCATAACCCTAATTGTGGTTTGTCAATGAAATAAACCAATAAAAAATGAGGATCTTACACCGTAGGATTTCCTTTTCCTCTTCCCATTCTTACTTATGTAGGTTTCTTAGTAATAGGGAGATCCGTGAGAACTCTTACTCATATCTTACCATTTCTTCGGAATTGAACAATTGTAACCCGACGTGCTGCTACAATGGCTCGATATGAAAGATGACTTGCTTTATAACTTTTAGTGTCATATCTTCAAAAACCAAGTTGTGTACTGTTCGGTTTGGAACCCCTACTACATCTGCCTTTACGATATTTACTATATCATAAGTAGGGTCTTTCTCTTTTGATTGGGTTTGCTATGAAAGAAATATTCTTTAATGCCTCTCAGGGCGTCCAATCTTACTAATCATATTATATAATATAAAAAAGTTATTTCTTATGAGAAAACGAGACATGGCATTTATTTAATGTAATTAATAAATTGTTTATTTTATTTATTTATTTAATATTCATATCATATCATCATATTATAAAATATAAAAATATCTTATATCACATATAATAATAATTTAACAAAAATAGCTTCTTTTCATATGAAAGTGACATGTGTCATTATTTAATGTTATCTTATCATCCATATCTATATCTATATCTATTCTATATAATATAGTAAAATGGAACCTCACAGCACCACGTGGTATCGTGAGAGAGCTTTATTATTAAATTACAGTTCACCATCTATCTAATAAATATATTAAATTCTATCAATATTAACAAAACCAGAATAATAGTTATATAGATTCAATATTCTTCCCACCTCCCCCCTTTTCGTCTCCCACACTTGCTCTACTCTTCTTTATTTTTTTAGTGCTTTGTCATTAAATTCAACTTATTACTTAATTATAATAACTAATTGATATCTCTTCCTTTTTCTCTATTTTTTTTTTATTTTTATAACTTTAGATTTAAATGCATTAATGTATTTATTTGGAAGTATTGGCTTAAATTCTCTATTATTGGTTCATCTCCCTTGCATAATATGAATTGTCCTATTTAATATATATTGTTAATTAGTTATATACTTGTATACGGTAATATGAAGAGTTCTAAAAGAATTCATTACAATCTTTGGCTCTTTCACTCTAATATTTCTCTATATATAGGTCACCACCCCATATATCTGCCTCGAACTCTTAAGGTCCTCATTTCTCATTCTCTCTCTAGCTATTCATGGGAAATCGTTTTAATCCATGTTTTTCTTCTGTTTTCTTTTACTTTATCAGGTACCATTTTCTCCCTTTATGTTTTTTTTTTCTTTACAAAATTTGCATTTCTAATTTTGATATATTATGTTGTGCAAATTAACTTATGTCTTTGTGTGTTGATTTGCATATTATGGTTTTTACAAGGATTTGGCTTTCTGGGGATTAATTATGGTCAAGTTGAGACAATCAAACAAGGTCCTTGATCTCTAAATGCGCCTCGGTTCACAAAAGCAAGAATGTACAGTATTTACCAATTCTAGCGTCCATTTTATTTTAAATAAGGGCTTGGTTATAAGTGTTTTGTTCATTGGAGTTTTATGTGAATGTGAAAGGATAAGGAGTCCATTTTACATCAAAAAAAAAAAAAAAAAATTGATCGATTTTTCTCTGTTCCTTTTAATGCATTTTGATGCTTCCTCCATCGTTTTTATTTTATTTTTTTGTGTTGTTATTTAATATAATGCAAAGATGTTTTGGATTTCTTATAATCTAGACTTGGTAACTTAACGGATTATTCCATAATGTCGAAAGTCAACCCCAAAATTCTATCAAATATTTGGTATATTTATTTTATTATTATATTCATCAAACGATAGATATAGTGTTTCCTTTCCTAAGTTCAGAGATTAACACTACTCATTATTATTTAACTAATTAATTAATAAGTTGATAAATTCAAAATCAAATTCTACATATATTAAGATCACTAATCGGAATAGGTTTCATAATTAATTGAAATTTTGTATTAGGTGGGAAAGATTTTGACATAAATCACAAACCAAGAGGCAATCAAGAGGTGATCCGCTAAATCACAAATCAAGAGGCAATCCCATATTTATTGGGATAATAATTAAATTCTCTTAACCAATCCCTATTCAACTGTTATCTAATTTTTATTTTCTTTTAGATGATTTTTTATTTGTTTGAAAAGGTTAAAAAAAGAATTCGCTCTCTCCCTTGCTCTCTATATAATATTTCTATAATGGAGGCACAAGTGTGAAAAGTATTGGCCATAAATTAGTTTTTAAAAAATTAAAAAAATATATATATATTGAATTAATTAATTAATAATTTGATAAATTTCAAATTCACTACATTAATTTTTTTTTTCAAAATGCAAAAGACACTCCATTAATAGTTAATAAAATACACTAATCTATATCTATAGGTAATCAAGAGGCAATCTTGTAATTAATGGGCTGGTGAATAAATTCTGTTAACCAATATCATAATTGAGCATTAATTATTAAGTTTTTTTTTTTTTTTTAAATATTAAATTATTTGGTAAGTTTAAAAGACAAAACATAATTATTTTTTTGTCATTTTTTTTTAAAATTTTTTACAAATAACAGATCAATAGGCAATCATGTAATCAATGAGATAGTGAATAATTTTTTTTTTTTTTTTTTTTAAGTATTACATTATTTGGGAAGCTTAAAAGACAAGCCATAATTTATTTATTTATTTATTTTACCAAAGCTATTTGGTAGTTATTAATTGTAATAATTTTTAATAATTTAATTTTTTTCTACATAAAAAATCTATAGATAATCAAGAGGCAATCACGTAATTATTGGGATAGTGAATAAATTATTTTAATCAATCTCATAATTTTTTTTTAATTTTTTTTTAAGTATTACAATATTTGGTAAGTTTAAAAGACAAGCCATAATTTTTTTATTTTATTTTTTTGCCAAATTGTTTTTTCGTAAATATCATATCAATAGGTAATCAAAAGGCAATCTCATAATCAATGGGATATTGAATTTTTTTTTTTTTGAAGTATTACATTATTTGGGAAGTTTAAAAGACAAGAAATAAATTCTTTTTTTTTTTTTTTTTTTTTTTTTTGCCAAAGCTACTAAGTAGTTATTAATTGTAATAATTTTTAATAATTATAGATAATCAAGAGGCAATCACGTGGGATAGTTAATAAATTATTTAAACCAATCTCATAATTGATTTTTAATTTTAATTTTTTTAAAAGTATTATATTATTTGGTAAATTTAAAAGACAAGCCATAATTTTTTTTTTTTTGCCAACAAGCCATAAATTCTTATTAATTATTTTTTAAGTATTGTGAATTAGTTGTAATATTAAAAAAAAACGTATTGTTAATTATTTATCTATATAATATATATTATAATATTTGATAAGTTATTAATTGTAATAATTTTTAATAACAGTGAAAATGAATGAACAAAATTAAAGTTTCATTAAGAATATTAGTTGTAAACAGTGAGAACTAGAGAGGTCGTTAGTCCGTTACTATGTCAGCTGGCATGGTATTGAATAAATGTAAATTGAAACTACTTAGTAAATAAGGAATATGATTGAAATTCCAAATCTTTAAAGTTATTAATTGTTGTGAAGCTTATCTAGCATTTAAAGAAATCAACTGATGCCCAACGGTCCAACTAATGACACACATTATGTACTGTGGTCCTTTTAGTATTCCTTATAACAGAAGCTACACATGTGATGGGTTAAGTAATAATGGTAATTTGAAAAAAAAAAAAAAAAACTTTTCCTATCCAACAATTTATATTGATATTATTAATAAATATTAAAATTTTCCATTTTCCTTTTAAAATCCTTTTTGTATTCCTGCCTTTCAACTTTTATATATATATATATATATATTCTATTCAATCGGTTGATGTCTATCCTATAACTCTCTCAAACCTTTCATCAAAAGGTATATTCTTTTTTTTTTTTGGTCATTTTTTTATATATTCATACCTATATAATTGTTGTTTAATTTTTTGAATAAATACCGTATTTTATAATATCGTTTGCTGCCTCTCCTACAAATGGAAAGGTACATTCTTTTGATTTTTTTTAATTATATATATATATTCTATTCAATCAGTTGATGTCTATCCTATAACTCTCTCAAAATTTTCATCAAAAGGTACATTCTTTTGGGTTTTTTTTAATCATTTTTTTTATGTATTCATACGTATATAATTGTTGTTTAATTTTTTGAATAAATACCGTAATTTATAATATTGTTTGCTGCCTCTCCTACAAATGGAAAAGTACATTCTTTTGATTTTTTTTTTTATAATAATTTTTAATTTTTTTGAATATACCTTATTATCAGATGTTGGTTCAGATGTTCTGTTTTTAAGTTTTTGTTAATGATTTTTGTTAGAATAGATAATTGTGATAAATTATCTTTCCTATTGTTGTTATTATCTTTCCTATTGTAATGCAAACTTTGTATCTTAACTGACTATATTGTAGCAACGTATTCCTGACTTGTAGGGATGGTTGTAATTCACTTCTTGTACAAATACACGTTCTCCGCTATCAATAATATTATCTCAGCAGATTCTTTCCTTCTTTCATCTTTTCATGGTATCAGAGCAGGACTAAAAATCCTGATCCATCGCTACAATCTAATCACTCGTGTAGCATCTCTCTTTTTCTTCAATCATTATGGCCAATGATCAAATCCCACCAACGTCTTTTATCACTGGCAAAGAAGTTGCTGTTCCGAGAACTTCTGCAGATCCCTCAAAGATAAATATTTCAAATCCTTATTTCACTCATCATTCAGACCATCCTGGCTTGGTTTTGATTTCTAAACCTTTGAATGGAGACAATTACTCTACTTGGAAAAGGGCTATGACTCTGGCCTTAAATTCTAAAAACAAGTTAGGGTTCGTCAATGGTTCAATTACAGCTCCTTCGAAAGAAACCGATTCTGAAGGTTATGCGACTTGGTCTCGATGCAATGATATGGTCCATTCCTGGATCGTCAACGCTCTCAGTCCCGAAATTTAAGATAGTGTGATTTATTATTCTACAGCTCATGAGGTTTGGGAAGATCTTCGTGAGCGATTTTCTCAAAGCAATGCACCTCGCATCTTTGAAATCCAACGAGATATTGCTTACCTTCGACAAGAATAATTCTTTGTCTCTGCCTATTACACAAAATTGAAGGGTCTATGGGATGAATTAGCTTCCTACAATGATGCCATACTTGGAGCACAACAGGACCAATCAGCAATTTCTGATGGGATTGAATGATACTTACAGTGCTATTCGCGGACAAATTCTCCTGATAAATCCCCTCCCTTCAGTTCGCCAAGCATATTCCTCCGTCTCTCAAGAGGAAAAACAGTGCCTCCTCAGCTCAATCCACACTACAAGTGATCCTAGCAGCAGTGCTGCCATGGTAGTTCGAACCAGACCCAATTCAGTCAAGTTTGAGCGATCTGATCGCCAATATGGGTCACAGGACTCCCGATCACAAGACAAGTCAGTCGATTTTAGCAGCAGCAGCAGTGGGGGACGCCGGTTTGACACAGACAAGTGGCGCTCTGGTGCTGGTTCTAGAAGGGGACGACCTCACTATTCTCATTGTGGAGAAATGGGTCATTGGGTCCAAACTTGTTATGAGCTTAATGGGTATCCAATGGGCCATCCAAAGGCTACGCATAATGGCCCAAAACGCTACAACAACAATATCAAGCCCGCTGCCAATAATCTTGTGTCAGGCGTTTTTTCTAAGGAAGATGGAAACCAGGTTCTTGGGATTTCAGAGGTTCAATTGAAACAACTCCTGTCACTCATTGACAATAAAAATGAAGGATCTAGCTCTCAGGTGAATGCCGTGATCAAACCAGGTTTGTCTAAAGTCGCTTCCCGCGGTTGGATCATTGATAGCGGGGCGACAGATCATATCTCCTCATCATCTAACTTATTTTTTTGCAATGATAAAATTCGCTCATTATCTCCCGTATCACTACCTAGTGGAGAAAAGGCTAATGTTATTGCCAAGGGTTCATTGCCTCTGAATTCCGTCTACAATTTACACGATGTGCTATGTGTACCAACTTTTAACGTTGATTTGATGTCAGTCAGTCGCCTGACGAAGGCCCTGAATTGTTCAATAATTTTTTTCCCTTATTGGTGTGTTTTGCAGGATCTGGCTACGAGGAGGATGATTGGTTTGGGTAAACAACGTGACGGACTTTACTATTTGATGGCCCTAGCGACAAAGACTTCAGTACCTTCTAAACAACCAACCTGCAATCTCGCTATCTCATCCACCAATCTCTGGCATAACCGCCTAGGCCATACCTCACCATCTCGTTTAGATTTCATTGCCAAATTTTTTTAAAATTTTTCAGTTCAGTCGAATAATGCTTGCCATATATGTCCTTTGGCTAAGCAGAGTCGTTTACCTTTCAGTCCTAGTGTAATTTCTTCTATGAAACCTTTTGAGATAATTCATTGTGACATTTGGGGTTGTTATCGACATCCTTCTCTTTCTGGTGCTTATTATTTTCTTACTATTGTTGACGATTTTACGCGTTTTACATGGATATTTTTAATGCGTCATAAAGATGAAGCACAATCACTTTTAAAATGATTTTTTAGTTTTGTTCTCACTCAATTTGGGTACCAAATTAAAACTTTTCGAAGTGACAATGGTGGGGAATTTATCTCACTTTATTCCTTTTTTTATGATAATGGTGTTGTTTTTCAACATTCCTGTGTTTACACGCCTTAACAAAATGGGGTTGTGGAACGCAAACATCGTCACATCTTACAGGTAGCTCGAGCTTTGAAATTTCAAGCTCAACTTCCTACCCAATTTTTGGGGGAATGTGCTCTTACTGTTGTCCACATTATTAATCGACTCCCCTCTCCGGTTCTCTCTTTTAAAACTCCTTTTGAACTTCTTTACTCCAAACCGCCTTCTTTTTCTCATCTCCGTGTCTTTGGTTGTTTAGCCTATGCTACTAATGTCCGTACTTCTCATAAATTTGACATTCGTTCCATACCCTCCATTTTTATCGGCTATCCCATTGGTCAAAAGGCGTACAAATTATTCAATTTGTCCACCAAAAAAATTTTCACCAGCCGTGATGTACGATTTCATGAAACTGTTTTTCCTTATATGTCTGATAGGCCTTTTTGTTCTTCACACAGTGAGTCTGGCCTAATGTGTGAATCTGGCCCAATCCCTCTTGTGGCCCACGACACACATTCTTCCTCTTATCCAAGTCCGACCATTTCTCAGCCACACACAACCCCAGTCGCGTCTTCTTCTTCCCCAATTCTTCTTCTTGCGTCAGTCCTTCCTCCTTCTCCAGATTCCCCATCCCCTACCCATCGTTCGTCAATCCAATTGTCCCTGAAACTAATACTCGGTGTGAAATATATTATCTAGAGGGGGGGTGAATAGATTTTAAACAATTTTTCCCAATTTTCGCATACAAGTCAATATTACGAAAATGTCTCAAACTAGACAATATAAAATATCAAGTGTAAAAGTGCGGAAATATAAATGACACAAGATATTTACGTGGAAACCCTCACGGGAAAAACCACGGGCTAGTAAGTAAGCCACACTCGAACCTCGAATCCACTAAATGTGTAAACCAATTACAACCTAATCCCGGAAGTAATCACACACCTACCTAATCCCGGTATAAGCGAACCTAGTCCAATTGCTTGTGATTTATGCAACCTAATCTCGGAAGCTACACAAGACTTACTTCTCAATGAAGAGAGTTACAACCTATGTGAATATATGAAATACTCAAAAATGCAACAAGAGCAAGGCAACTCTATATGCTTACCTAGGATGATGATATGTCAAGAAAAACAATCCTAGATATCAAAAAACTAAGTGACATGTCAAAAAGCTTAGCAACACAAGATTTATAAAAAACCTAGAAGCTATCACAATACAACTCTCAAACATTCAACATACTAATCTCTAACTTGCATTTAAAAGATAAATCCATGATATACAAGTAATAAAAGAGATAGCTTGGAAAGAAAGACACAAAATATGTAAGATACAAGTGAAAACCTTACCAAGCAAAGTATGTTGAAGAATCCATGAAATAAGCTATCTAGATGCTCAAGAAGGATGCTAGATGAAGATTGATGCTCATGGAATGATGTTTGAGTGAATAAAAATGAGTTCTTGGTGGAATTTCTCTTGAAGAAAAATATGCTTAGTAAAAATGGCTTTTGAACTCATAAAAAACGACCTAAGGAAGAAAGCCACATATATATATGAGATCAGCACAAGGTGGCGTCGTTTTGAAAAAAAACGCTTCAGATTCCCGTCAGCTGCGCTGGTTCAGCGCTGGACGACCAGCGCAACTCACCAGCGCACGCCCTTTAACTGGCAAGGGCGCTCGACGAGTGGTGCGCCTCAAGGGCGCAAGACCAGCGGCAACATTCTGGATGAGATGCGCTGGTGGTGCTTGCGCTGGTGACGACCAGCGCACCAACAGCGACAACCTACTGGAGGAGTTACGCTGGAGGAGTGCGCCGGTGCAGACCAGCGCACGACCAGCGGTAGTCCACTGGACTAGTTGCGCTGGTCAGCTTACGCTGGTGACGACCAGCGCATGACCAGCGCACACACTCCCTTAAGCACACAAACAAAAGTGCAAGGGTCAAAAGAAATGCATCCTAAGCCTAACTAGATATGCCATTATAATCACAAGATGTAAGAAGAGAGATTTAAATACCCAATGATGCACAAAAACTGCAAACACAACATACAAGTAAGAGTTATGCAAGTGTTGTGTGTGTGTGCAACTACATCTCTTCAAAGTAGAGCAAGCACAAGAAATATACCTTTGGTGCTTCTTCTCTTGAGGTCTTGAGAGCCTAATCTACCCTTACAAAAACCCCAATTGTGGTTTGTCTACGAAATAAGCCAATCAAGGAATGGGAATCCTTACAGTCCCCGTCACCCACACCATCGCCACCGTCTCCTTCCCACACTTTATTGCCACTGTCCTCTACCAGTTCGCCACATTCGTCCTCTCCACCCATTCCATCACCTGATTTCTCCACCGATCCACTTCCTCATTCCCCTCCGCCATCACCTAGTCCCGACCCTGACCCCGACCCCGACCCCGACCCCATTCCGCTTCGTCGATCCAGTCGACCCACTTGTCCACCGGCCAAACTCAATGATTACGTCTGCAACACCGTTTGCTCTGCCCAATCTTCCTCTTTATTACCAGGTCCGACAAAAGGTACTCGCTATCCACTGGCAAAGCATGTTTCTTATCACCGATATAGGCCTGCTTATCGTTCATTTACTACTCACATTGGTGCTGTCACGGAACCTCGTTCCTATTCCGAGGCTGTTGCTTATCTTAAATGGCAGGAGGCTATGTGTTCTAAATTACAAGCTCTCCAAGCCAATGGCACTTGGACACTCACTCCTCTCCCGGCTGGCAAGACACCTATTGGCTGTCGTTGGGTGTACAAGGTTAAATTTTGGTCGGATGGGTCTATCGAGCGTTACAAAGCCCGTTTGGTCACCAAGGGCTTCACTCAGCTGGAGGGTGTCGATTATCAGGACACTTTTTCACCCACTGCCAAAATCATATCAATTCGCTGCTTACTTGCTTTGGCCGCAGCCCATGGTTGGTCTCTCCATTAGATGGACGTCAACAACGCATTTCTTCACGGTGATTTGGTTGAGGAAATCTATATGTCTCCGCCACCAAGTCTTCGGCGACAGGGGGAGAACGACTTGGTATGTCGCCTTCATAAGTCCCTATACGGTTTGAAACAGGTATCTCGCCAATGGTTCACAAAATTCTCAGACGCTATTTGCTCCGCTGGTTTCGTACAATCTCGAGCCGATTATTCTCTATTCACCAAAAAACAAGGCAAGTCCTTTACTGCCCTCTTAATTTATGTTGATGATATTCTGATTACCGGAAATGATCCTGTTAGCATTGATGCAACTAAAAAATATCTGCACAGTCATTTTCGTCTTAAAGACCTTGGTAATTTGAAATATTTTCTTGGTATTGAAGTCTCCGCTTCTAAGAAAGGAATTTTTATTTCCCAACGTAAATATGCATTAGAAATCATAGAGGATGCAGGACTGTTAGGTGTAGCCCCCATAGATACTCCTATGGAACGAGGTCTGAAGTTATCAGACAAGAGCGACTTGCTCAAAGATCCGAGTCAGTATAGAAGATTAGTCGGAAGGTTAATTTACTTGACTATTTCTAGACCAGATATAACATATGCAGTACATGTCTTGAGTAGATTTATGCATCAACCCCGAAAACTTCATATGGAGGCAGCCCTTCGGGTTGTCAGATACTTAAAGGGTGCACCTGGACAAGGCCTATTTTTCTCTTCGAATAGTGATTTCAAGTTAAGGGCTTACTGTGATTCAGATTGGGCAGGTTTTCCACTCACTAGGAGATCCACTACTGGCTACTGTGTTTTTCTTGGACCTTCACTGATATCTTGGAGATCGAAGCGACAGAAAACTGTCTCACTCTCTTCCGCTGAAGCAGAATATCGTGCAATGACAGGAGCTTGCTGTGAGTTGACTTGGCTCCGGTATTTATTAAGGGACTTGGGACTTTTGCACCATGAATCTGCATTGCTGTGTTGTGACAATAAGGCTGCCTTACACATTGCAGCCAACCCAGTTTTTCATGAGCGAACTAGACATATTGAGATGGATTGCCACTACATTAGAGACAAGATTCAAGATGGCTCAGTGACCACAAGGTATGTAAATTCTACACATCAGTTAGCAGATATCTTTACCAAGCCTCTGGGAAAAGAAACTTTTATGCCTATGATTCACAAGTTGGGAGTACAGGATATCCACTCTCCAACTTGAGGGGGAGTGTTAGAATAGATAATTGTGATATATTATCTTTCCTATTGTTGTTATTATCTTTCCTATTGTAATGCAAACTTTGTATCTTAACTGACTATATTGTAGCAACGTATTCCTGACTTGTAGGGATGGTTGTAATTCACTTCTTGTACAAATACACGTTCTCTGCTGTCAATAATATTATCTCAGCAAATTCTTTCCTTCTTTCATCTTTTCATATTATAGATGTGAAATTTTTGAATTTTTTTATTATTTTTTATTATTTTTTATTTTATAATGCAAATGGATCCTAAGTTAGTGAGGAACCATATGTATGAAAGGAAGCATTACGACTAAAGCGGTGGTCGGTGGGTCTGCAAATGAGGAGTGAACATCGAATTGATTTGGTAATGGTGTTCATAAACTAACAACTTGAACATTTTTAATGATTAATTACTGTAAGTTGACGATTAATTAAATTTTCATTTATATTCTTGAGTCTTGACACTGTGTTCTTCTTGGAATGTAAATTAAGATTGCTTTAAAAAAAAAAAAAAAATCAAAGAGTAAGACAAATTCATTTTAATCATTGCCCATTCAATGTAGAAATAATTTGATATATAATTTTTTAACATCGTTTATTTTTGATCATCCGCTTGAATCAAAGAAAGACTTTTAAAAAATAAAAATAAAAATTGTTTTGTTTGCTTAACGTTAGTGTTTTTTCTTATGGAAATTGGAAAAAACAAACATTCATTGTTGGTTTCATGAAATCTTGGTAAATGGTATGGTTGCTAAATATGTTAATGTTGTATTAAATTTCACTTATTATATTTTAAAAATTGGTGCATGTAATGATATATATAAATATAAGATCCTCTAGAATGTGAAACAAACTGATGAATTGAAATTAACATAAAATGTTCGATAAGGTAAAGAAGTAAATCTATATATAAATACCACAAGATTGTTCTTCATCTACAATGTATTCAATATATTGGACCTATAAATTACCTAATGACCATTTAAATTGTTATTATGTTTTATTTTACAATACCTACACATCATCGTGCAGGTTGCAAACTAGTATATCACATATAATCATATTAGCTTTTACAACTAGAAGCCGCCATGTGTCCCTTCATTAATGTTGTTATTTTTTTCTCTTAAAGCATTCATTTTTTTTTGAAACATTAGTTTAAAGCTTGTTATTATATCATACATAATCATTTATAATCATATCATATCATACATAAAATATAATACAATGAAAATAGCTTATCATATCTTATATTATTGTAAAGTTCTCCATTATTATGATCGGCTTATTTTTGTGACAAACCACATTGAGATTTTTTTTGTAATGGGTAGATTAGGATCTGTATGTGCTCAACAGTGTGATCATGATCGGCAATTTTCCCGTTATCTCGAAGCTTCAGGAACAAGAGTCTCAAAGGTATATCACTTGACTTGTTCTCTTGAAGATATTAGATGCACACACCCAATTTATCCATTTGTGTTTTTATCATCATTTTAGTGTGCATTATACCAATTTCACACTTACATAAAATGCATATAGGTTAGTGTGTTAGATCACTTAAGAATGCCTCTTCTTCTCATTGTCGTGGTCTTGGTGTCGTCATGGTGTACCGTGAAAACCATTCCAGCGGATTTCACGGTCCAGATGTCATCATGGTGAACCGCAAAAATCCTTCCAGAGGATTTCGCATTCCAAGTGTTGTCATGGTCCACCGCGAAATTTGGGTGCAACAATCCTTATAGAGGATTTCGCAGTCCAAGTATTGTTATGGTCTATTGTGAAAAATGGGCGCGAAAAACCTTCCAGAGGTTTTCGCTGCCAGAGTGTCGTCCTGGTGAACCGTAAATTTCATGCGCGAAGTTTTCTCCAGTGACTTTCGCGGTCTTAGTAATGAAGGACCACGAAATAGGACTATGAATATCCGGCAACGTTTGAGTTGCCTTTGTCGCGGTGGTTTTTCGTCTTGGTCAACCGCAACATCCTGACCACGAAAAACTGTTCTTTGCAAAAATGATGTAGTTTTGTAAGAATCCTATAAATAGACCAAGACACCATCTTGTTTAACAAGAACTCCGAATTTTCTGAGATAGAATGATATTGTTGAGTTCTTAGAGAGAGGAAGGTCCAAGAAACCACTTGTGACTCTCCATTCCCCATTCATGTGCATTTAGGGAATCATCAAGCATTGGTCTTCATTGTATCTTCACTTGGTAGTTGGAAACAACATTTCATCTCATTTACTGTTCTTCTTTTAATTACCAAGACATCATCTTTATTACTTTGTCATTGTTAGGAGTTAGCCCATAACTAGAATTGTTGGGTATACATATTCACATCTAGTTAAGCATTTAGTGTTAGTCTAGCACTTATTTGCATTGAGCATTCATAACATGTTCACTTCGACATTAATTCTCTTTATTGAGTTCAAGTCTTGTGATTACATGTGGTAGTTGTACAAGCAAAGAGAATTCTGCAACCAAAGGTGTTGGTTGGCAAGCATTTGCCAAGTGTCACTATAAAAGGCCTACGGGTAGATAGGTTTAAGTTACGATCCTTGAGAAGAGTGACTAGGATGTCAAATTAGGATGTAATTAAACTATCATATAAGGGATTTTTATGACTAAGTGGCTAGCGAGACTAGTCCCGTGGGTTTTTCCCAGTTGGAGGGTTTCCCATGTAAAAATCAAGTGTTATTTAATTTCCGCATATTTACTTGATTTTTATGTTTATTTGTGTTGGGTTTAGTGTTTAATTTTAACTAATCAAAAAGTTGGTAATATAATTTATTAACAACCCATTCACTCATCTCTAAGTTTTTTAGTAACACTTTAGGTTATTTGCAATTATAATTTAATTCGTATCATAATATATGCTTTTAATCATATAGATTCTTCTTACTTGCCAAGTGTCCGTTTGTATTTGACTTTTATTTTTCTCATTATAAACTCTAATTTTTTTTTATTTTTTTATTTTATATAAAGAAATGTGTAATTTGCATTTAATAAGATTAATTTCATTGTAACATTTTCCTTTTATTAAGATGAAATGTTCACATTTAATAAGGTTAATTTCATTGTAAGTTTGGTGTTTTGGTTTCATCTATTTGGTTTTTGTTTTTCTCACTGTCAACGCATTTAATAAGATTAATTTTAATATAACCTTTCCATTTTTTTAAAAGATGAAATGAATAAGAATAATTTCAATTTAATATATGTGTTTTAATTTCAACATAACCTTTTGACATTCTAAGCATTAATTCTAACTCATTTCATATTCTACCCCCTCCCTCTCTTGGTTTTTCTTACCTATTTATGAGTGGAACTAAAACACCAAAATACCAAATGTTTTCATTTTTTTCAACAAGGTTTGCCTTCATCATTCACACATATATGTATATTATTCTATATATTTTTTTTCTCATTAAACATTTTTTTGATATTCAATTTTACGCGGTTTAAAGTGATGTATCTATTAGATTTTTTTTTTTTTTAAATTTTATATGATGAAAGTGAAGTATGTATTATATAATTGTTTTTTCATTATATTTTATATGGTGAAAGTGAAGTATCTATTAGATTTTTTCGTCTTACAATTTCTCTCATGATTATATAACTTCTACTGCAGGGCTTACTACAATATTTTAGTGGTCTTGAGTTGGTAATTGATCGACACATTTATGTATCTATTTCAGGCCTCAATTTCCTAGCTTTTATGCTTGTTTTCGAGCGTTTTTGTGTATATAACATGTGTATAAGCCTTGTGTAGGTACATTTTCCTAAAATTAAGTGTTTGAGTTTAAAGTGAAGATTGGGAGGTAAAAAGGAGTTTAAAAAGTGAAGTTTGCAACACCTCTGCGACATCAGCTAGCAGTAAGAAGTCGCAGCCAACATCAGAACTTTTCGCGAGATCATTGAGCAGCAGGAAGTCGTAGCGCAATTCCAGAGAAGTTTGCAAGATCAATTATGTGAGTTCTAACTAGCAATTGAAGAAAGCAGCAAACATCAGAAACCTTCTACGAGGAGGCTCTACGGGACCATCAAGTAGCAAGATGTCGCAGCGCAATTCCAGAGGATTTTGCTAGATCACATTTGTGAGACTGTAAGGCAGCAGGAAGTCACAATTCAGCTCCAGTAACTTCTACGAGTTGATTATGCTAGATCACAGATCGCCTCGTTAGGTTGCAAATCTCGTGATTTTGAAGGGCAACTTCGTCATTTCAACCCCAAATCGTGCCCTAGCCTTCCCACTCTATAAATACCCCATCTTGGTTTTTATACACATACACTCTTAGATAGAACCACGACCACACACCACACCCATTTGTTCTTTAACACCAAATAAGAGAGAGAGGAGCTTCAAAGGCTCCATAGAGGGCTCTCATCCATGGATGCCTCATCACCACCAACATCTACATCTTCATCCATCCATCTTTGAAGGGAATGCAAAGAGAAAAGAGGGTTTTTTTTAAGATCAAGAAGAACCACATGCATGCAATGGAAAATGAGAGCTTGTGGAGGAGTTTCTTCATGGGTTTTCTCTTATTTACTATCTTCTTTGTATTTTTCCTATTTCTTTGATGTGTATCCCCATTAGGGAAGTTTGTAAACCTACACTTGTGCTATTTATATATTGATTTACCTTGATTTGATTTGGGTTTTGTTTCATTCTTTATAAATGTTGTGATTTCTCTTATCTTTACATGCATGTGGATGGAGGATTAGAAATTGATATTCTACATGAATGGGATTATGAGTAGTATAATTTAATGTATGAGTAGTGTAATGTAACATCTCATTCTTGTATGTTTGTTGATGGATGATTCAAAATGCCATGTCTGGAATGATTTGAATGCATGAGAGTTAGGATTGTGTTTTTGGATAACCTTATAGGCATGATTTTGACTATTAGCTCTATTGAATAGGAAAAACTTGTTTTATACATAGCCTCACTAGAATAGGCTTTGGTTCTATGTTCTTGAGCATAATGGGTCTTTGACTTAAAAACACAATTACTTATTTTATGAATTTAGGTGAGTAATGAGTTGATTTTGGTAATTTCCTTAATCAAGAGAATGAACCATTGACTTGAATTGAATATGCTTAATGTTTAATAATCAACTTGAATGTGCATATTTGTTTGGTGAACTCATTTCCTTGTGTGAACATTATCTTGCATCTCTTCGACCAGACTTAGTTTTAGTTGCCTTGTTTTGTTTTAGTAAGTCAGGTGCCTTGCCTTCAGAAGTAGTTTAATTTAGCTTAAGAGTAGTGTAATTTAGAAAGGCAAGCACCCGGTTACTTTAGGAGTAGTGTAATTTAGGTTATTTTATTTGCTTGCTCTCTCTCTCTCTCTACATAATGCTTGCACCTCACACACACCATTCTCACTTTTTCTATGTTCTATTTACAGTGCTTTGAATAATGCTTTAGCTAAAGACGGTTAGATGGATAACACCTCCTAGTGGGAACGATACCCTTACTTATAACCGTTATACTAGTCGAATGACTCGTACACTTGCGAAGGGTGAATACACTCGCACACCTAATAATTTATCATAGTTTAGATAACTACCCCGGACGTGTTAAAAAAAATGGTGTTGCTACCGGGTGGTGGCTTATTCGTTAGCTATATCTAGTTTTAGCTTAGGTTTTGTAAATAGCTTAGATTTATTTGCTTTGCGGATTTTGTTTGCGTGTTTATGATCAAGCCAAATTTACATATGATTTTAGCCCCTTATTCCGACTCTTTTTGTTTGTTCTTGGCTGTCATTTGATAGCTCGAATTAAGCTTTGTAGGTAATTTTACATCACACAGACATTTGGGCATAACTTAAGGAATTTGTGGTCAAAAGTACAAAAATAAAAGAAGAAATCAAACAAACGAAGTGTCGCTCACATGGTCGCTAGTGTTAGGATTATGCTCAATAGCAAGAGTGTAATGTTGTAATTAACAATCTTTTTCATATTAATAAAGTGATTTCTGGTTTAACAAATCTTATAGCATTTATAGTTTAATATTATAATTGTCAAAGTAAATAATCATAAGGTTTAAAGACTATGAGAGAAGAAGAATTGTTCATACATCTGGATATGTATGAAGTAGACACAATTCTTTAGTTAGTCTTGAATAATGTTCACAACTTAAGTTAAAGGTTGGGCACCTTTATCTTGTTAAAGTTGTAGAATTCTTTTGCTAGCATTTGAGTGGGATCAAATGAGATATGATGAGTCTAAAATCATCGAAGTGTCTTCGAGTAAAAGAATCTAGTGCACTGGGTGCATTGAACAGGATCACAATGAAAAGCTTTATCTAGAACCGTCAATATATAATAGTCTTTTCATTATCAGGACAATCGGAGAGTCTATCTTAATCCTGAGATAAATGATGGACTTATGGTTGCAAGTGATATCATTTGAGTTATCAATGAGTATGATTATATAGCTTAGTCTATCCTCGATTGTTTGGTGATATTCATTTGTTAATCGATAGAGGACTTCATTTATAGATATGGACATTGTGGCTCCATTTATTAAATGTGAGTAATATCATCATATGGATGTTTTGAGGTAATTGGATATTAAATCTCAACGTTGAGTTTTAGATAGTGACTATTGAAAACATGGCTTCTGGACAAGTCAAAATATCCAAGTTCAAAATGTGGTCATATGAGTAAATATAGTAACTTGGAGAGTTATAGGCGGTCTATGAACTCTTGGCGTTTACTGATATTAATCACGAGGATACACTATCTCTAACATGATTGTCTAAGGTATGAATGAGGAACATCTTCTTATTCTATCTTTATTTGAGAGTTCAATTTTAGCTCTTTAGTGGAATGAGTTAAAATTAATGGATCGGACCTAAGTGAATCATTTGTTGATTGTGATTAGGTTATGTCTATTGAAGCTTAAATTTAGATAGCCTGCCAAGATCCCCAATCCACACGGACTTGCATGGATCACTTGATATATTCTACCGGACCAATTTATGGGTCCATCTAAAATTGCATTTAATATATTAAGAATATAATTTGCACATTATCTGTTTAATGGGCTGATCAATTATATTAATATATTAATAAAAGGCATGTGGGCTTGTTTCTTTTAGTAAGAATGGGTCTGGTTCACATGTGGGCTTTTTATTTAAAGTCAAATGGATTAAATAAAATAAGGAAATAATATTTGGCCCATATATATGATGTGGGGCGGCAAGGCTATGTAATTAGTCAAAAATATTATTTTATTTTATTGTTTGATTAAATGAGAATTAATTAATTAATTAATTAATTATTTAATTAAGAAACAAAATCTTTTTCTCATCAGGAAATATATTTCCTAGAGTTATACTATTGGTAGTAGTATACTAAAAGTAAAAGACTTATTTGGTAAGAAAATAAATAATAAGTTTTATTTATTTAATCAAATAGGAAAGTCTTTTATTAAGTCAATTAAAAGAATAAAAACACTTATGAGTTAGATTAGGGTTAGGAGTCTAAAGTTGATGGGAATTAGGGTAAAGCACAAATCCTTTTTTGTAGAGGATTTTCGGCCAACCCTAATAGAATCACATGTAGATTTCGGCAACCCTAAAGGAAAGGAGAAGTAAAATTCGGCCACCCTATATAATACAAGCTATAGGGTTCGGCCACCCCCTAGTGTTTACTGGATCAATTTCTTCTTCTTCTCATACTCATAGAAAAGTGTTTGATTATTCTGCCAAGACAAAAAATAGAGAAGAGATTATTCTTTTGATAGTACACTAATTGCTTGTTCATCAATAAGCTTGTGTGTACAACATCGAATTAGGTTCACGCGAGTTTCGATCATTAGATTGAGAACTCAAAAGTGACCAGAATAATCTTTGTAGTCTTTTGGTTGTTTTCTGACTAACAAAAAGAAAAAGAAAGTTTGTTTATCCATTCTCAGGTACGCAATTCAAAGAAAAGGGAGACCACGCTCCTAGGTGATTCACGTTCGTGCTAGGATTGAAGATCTTGCGGATTACCATTGACGTAAGTCAATCGGATCACGCAACAAAAGGTATTCTACTTTTTGTTACTTTATATGTATGTTTAATTAATTTAAAGGGTTAAGGTTCATCAAAGGAAAAATTTTAAACTATACTAAATCCCAATTTAGTCTCGCTTCCGCTGCGTGTACTGCGATTTTTCCCTACAGCTAGCAATAGACAGCGACCACCAAATCAGAGAATGTCTCCCCTGTTACGTCGTGGGGTGGAGACCATGACAATCAAAGATGAAGACATCGAAGATCAAATCCAGAGGAAATCGCCCCATTTGTGTCTCTAGGCAATGACCACAACTTTCATTGTAAAATTTCAGATCCAGATGTCACTCCAAGTTCGCTAGCAAGTCAACCGCGAAAACCAAATCGAGATCTGTATAACTGTTTGTCGCGGCCAATGTCGTTGGGTCCAAACCATGACAATCGGGCCGTGACCCTTGCTACCTTAGCGAATCTGGCGATTACAAGCTTGCTTCTTGGACCACTATAAATACATTTCTTAGATTCAATTGCCCAAATATCCATACACACACCATATTCGACCTTTATCACCATTTTCCAGATCTTGTACTAATCTTTTCCACCATAAAACTCAACAAATCAAATTTAGATTACTTCCCCTTCATCATTCCTCTCTACCTATCTTCTACATCTCTTCCCTTTGTCACTTTCCATTTGACTCTAGTTCACTACACATCCTAGCTTCCATTCTTGAACAAGCTTACAAGAGAAGACTCATGTGTTATTTCTCTATTTTTTTACCTCCTTTCTTTGTTTTTGAATATGTGTAACTAAATCCCCATTCTAGGGGATTGATGTGAGGAACTTTTGGATGGTTTTTGTTTAGTTTTCAATAATATATTTGCACAATTATAGTTCCATTCACTTGCTTAATTAGATCTTATTCTTTATGTGATTGAATTGAACATCATTCTTTAACTGCAATATATGTAAGATAATTTGAGATAAAATTGGTTGAGACTTGACACCCTTAATTGATTAGAGCTTATAGTGAATAGGATAGGTTCATTGGGAATATCACCCCTGATTGCCTAGATCATTTGATCGTCACTAACCGATCTCACCATTATCCCCTTACTCTAAATATCATAGGTGAGTAATTTTGGTGAGAAGTGGTTTGGTTTAGTGTCTACGACCAAATCACACTTTCGAATGAGATCGGTCCTTTATTATGTGAATCGTGCATTAATGAAGCTATAAGAGCATTTCCCATGATCTCCATAGATTCCCTAGACATCTCTTAGTTTTTTTTAATCCACATTCTTATCTAGATTGTTAAGATTCTATTTTCTATTACCTTTTATTTTACATTTTGTAAGGATTCCCATTTATTAATTGGCTTATTTCATGGACAAACCACATATTGGGGCTTGATGTAAGGGCAACTTAGGTTTTTGATGGTTTGTGTTTTGCACAACCAAGGCCTGCTCAAGACCTCAAGAGAAGAAGCACCAAAGGTATATTCTAGTGCTTTCTTGCTTTGAAGAGATCTAGTTGCACACATACACAACTCATGCATAAATCTTATTCTTGTATGTTGTGTGTTTTTATATGAGTGCATGCATGTTCTTGAACATCTCTTCTTGCATGTTTTATTTGATTGCATCTTGTTCTTTGAAATGCCATAATATGTTTAAGCATTAGGATGCAAAACCATGAATTCTCTTCATGTGTGTTTTAGTTGAGTGCATATTATTCATTGTCAATGCCATGACATGTTTAGCCATTAAGATGCATTCACTTTCCACACTTGCACTTCATGATTAGTCTTAAGCGTGGTGTAATTCATTTCCGTTTGTGTGATCGGAAACGTCCGCACTTGCACGATGGTGTGCATGTCTTAGCGCAATGGTTGACCACTTGAGAAGGTCTCATTCTTCTCTTGGATAAGTGGTAGTTTTGATTTGGTTGTTTGGAGTAAAGTGTCTAGTTTCAAAAGATTGGATTTCAATGTTTTAAATGTTTTTCAAAACTGACCTTTGTATGGTCTTGTGACCATAACTTTTTATAAAAAGATTTAAATTGAGTTTTGTAAAATTCTCTAGACACACATACCTTTCCAACAGTATATTATTCATAATATTTCATGACCGTTTGGATTAGTTTTGAAATCTCCAAAGTGACCACCAAAATAGGGCAACTATGTTGTTGTCCGTTTATGACCTTTGGTCACTCTATTGACCATAACATTTTCTACAGACATCGAAATGTCATTCCATAAATTGGAGTAGAAAGTAGACATCCATACCTTTCCAACGATATATCATGCAAAAGGTTTCGATGTCGTTTGGTCATGTTTTGAGGTGCTTGAAGTTGAAGTTGATGCACTGTCTTGCCCAAACCGCTGTTCACCCGCCCTACGTAGAGCGGGCACCTGATTGATTTTTTAATCCGCCCTACATCTGCCCAAAATCCGCCCTACGTAGAGCGGTTTGCGTAGAAACTTTTTGGAAAATTTGACATATGTAGGATTCCATCTTCCCTTTCCATTGGGAATAGTTCAATCCGGTGAGAAGATGAGGTCTCGTGCTAGAAGCCCCCTCTTTGTTGCCACCATTTCCACTCATTGTAAAATATGAATGAAATGAAATGTATGCAAAATGTATGAATGAACAAAAATCACACAAATGCAAAAACACACCAAAATAAGCAAGGATCACCTAAGTATATCTAGGAACCCGCTCTGATATCAATTGAAAGTTCTCACGGTGTGTTAAATATTAATCTAGAGAGGGGGGGGGGGGGGGGGGTGTGAATAGATTTTAATCGTTATTACCCAATTTTCGCATACAAGTCAATTTTACGAAAATACCCCTAACTAGTCAAAAAGACGTACAAGTGTAATATGATGCGGAATGTAAATCACACTTGATGTTTACGTGGAAACCCTCACGGGAAAAACCACGGGCTGTTTTGTGAGCCACACACGAACCTCGAATCCACTAAATGTGATGAAATTACAACCTAATCCCGGAAGTAATCACACACCTACCTAATCCCGGTATGAGTGAACCTAGTCCGATTGCTTGCGAATTAAGCAACCTAATCCCGGTCACAACACAAGACTTAATTCTCTAAGAAGAGATTAACACCCTAAGTAAATATGTGAATATCCAAAATGCAACATAGAGCAGGGGAACCCTATATGCTTATATAAGATGATGATTTTGCAATAAAAACAACCCTAGATATTAATAACTAAATGACATGTCAAATAGCTTAGATAATCATAGATTATAAAAACCTAGATATCTATCACAATACAACACTCAATCAAATCAACACAACAATCTCTATCTTGAATATTAGAATCTAATATAAGAACAATCAAGTAATGAAAGAGATGCCATAATAAATAAAACACTATATGTGATAATAGTGAAAAACTTACCAAGACAAGTGTAATGATGAAAGACCCATGCAAGCAAGCATCCTAGATATGCTAGAAGATGCTAGATGAATTTTGATGCATATGAATTTTGGTTTGAGTGTTTAAATGAGCAAACTTGATTGCTTTCTCTCTTAAAAATCTCTCTTTTAAAAGTAGGGTTCTTGATGATTAAAGAGTCACATTCAGAACAAGAGAAACTGATATATTTATAGGCATGAAAAACAGGGCATGAAAAACAGAGCATGTGAAAAGACAAGTTTGCCCCTGAAACGCACCGATCGGCGGTTTCAATCGGCGGCTTCAATCGGCGGCCAGGCCACTGATTACAATTGCCGAATTGAGCCCGAGAAGAACAGAGCATCATCAGCGGTTTCATTCGGCGGTTTTGAAACCACCGAACCAACCGCAGAATCAAACCCAAGAGATTAAATCAATCAGGTATGATCGGTGGTTTTGAACGGCAGTCGTGGCCACCGATCATAACCGTAAAATTGATCCAGAGGTCTCTGGACTCAAACGGTGGTTTCATTCGGCGGCCAGGCCGCCGATCATAACCGCTGTTTCACCAAAAAAGGTGAAATCAAAGGAGAAGCCAAGGATATTCTCCATAGGCGGTCTTCGCGCAAACCAAGCACATACTAGTGCAAGCTTAGATGTTTCCGAGCAATATCGGAAAACGAATTACAAGACACATAAACACACACAAAAAACAACATTAAAGTGGAAGTGTGAAATGTGACATGTGAAGAGTATGCACACAAATGCAAGAATGCTAAGTGAGTGTGTGCAATCTAAATCTCTTCGAAGAAAGAACTAAGCACTAGATATTATACATTTGGCGTGCTTGTCCCTTGAGGTCTTGAAAGGGCTTTTGAGCTTGATTCTCAAACTCCTAAACTACCCTTACACAAAAAACCCCAACATGTGGTTTGTCCACGAAATAAGCCAATCAACAAATGGGAACCTTACAGTAATCATCTAGAGTACCCTAGCTCTATCTTGCATATTTGGATATCATTGCATATTCACTTAGGGTGTTAATCTCTTCGGAGAAGTAAGTCTTGGTCTAGGGTTGCTATTACAGGCCTGCGGGTAGTAGTGGTGGGTTACAGGCCGAAAATGGTTAAGGTCAACCTAGGATGTGGACATCATTACAAGTAGTGACTTCGAGGATCGAGCAATTGGACTAGGTCCACTTTTATAGGCCTGCGGGTAGTGGTAACGGGTTATAGTCCGAGCATGGTTGAGGTCAACCTAGGATGTAAACGTTATCACAATTAGTGGATTCGAAGTTCGAGTGTGGCGCACTTACCAGCCCTCGATTTTTCCCTGTTGAGGGTTTCCACGTAAAAATCAAGCGTCATTTAATTTCCACACTTATATGCTTGATTTGTTAATTTGACTAGTTTGGGGTATTTTCGTGAAAATTGACTAATCGCGAAAATTGGGTAAAACAGGATAAAATCTATTCACCCCCTCTAGATTAGTATATTAGAACACACCGAGTATTTGTTTCAATTGGTATCAGAGCGGGTTCCTAGATATACTTAGGTGATCCTTGCTCATTTTGGTGTGTTGTGCATTTTGTGTTATTTTTGAGTTTTTCATACATTTTGCATTCTTCTCATTTGCATTTGTTTGACTCAAACACTATGAGTGATTTTGAGAGAGAAGAAATTGACTCCGATGAGGAGATGACTCTCTTTATAGAGAGATTTAGGAGATTTGCGAAATCTCAAAGGAAGATGACCTCTAAAGGGAAGGAGGAGAAAAAGATGACTCCTAAGGTGAAAAAGGAGAAGAAGATTACCATGTCAAAGAAGAAAGGGGAAGCTTTGATCGCTACTTGGAGAGATAGCGAAGTTGAAGTAGTTGAAGGATTCTCCACAAGCTTGGTTGAGTGTGAGAACAACTACTTCACATTTCCAATTTCCTACCAAGAAGAAACTCAAGACGTCACCAAATGTGTGTCACTTGAAGACTTCAAGATTTGTGACTTGAAGATTGGAAACTGATGTGGAGCATGCTTGAGAGAAGCAAGCCTTGAAGAAATGACTCTCACAAGCTCAAGTGAGAGATGCTTCAATCATGGAAGTTCATGCTCCGAGGACTCTTGTGTTAATTTGGTGGACAACTCCTTTCAAAAGTCTTTAAAGGAGATTAAAGATTGCCATCAAAGGATGAAGGTAATGAAGGATAAACTTGCTTGCAAGGAAAATTCCTTAAGAATTTTAGGGATAAAGAGAAGAGGCACCTTCAAGAATTGAAGAAGGGTAAGATCTTGCAACCTCAAGCTCAAGGCAAGTGCAAAACATCACCTCCTCGTCATTCTAGAGGGAAAATTGGCCAAGTAAAGATGCCAACTAAGGGTGTAGCTCAACCTCATCCTCCAAGAGCTACATACCCAAGTGTTGTTCTACCTAGGCCTAACCAACCAAGGAAGCAAAACAACCCGGTTCAACATCAAAGAAGGAGAGAACCGGTTCAACCATAAAGGCACCAACATCTGGCTAATACTCCAAAAAAAAGCCATCCGGTGCACCATCAAAGACAACCTCATCGCAATGGTAATGCCTCGATGAGAGCCCAAAGCTATGGTATGAATTCTTCTTTTATACCTACTTGTCATTATTGTGGTATGATTGGTCACATAAGACCAAAGTGCTTTAACTACATAGAAAAATGTAGGGTGCAAAGCATGATAGAGAGGAAGAGGCTTAGAAGAGCCCATTTACATGTGCCTAGGAAATCTTTTGTCTATAATCCTAGGATCTTACATAACATGCAATTTATGATCACTAGGAATGATATTATATCACCTAAGTGGATTAAAAATTATGAACCCGCTTGCTACGAGACTAACAAGTCTCCAATAGGTTTAACTAGGTCAAATGGACTTAGTAGGTCTTTAGGACCTCATGCCCTTCATTGAAGCGGTATGGATTTTGACCTTATATGGGGAACTCCAGCAAAGAGAGCATTTGCATACTTGTTGCATGCAAAAAATTTGATATATCTTTTGCTTCTTTATTAGTTGCTTGAGTAGCTTGGTTGCACTTATGCTTATATGTTTTTACTTCAATAAGTGTGAACCTTGCTTGTATTGCAATCCATGTCATATTTATGTTCAAACATGCATTTTTGGTCTAGGAGATATATACATATGAAGTACTCTTTGAATGACCTATAATGATCTCCATGACATGATGATTGTTAAATGACATGCTTAAAATGAAAATGTGAAAAGCATGATTTTTAAATGACATGCTAAAAATGAAAAGCATGAATTGATGATTGCATGTTCTTAAATGCAAAAACATTGTGTGAAAAGCTTATGAGACTCAAAATGAATAAATGATATTGTATTCGGTCTAAGGATTTTAAAATCCTAATGTCTCTCTTTCTTTATTTGTTGAACATGTTTACTATTATACGGATATCTTATCCGGAAAAATCAAATAGGGCGCAAAGTCGCTCATGACATGTTTGGCTTATAAAGTTGGATATAGTGCTCTAAAATTGAATTCAATGAATTTTCTATATCCTTGCTTTTATTCATGACAAATGGTGAAATTGGTTTGAATTCCTAAAGGAAACCTTTGTCATTTGCTTTGCCAAATACCATTGATTTTTGGACTTAAATGCAATATGTATTGTATGCAAAGCATTTTTATTCACACATTTTTATGAAAATAAATCTCCTTGTTCTCTCCAATTAATTGAGTTGCATAAAGTGCATTATATGATTACGCAAATGATTTGTATGCTACTATCTCTCTTTGCTACAAGTAACCCGGTTGGGGAATACTCATTTGCCCATCTCATGACAAAAAGGGGGAGAATGCTAAATTGCTAAATTTGTGTAGCATTCACATGATTGGGGAGTTTACCTATTGAAGGAGAGTAACCCATTGAGGGGGAGCATTTGCATTACATACATTGCATGATTTTGTACTTAAATTCTTATTGCAAATGCTTGTTTTATCTCACATGATTAATCTCACAAACACTTGTCTAGAAAGTGTAGTTCTTATTGTGCAGGGATGATTTATTCTACAAGAGATGGTTTGCATGAAGATATAGTTTGATTAGGCTTCTCTCTTGTAATTTAGAATAAATTATTGTTGACCTTTAGCTTTTATTTTGTAAGGATTAATGTGAGTGGTGGTTTTGTCACGAAATAGCCAAAGGGGGAGATTGTAAGGATTCTCATTTATTGATTGACTTATTTCGTGGACAAACCATATATTGGGGCTTGATGTAAGGGCAGCTTAGGTTTTTTATGGTTGGTGTTTTGCACAACCAAGGCCTGCTCAAGACCTCAAGAGAAGAAGCACCAAAGGTATATTTTAGTGCTTTCTTGCTTTGAAGAGATCTAGTTGCACACACACACACAACTTATGCATAAATCTTATTCTTGTATGTTGTGTGTTTTTATATGAGTGCATGCATGTTCTTGAACATCTTTTCTTGCATGTTTTATTTGATTGCATCTTGTTCTTTGAAATGCCATAACATGTTTAGGCATTAGGATGCAAACCATGAATTCTCTTCATGTGTGTTTTAGTTGAGTGCATATTATTCATTGTCAATGCCATGACATGTTTAGGCATTAGGATGCATTCACTTCCCACACTTGCACTTCATGATTAGTCTTAAGTGTGGTGTAATTCGTTTCCGTTTGTGTGATCGGAAACGTCCGCGCTTGCATGATGGTGTGCATGTCTTAGCGCGATGTTTGACCACTTGAGAATGTCTCATTCTTCTCTTGGATAAGTGGTAGTTTTTGTTTGGTTGTTTGGAGTAAAGTGTCTAGTTTCAAAAAATTGGATTTCAATGTTTTAAATGTTTTTCAAAACTGACCTTTGTATGGTCTTGTGACCATAACTTTTTATAAAAATATTTAAATTGAGTTTTGTAAACTTCTGGACAAACTAGACACCTATACCTTTCCAACGGTATATTATTCGTAATATTTCATGACCGTTTGGATTGGTTTTGAAATCTCCAAAGTGACCACCAAAACAGGCAACTATGTTGTTGTTCGTTTCTGACCTTTGGTCACTCTATTGACCATAACCTTTTTTACAGACATCAAAATGTCATTCCATAATTTGGAGTAGAAAGTAGACATCCATACCTTTCCAACGATATATTATACAAAAGGTTTCGATGTCGTTTGGTCATGTTTTGAGGTGCTTGAAGTTGAAGCTGATGCACTGTCGTGCCCAAACCGCTGTTCACCCGCCCTACGTAGAGCGGGCACCTGATTGATTTTTTAATCCGCCCTACATCTGCCCAAAATCCGCCCTACATAGAGCGGTTTGCGTGGAAACTTTTTGGAAAATTTCCAAAAAGACATAGCTTCAATTGGACATTATATATATATGTCTCTTTGACCTTAGGTCACTTTAATGACTCAAAAAACTCATATTTTTGATTGAGAGGATTTTCAAAGAGAGAAATTCACCCAAGAACTCATCTTTGATCATCCAAACCCATTTCCACATGCATAAATCATCATCTAAGCATCATCTAGGATCATCTAACATGTGCTAATGCATGGGTTTTCTTCAACACACATGGTATGATTTGTTGAACACTTTTATCTTACATAATTAGTGTTTCTACTTATCAATTTTATCTCATTTATTACTTGTATGTTATTAGATTAATTTCTACATACATAATTGAGATTATGTGTTGATTGGGTTATTTATGATAGCTAGGATTTTCATGTTTATCTAACATCTAGCTAATTAATCTCATTATATGATTGAGATTGTTTTTTTGATAGCTAGGATTTCATGCTAATATGCCATCTAGCTAATTAATCTCTTTAATAAGATTGAGATTATTTTTGATAGCTTAATTGATTAGGTTTTTATTGCCTAAAAGTTATGCCATAAACATTCTTGTATGATTTATTGATAACTAGGTTGATAGATTATTTTTTAATCAACTAGTTAATCTTTTGAATGTTTGTGGGTTAATTGTGATAGCTTTGTATCTAGGATTGGTTATCCTTTACTTAGCTAAAGTTATATGCCATGACATATAGCTATTTTCATATCTAGGATTGATTTTATTGCCATCATATAATCCTAGGTAATCATCTAGAGTACCCTAGCTCTATTTTGCATATTTGGATATCATTGCATATTCACTTAGGGTGTTGATCTCTTCGGAGAAGTAAGTCTTGGTTTAGGGTTGCTATTACCGGCCTGCGGGTAGTAGTGGTGGGTTACAGGCCGAAAATGGTTAAAGTCAACCTAGGCTGTGGACATCACTACAAGTAGTGACTTCGAGGATCGAGCAATTGGACTATGTCCACTTTTACAGGCCTGCGGGTAGTGGTAACGGGTTATAGTCCGAGCATGGTTGAGGTCAACCTAGGATGTAAATGTTATCACAATTAGTGGATTCGAGGTTCGAGTGTGGCGTACTTACCAGCCCGTGGTTTTTCCCTGTTGAGGGTTTCCACGTAAAAATCAAGTGTCATTTAATTTCCGCACTTATATGCTTGATTTGTTAATTTGACTAGTTTGAGGTATTTTCGTGAAAATTGACTAATCGCGAAAATTGGGTAAAATCGGATAAAATCTATTCACCCCCCCTCTAGATTAATATATTAGAACACACCGAGTATTTGTTTCACATTTCTTATTACTTATTTTCTTGTTATCAAATCAAACACCTATCTCTTCCAACCATGATTTATCTTTTTATGCACTTAGTTAGTCTAACGTATATTAGATAGCATTTCATTTATCTATCCTGATCCCCGAGGACGATCCCTTGCTTGCCATTTATATTAATTTCAAATTTAATTATGGTTGCAAGTGGTAACAAAAACTTTGTTTTATAACATAAAACATATCATTTTGATAAGTGAAAACGGCCCTTGTCAGTTTAGTATGTTGTTAATTGCTATGTTTAAAGCATATGCATTTAATGTTGTTTGAGTTGTTTTGTGCTAGGAAAAGAAAATTTTCAGATCGGATGGACCACACAACTCTTGAGAATAGTGAGAGTGTTGATTCAGCACGCAATGACTCCACGAAGTGAATCGGCGGCGCCACGAAGGCTTAATTGGTTTGAAAACCAAGGACGCGGGATGGACTATGAAGAAGCATAATGAAGAAAAGAAGCTGATGCGCAACCACAAGAGATGTAATACCTCTACAAATTGCTTCCCCAAATATGAATTTCGGAAATATACTCCTCCAAACTAGTAACTGTTTCAATCCCTTTTAGAATTACCCTACTTTGATGGATAGGAGTTTAATGTTTAAATGGGTGAGTATTGGTGTAAAATGTTTAATATTGAAGCATGTCTGGAGTTGAGTAGAATTGTAGTTGAAAGTTAGTGCCTTGTTTGTTTTTCTCATCTGAAGACTTAAATTCCCTTAAATGTCTTATTAAAACATTTTTGTTTTAAATCTGAAAAAGCATTAAAAATATTTGAGAAAAAAAAGTTGGAATTCCTGACTTTTGTCTAAACCGAATATTATGGCATTTTTCTGTGGATTTTTATGTCCAAGTTTGCCCTTTGCAAATCAGCCTATTTCTAAATATATCCCTTCAAATAAACCTAACGAAACCTGTAAACCATTTTCTTCTCTTCTCTTCTCAATTCTCAGCCTCTTCTCACTTTGCTCGTAAACATCATAACTCATTTATCTTTTCATCGCGGGAATATAACAATTTCTGATCATCTCATCAAAGATTTGGTAAGATTGCTTTTTATTTTTTATGTTTAATCTTCAATTGATGTTTAAAACAAAAGGAGAAAGCAACAGATCTGGAAAAAGAAACAAAAGAAAAAGAGAAAGAAACAAAAGAAAAAGAGGAAGAAAGAAAACAACTCCTCCCATGGCAACGATTATACAAGATAACTCCACAACTCTTCCCATTGTACAGTGACTTCCCAACTATACTTGTCATCGCCGCCCCCACAGTCCCTCACACACACAAATACAAAGATTGCAGTTGCAGACTTGCAGCATATAAAATAAAATAAAATAAAGAAAAGAAAAACATATCAGTTAGCTTGAATTGAAAGAGAAGATAAGATGATCACTATGAATTTATGAGTGGATGAGAATTTTTCTTAAAATATTAATAAAATGGAAATATACTTTTATTATAACAGAAATATTATTTTGGGATTTAAAAGATATGTACAAATATATAAAAAAAGAATCTAAAAGGGTATTAATGTCTATTTACAGCTTTTATGATATTTTTGTTTTTAAAAAAAAACAAACAATTATCAGTTCATTCATGATAAAAACAAACATTTTGCTCAGACATTTACATTTCAGACTCAATTTTAGACTCGTTATTGAGCCACCTAAATATTGTTAATAGTATTTTGCACTTAAAAAATATTTAAACTTATTTTTAATCAAATATATATACTAAAAAAGATATAAAATCGTTTTCTCAATTTAAAAAGGTTTTGAGCCGTTAACAAACGCCCACAAACGGAGGTGGTGTACTATAAAATAATGGGGTGTGTCCATATCTGGAGTGACGTTAAGGGCATTATATATAACATGTTTTTTTTTTTAAATAAATTTAAAAAAAAAATCCAAAGAGAGTAAAAATCAGAGCTAATTGCAATAACATACCCTCTGTTTTTCAAAAAAGGTTTAATATTCAACTAATTACCTTAATTACAGCAAACCCCATTTCAACGGTTGACCTCCGTCCATTTTAACGGTTGACTAAAGTTTAAGTGGAAAAGTTGAAAATGCCTCTATATTTTATTTGAAAAAGTCTTAATTGACCTTTACTCTTAAAATAATCAATTTTAAATTATTTCCGGTGTGTTTGCTTTCTATGGCTTTCTAAATCTTCCTTTCTTTTCTAAATGATCTGAGAATCATAGACTGTAATGATCCAAGTATGCTCTGTGCTTGCCTTTAATTAAAGGATCTTGCACATCAGAAAAGGATTTTGGTTCCATTGGCTTAAGGTCCTTATCTGTTTTCATGGTGTTCCTCTATGAAGTACCCTGTCCAGCCGACGGATAGGCGCTTTGGGGAAAAATTGTGGACACATGGTGACAGTTTAAGGCTTCCTGCCACTGCCGTGGTATCAGAGCCTCGTTCTCTGGAGTCCAGAGCAAATGAGTTAGTCTATCTTGATTCATCAGCTTCATTTAGAAAGGTTTTCCTACACTATGGCTAACAATACCAACCTTACTCCTCCCAGATTATCTTCTTCCTTATCTATCACCCCTACTCCTTCCATACGTCGTACTCTTTCTAGTAGGATCGAAAATTTGGTAGAATATTCTCATATTCCTCAAAATGCCCAGACCACAGACACTTCTGTCCCTTTGCTCAACCCTTACAATATTTTCAAAAGACACAAGTCTATGGTCTCCCGCATGACTCGCCTTGTTTCACACAGGCCTCTTCCAGTAAAAGAATACGTTCAATCCACTGGGCTTGATAATTGTCTCATCCCTTCTTCACCTGCTGAACAATATGTTGATCTTGAGATTGGTCAACCTATGATCAACCACTGGATCAATGAAGGCTACTCTCACCTTCATATTGGTGCTGTGCGCCTTATTCTCACTCTCCATGGGCGTAAAGGTATTCCAGTCACTGCAAAGATAGCACTACTCAATACTATCTACAAAAGCTATGAGCAAGCAGTCATTGGTACTTGCTTATCCACCCTTCATGCCGGTAGTATCTCCCTGACTTACTACCCGAATTTCAACATCCCTCTTCGGGATCCAAATCTGCACACCTGCCTTAAAGTTCAGATTCAGATCACTGGTGCTGATATGCAACCAGATTCCTTCATGGCTACACTCCACCACCAGATCGCTTACCGCCTCCAAGATCATGCCCTTGATCTTCCTATCCCTGGCCATACCGGTGATACCTTTTTTATCAAGGCAGAAAGAGAAGACGATATCCCCACTATCATCCAGATCCCAAAGCAGATTCCTAAAGAAAAGCTTCTTGAAATTATGCCTTTGGAATGGATATCCAACTACGAAAAAGCCTTCCAAAACACCACTCCAGTCATCGCATCTGAGTCCTCCCACACAAGACAAGAGGATGGCTCCATCTTAACAACTTTCAAACCTGTCACCGATGCTTCTTCTAGCATTCCTCCGACAGCTCCTCCCATCTTCCAAGCTCTTATGATCAAACCAGTCACCACTGAAGATGATATCCCTATCCACAGCTTTGAAGCTGACGGTTCTCCTATCTTCACTGACAAAATCAACAGCCACTTCATTTGGGATACTGACCCTACAATGTGTGATCCTAACTGTGATTGCAGAGAATGCCTTTCGGCTTTTTCTATCCCTTGCAAACCAACCATCAAACCACAAAAACCTGACAGGTCATCCAAACCTTGGATAGGCCTTCACCCCGTCAAACACAAGCCTTTGCCCATCTATGACAGAGCACTACAGATCCTTCGATCTGAAGGCCTCCTTCCTGATACCCAGCATCAGACTCGAACCTGACCACTAAACAAGTCCAACAGTTCCTCGGTATTATCAATTTTATCAGAGACTTCCTCCCCCAGGTCAGCCGCCACACCTCGGTCCTTTCTCAAATGCTAAAAAAGTCTCCTCCTCCATGGTCACAAGCCCATACCACTGCCGTCACTGAGCTAAAGAACCTATCCCAATCACCTCCGGCTCTTACTATTCCCTCTGACGGCCACCTTATTCTCCATACAGATGCCAGCGATTCTCACTGGGGTGCTGTCCTCCTTGAAGAACGATAAGGTGTCCGGTCCTATTGTGGACACGCTAGTGGACAATTCAAAAGTTCCCAGGCACATTACCACACAGTCTACAAAGAGATCATTGCGGTCAAACACGGTATCCAAAAATTTGACTTCTACTTGAGGACTCAGAACTTCACTGTGGAAATGGACAACTCCTCTTTTCCTAAAGTTCTTGAGTTTCGGAATAAGATTCCTCCTAATGCCCAATACCAGTGGAAAGTTTTACCCTTCGGTCTCAAAACAGCTCCATCTCTGTTCCAAAAGGCCGTTACCAGAATCTTCCACCCTATCCTTTACTCCGCTCTCGTATACGTGGATGATATTCTCCTTTTTTCTTCCTCTGAAACCTCTCATTCCCAGCTTCTTACACAGTTCCTCACTCTCATAAACCAACATAGACTGTAATGATCCAAGTATGCTCTGTGCTTGCCTTTAATTAAAGGATCCTGCACATCAGAAAAGGATTTTGGTTCCATTGGCTTAAGGTCCTTATCTGTTTTCATGGTGTTCCTCTATGAAGTACCCTGTCCAGCCGACGGATAGGCGCTTTGGGGAAAAATTGTGGACACATGGTGACAGTTTAAGGCTCTCTGCCACCGCCGTGGTATCAGAGCTTTTCGAGGGAGGTGAGTGTGAACATATGGATTTCACCAAGAGTAATGTCCGGTATAGTTCTACCGGAAGATTCTATTTTTCTGTGGAGCTCATCTTGAAGCTCTGAAGGAAGGGAATTGAGGTAGACGTGTTTAAGACTAGGGTCATTGATACCTCCAAGGACATGGTATCGTTCTGACATTCGAGAGTAGTGGTGCTGGATGTCTTTCTTCTTTAGGGAGCAACATTTCATTTCAAAAAATTCTTGTTTTGTCTGTGTATGAAAATGTGTAAGATCACCAAGGAATTCTCTGAAAATAAGGCCCATAGCTTGGGAGGCCGAGTCAGCACAGACGAATTGAAGTTGCCTATATTCTCCGAGAGCTTGGTACTAGTCTCTGAGGGAACCAGTGAATCTCGATACAAATTCACGGAGAGCTGATTCAAGATCATGTTCAGGTTTGGAAAGCTGGAGATCAAGCCAGGCGCTCATTTCCGAAATCTTTTTTCTCCATGTGTTTGGAGAGGCATTGTCAAGGGTAAACCAGGGGCCATTAGTAGGTCTTGCCGGCGTAGGATGGGTCGGAAGAGGATTATCAGCAGGCTCTTCAACATATGGAATGTTGGAAGATTCATCAGGAGATTCATATGTACGAGTGGAAGGCTGAGGATCAGTCCTGGAAGCCATGAGGGTTTGGCGAAATTCTTCTGCCAATTCTGGTTCTGGTTCTGGTTCTGGGGATAGTTCTGTGTCATCTGAGAACTGTGTGGACTGGAGGGAATGAACATCAGAATCTTTGTTGGAGTGAAAATGACGGTGTATTGAAGCATGTAGGACAGGGTCAAATGGGTCCAACACAGGTTGTTTCTCCTTCTTGGAAGAAGAAGATGGTGCGGGATCTTGTTTGGGCCGGGTTGGTCGTGATCGCAAGGGAGGATATCGTTTGAATGATTCTCCAGTGGATTTGAAGAATTGTGAGTCATCTGGGGGAGGAGGAGAATATGGTGGGGACGTGGAAAACAGCGAACGAGTATAAGGCTTGTGGTAAGAGGAGATAGAATCAGATTGCAACTTGTCTTTGTTCATTTGTTCTAGTTGAGCCTTGAGCTGTCTGATTTCTCGTTCTTTTTGGTTGAAATCCGGGCCAATGTATCCTTGGTTGATATAGCTATGTAGATCACTGTCCAGCTTGGCAATGCGACCCTGAAGATCAGAGTACATATCTCTGAAGACTTTGTCCATTGACAGGAAACGATGGTCTTGAGTTTTGACGCGGTTGTGGACCTTATCAATCTTTTGATCAATGGAGAAGAGAACTTTGTTTTGAGCTTCTGCATTTTGAGTGTGCCAATTGAGGACTTGTTCTGCTTGAGATGGTTTCTTGAATGTACCATCAGGTTGGACTTCAGAGGTTTGGATATAGGGTTTGGAGTGGAGATTCTTGTCAAAAATAGACCTGGGTTCTAGAGGTGGGAAGTTAGCATCGTATTTGGACGCCATGAAACAAGGGATTGGTTGTGGCATAGGAGTCTGGATTTTTCCACAAAGGGGAGGGATGATGGAAGTCTGAATGGCTGTCTACATAAAACTGTAACAGTTTCCGTTGGATATGCTGGAAAGTTGGGTGTATTTCGGATAGAGGGAAAATCTTTGGGAGAAGAGTGAAAGGTTTAAAATCTCTTTTGTAACGGATGCCGTTAGGGAGGATTCTGAGGGCTCCGCACTTGCTGTAGACATCCCATCCAAGAAGGATATCTTTGTCAGGGAGAGAAGTGCCAAGGATTCAGGTCCAATAGGTGAAAGAGGGGAACAGTTTGATACCAATTTTGGACTTTGATATCAGATGAATAGCAAAAATCCGGCCATCGGCAGCCCTGAAATGGCGGACGAGTGGGGTCCATGCATGGGCTGGAAGGACCTTGGGGTTCATCATAGAGGTGTGAGCACCAGTGTCGAAATAGGCAATGACATTGATAGGCCTAGAGTATTTGGTTTCAAGAATTTGGACGTGGGCTTGGGGTCCAGTTGTTTCAATAGAGGGAAGTGGCTTGGCTACTTGGGCTTGGAAGACATCTGGGGTGTCCTCAACATCTGAGGAATAGTAGTGTTCAGTATCAGGATCTGAATTCGGGACACCAGTGTCATGAATGACGAAGACTGTGTCGTTAGTAACTTCGTCTTGTTCCGAGAAGACGGATTCAACATCAGCATCGGAAGGAATAGAATCTACAAGTTGAGTGATATGTTGGACAAGTTTAGCAGACTTGATTTTCTTGTTCGGACAACGCCTCGCGTAGTGGCCTGGTTGTCCACAAATGTAACATTTGGTGGATTTGTTCTTGCCACGTCTGACTTTTCGTCTGAAGGATCTGAATCTGTTGGAATGCTTTTTGTCTTTGAAATGCCGATGTTTAAAGTGACGTTTCTTTTTTGTCTTGCAGGTGCATTGGTCTGTAGATTTGCATTTAATCTGGAGAGATGGTTGGCGGCATTGAGATTCATATTTCTTTCCTTCTTTGATCATTTTGGAGAAGACTTTCTGAGTTGCACAGAGCTTTTCGAGGGAGATAGTGTCTGGCGAAGTGTGAGATCTGGTCAAGAGAAGGTGGATGGCCATGAGTGATAGAAATCTGTAATTCTGGAGGGAAATCTCCGACAGATGGGTTCGATAGTGATGGTGATGGTGATGTGGAGGATGAGGCTGAGGTGGCCATGAAGACAAGGGGGATTTTCTTCACGGAAGAGAGTAAATGGACAGTGGATGGTCGTGAAAGCATATCAGCTATTATATTATGATGACCTTTCACGTGCCGAACAGTGAAGTCATAGCGAGCAAACCAATCTTTCAATCTGAGGAGCTGGGGATTAGGAGTGCAAAACATTCCTGGCTCCTATGACTCACTATGGGTGGACCCCAGGTGGGAAGAGGGAGATATGAAAGGATTAAAAGGTAAACTGCGCCTAGACTAGACAAGATATCTTTTCTAGCTCAAGTGGTATCAGAGCCTTGGCGTCCGATCGAAGTGCCGAGTTCGAGCCCTGGGAAGTGCAAAACATTCCTGGCTCCTATGACTCACTCTGGGTGGACCCCAGGTGGGAAGAGAGAGATATGAAAGGATTAAAAGGTAAACTGGGCCTAGACTAGACAATATATCTTTTCTAGCTCAAGTGAATAATAAATAAACTTATAAAAAATTTATTTTTTGAAGCCTAATAGCATCTCTAAAAGACTCTTCTATTTTCACTCTTTAAATATCTATTTGCTTACCTATGTGGCAATTTGATGAGTGAAAAAAGAAGAATCTTTCCAAAAGACTCTTCAATTAGAAATAAGTTTATATTATATTAATGAAAGCACTCAAATTCCCCCCTCCCCACCAACAAATCTAATTATTCTCCATTTTTTTTAAGTTAGAAATAATAACTTTTCATATTATTAATATGCTATTATTAAATATTCAATATTAGTCTCATTTCAAAGATCTAGATAAGACATTTCTAGTGATATAATTTTTATGATGATAAAATTTATAAATTAAAACTTATTATATATTAATTGAAATTAATTAAAAAGATAAAAGATATAGATGTCAGATATTACTGATGATGTGATATAAAAAATAATATAATAATAATTGAAGAGGGAGAAGTTGCTCTTCAATATTGAAGAGAGAGAAACAAAATTTTATTTGAAAAATCTCATTTGAAGAGTTTGTTGGAGTCAAATATGTTGACGTGGCTCGTTTGATTTTTAGAAATATCTTCTTTAAAAAGTCTTTTGGAGATGCTCTAACTTATGTTAAAATCTTTACAAAAAGTTCTAATAAATTTTTTTTTTTTAAAAATGAATAAAAATTATATATGATTCCTAGATTTTTTTTTGTTTTTTTTATAATGAATATTCCCAAAAGAAAAATAATAATTCAAGATCTGGTTCTTGATCTCGTCCAAGCTTTGATTTCAACTTATTATTTCAACTCGGATTTCAACTATGTTTTCATAATCCAAGAAATAGACTCTTCCGGTCTTCGTTCATTCTTTGCCTTTTTTATTTGGGGAATGCTATATACATTTTTCATTTGCCTTTCCCACTCATCACTTGACACATATACACCCTTTAATTTATTAAAAAACTATCACTTTTTGCTGCAAAGTTTGTTTACGTTTTTGCCCCTTATTAATATGCACATAAAGACTTTCCTAATGACTATTTCTATCTCTCACATTTTTATGTTTTCTTTAAGGAAAAAACATAAACAGTTGATCCGCAAACATATTTCATAAACTTATAATCATCAATACTCTGAACATAACCAAACCCATATACAGATTGACCAGATAAAGAACTCAAAGTAGGGTTTTGAAAATCCTGTACTCTCTTGTACTCTCTCGTTGATTGGTTGATTACAAAGAAAACTTTAGGTCCAGGCATGATACAAAGCAACCCATTGCAAGAACTAATGACTTGAACAAAATCACTGTTGTGATTCTTATTTTGTATGTCCATAACACCATATTTCAGAGTATTGATGATTATAAGTTTGTGAAATATGTTTGTGAATCAACTATTTATGTTTTTTCCTTAAAGAAAACATAAAATTGCGAGAGATAGAAATAGTCATTAGGAAAGTCTTTATGTGATTGAAACAAATTAACAGTGTGTTCGATATATTAATCTAGGGGGGGGGGGGGGGGGGGGTGGTGAATAGATTTTAACTAATTTTACCCAATTTTCGTGTAAAGTCAAGATTACGAAAATACCCATAATAGTCAATATAATATAGCAAGTATAATATGGTGCGGAAATTAAATAACACTTGATATATACGTGGAAACCCAACCACTGGGAAAAACCACGGGCTGTTTAGTGCGCCACACTCGAACCTCGAAATCCACTAATTGAAATGGAGTTTACAACTTATGTAGACCTCGTCTAACACTCCGGTCAATAACCCCCCACTTCTACCACGCGGGCCTTTAAAAGTGGCTCTAGTCCTAATTGCTTGAGGCCTAAACAATCTTAGCCCCAAGTCTTAAATCTCAATTAAGAGTTAATGCAACCTAGGTGAATATGTATGAATATTCAAATAACAAACAAGGCTAGGGAACCTTAGATGCTTATCTAAGATGATGATATAATCAATTAAATCAATTCTAGATATTAAGAGCTAAATGACATGTCAAATAGCTTAGCTAATCAAGATTAAGCAAAAACCTAATTAGCTATCACAATACAACACTCAATCAATTCTCTGTTCTTGTATTTATCATATGATCAAAAACATACAAGTAAATTAAAAGAGAATGGCTTGATAGTAAAATACTAAAATAAGATGAACTTAATCAAAATCTTACCAAACAAGTTGTGATGATGCAAACCCATTCATTGATGAATGCAAGATGAACTTTGATGCACAAAGGTATGTATTTGAGTGTTTAAATGAGCAAACTTGGTTGCTTTTTCTCTCAAAATCTCTCTTTAAAATATAGGGTTCTTGATGATCAAAGAGTCATATTTTAGAAGAAGAGAAAGAGATGTATTTATAGGCATGAAAAATAGAGTATGTGAAAATACAAGTTTGCCCTTGAAACGCACCAATCGACGGTTTGCCGAATTAAGCCCGAGAAGAACAGAGCATCAATGGCGGTTTCATTCGGCGGTTTCGCGACCGCCGATCCAACCGCCGAATCAAACCCGAGAGATTAAATTAATCAGGTATGAACGGCGGTTTCGAACGGCGGTCGTGACCACCGATCTTAACCGTAGAATTGCTCCAAACACTTTTGGACGCAAACGGTGGTTTCATTCGGCGGCCAGGCCGCCGATCACCAACAGAGGTGAAAACCAAGGAGAAGCCAAGGGCATTCTCCGTAGGCGGTCTTCGTGCAAAACCAAGCACATTCTAGTGCATGTGCGGACATTTCCGAACAATGTCGGGAAACGAATTACAAGACACATATACACACAATAAGATATAACAATCAAAGTGCTAGTGTGTAAAGTGACATGTGAAGAGTATGCACACAAATGCAAGTATGCTAAGTGTGTGTGTGCATTCTAAGTCTCTTCAAAGGAAACTAAACACTAGAAGTATACATTTGGAGTGCTTGTCCCTTAAGGTCTTGGAAGGGCCTTTGAGCTTGAAGTTCAATCATCTAAACTACCCTTACACAATCCCCAACACGTGGTTTGTCCACGAAATAAGCCAATCAAGATATGGAAATCCTTACAATGTGTATATTAATAAGGGGCAAAAACGTAAACAAGCTTTGCAGTAAAAAGTGAGAGTTTTTTTTATTAAATTAAAGGGTGTATAAGTGTCAAGTGATGAGTGGAAAAGACAAATGGGAAAGGTAGATAACATTTCTCTTTTTATTTTCCTCAATAATTCAACAATTTGATATCCTAATAAATTCTATAAAGAGAAATGTTTGAATCTTCTTATTCAACTATTTTTTTTTCAAGAGAGAGAGGGAGAATAAAGAGCCTCGAAATCAAGAGGGTATTCCACAAACCATCCAAAATAAGTTATATAGCTAATATGGAATTTCTTCAAACTCATCATTAGTTAAAAAAAATATCGACTTCCGTATAATCAACAAACTTGTTTAAAAAAATAAAATCAACAAACCAATTAAACCAATGAAGTAGACCAATCAAGCAAGAGAATATCAAGTGCCCGCCTACGTCGAAGCCGCCGGGGTCTTGCTCGGCCCAATCTCGACCATCTACAGCCTCACCATCACATTGATCTCTGTTGCTACTAAGATTTGTGCCGACGAAAACGATACCCTTCCAGTGGCTCCTCTATTTCCCTTCGAACAGGCTTGTCTTCTTCTAGTCCTATGTTTTCTACCTCTTCTAGTTCCTCCATTGATCAGATGGAAGGATTAGATCTATCATTTGATTTTTTTTCTTTTGTTTTTGTTTTTTAATTAAAAAAGTTAATAATTATTTTATTGTTATATTTCTATTTAAAATGACAATTTTACCCTTAACACTTCAGTCAACCGTTATCTCTATCAGAGTTTGACTAACGGTTTGGGGTCCTGCAACAATTAATACCATTTGTTGAATATTAAGCCTTAATGGTAAAACTTCCATTTTTCCTTTTTTACATACAGAAACAACTTGATTGAAAATTGATATTTACATCTCATACCATTAGTCAAACTTAAGCTATAAATTTGGGCCGGCACGGTCCATGTCGTGTCGTAACAAAATTGGCATGGCTGGCAATAGGGCCATCAGGGTCATAAAAGGGCTGGCCAGCTATTTTTTTAATTTTTTTAAAATATAATATTTGTTTGAGGGTAAATATATATATTTTTTTAAATTGTTATTTTAAAATACTTTAAAAAAAAAAATTATTTACTAAATACACCAACATCTCCTAAGTTTGATATAAATAAAGTTAGGAATGAATTTAATATATCATAGATGAAGATAATTTAAAATTGTAAAGATATGAATTTTATATATGTAAAGAAATGAATTTTATTTACTTATTCATATTTCGGTATAACATTACATGATTGGCTCATTAAAAACCTTACCTAGAAAAACCTAGTGAGATAAAAACTTGGTAAGAGAAAAAGAGTGCAATCGAATTACAAGTGCATGTATAATTAAAAATTGTAAATGTGTCTTCACTCTTCAGTCTTCAGCCCTCCTGCTGGCTATTGTCAGAACCCTCATCGACATATAAGTTAAAGAAATTATGAATTGCTTCTTCATCCTCTTTTGAGCATGCTCCTAATCCCAAAGGCATGTTAATAACTCCACCATCTCAGGGGTCAAAGAAGTTCTTCTAGGTTTGATGATACATTCACTTATGTTGAATGCTTGTTCAGAAGAAACATTGGACACTAGGATAATGATTACGTCACGTGCTATGCTTGACAATACTAGAAATCTGTTGCTATGGTATTTCTACCATAATAACACATCAAAACTCACGACGTCCTCCTCCCTCCTACCAGTTGCTTCAATAGAGAGAACTCAGTTTCAAGGTACTTGTTGAGTTCGGCATTTTGAGTTTGAGTAGCTCTTCCAACATGAGGGTGAGATGAAGATGAATAACTCCGACTAGAAGAGCCTCCCCTTGGGAGGAGCTTCCAACTACTCTTCAATGGGTGGGTGTCCTATTTTTTGATGGTTTCGTGTTTACACCGCCAAACTTGCGCGTATAAATAGCATAAACTTCGAACAACTTATTCCGCAAGTTAGTAAACTGTTCAGTAAAATCTAAATTCAAATTAGTAGCAATATAAAAAAAATTTAAACTAGATAATTTAACCCTATGATCTAATACAACATGCACCCAAGGCATTTAGGAAAGGAATTTCAGACCAGTATTTTTTAAATTTTACCTCCATGGCCTAAACCGCAGGACCTAAAATTTCATCATCTTTATAAGCGACAAACATTTCAGACATTTCAACAATCAGATGAATTACTAATGAAGATGTGGGTAATAGACCCCGTAAAAAATTACCGTGGAATCTTAAAAAAACCTTTAAAAATTCAATAAAAATGTTTGCCACAATCCAATCTTTTTGGGATAGTATTTGAATGCCCTTTTTAGAATTATAAAAACCTGTAATAATGTCAGCATAATCAATAGCATTTTGTAGCATTAAGTAAGTTGAATTCTACCTTATCGGCATATCTATTTGGAACTTACAAGCTCGCATGTTGGATACGTGACAGTATCTACCAAATTCTGCCACTCTTGGATTAGAGCTACTAATCCAAGAAAGGGCGTCTCTGATGCAATCTATATGATTGCTTACATCATTCAAACCATCTTTTAAAATAAAATTTATCATGTGACATGCACACCGTTGGTGGAAGAAATAACCCCCCATGTAAGGGGACATTATTTTGCTCAAAAAATATAATAGCTCTTTTTGTTGATACATTATCTAATGTCAGAGAAATGATGTGCTCAGTTATGTTATAATCATTTAAAACAAAAGTAATTGTAAAATAAATATGTTTAGCAGTATATTCATAATGCATGCAACGAAAACCAAGAATTTTTTTTTTGTAACTTCCATTTAGAGTCTAAATAGTGTCTCGTGATACATAAATAGTCATGTTTGACACTTGCGTTCCAAATATCGAAAGCTAGTGCAGTTGAAACATGCAGATCCTATAATTCATTGATCAAACTATTTCGTGAGGAGTGAAAACATTTTTTCAAATTGTTTCTAGTAGTTATTCTAGAAACATATTTAAATTGTGGGTTGTAAGCATTTTGGATAAATTCTTCATACCACACACTGTTACCAAAATTAATCGGTTGATTAGTATGTTCTATATATCGTGCCATACACTATCTAGCATACGTGAAATCTTAGCTCCACGTCGTAATGGACCCGTCTGGGTTCCGTTGCAGTTGTGTCTGTGCTATAGACTTGTAGTATTTACCATACCATGTGCATGCATGCATTTTCTCTTATGCCTTTCCAAATGTCTCGTTCCGGACACATAAGCGGTGATGTGGACTTTTGTGTCCTCTAATTTTAACACCTCGCCAAGAGCACAAGAATCGTTCGATTCTATAGTGCGTAAGCAAGGGATCGTTCTACAAGGAGGTGTGGTATGCTTGAGCTAGTTCTAGTCTTAAAGTATGTACAATATATTAAAAAGCAAGAAAAGTAAAACAAAGATTGTTGATGGAATTAACAAAGCAAATCACTAATTTAAACTAACTAAATTAACTACACCTTAAGCAAGCAAATACAAAACTAAATCTCTACAACTACACTAATCACATAACAATTAAATTACACTACTCAACTTGACTACAACTAACGCTAGGAAATACTAATTAAAATTAATAACTAACTCATGCAATTAACTAAATAAAATGCTAAGAATAAATAAACCAATTTATAACTAAATTAACTAACTACAAACTCATGCAATGGTCATGCAAGAGTGGCAAAGATGTGAGGTGGTGAGATGGAAATGGAAATGTTAGGAAAATGATGTAACAAGTATAATAGTCCAATCCACTAGTTGATAACAATTTTAAGCATTTGATTTTACCAAATTCATCGATCACAAACCACTAAAGGTCATAGAATGGCAAGAATGAGAGCTTGAGAACTCAAGAACACAAGATCGAGTTAGATTAAACAAGGTCATGCAATAATCAAGTAAATCCTTTTTCATTGAGCAAGAAATTAAGATCCATGCATAAATGTTCACTCATACAAGGAATTCAACTTCTAACATAGTCTGAAACCTTTTTGCATGTCACTCATTTGTCAATAATCAACATGCATAAATCAATTGAAGCTCAAATCAATAATTCGTTCAACTAATTTCATAGATAATAAACACAAGTACAACAAGTTCCCAACATCAAGTAATTAGTGTGTGTTTGGTAAGGCTTTTGTAAGGATCAAAAGTGCTTTTTTAATGGTAGAAGCCATTTTGAAGTTTTTTTTAATTGTTTGGCAAAACTCAAAATAGCTTTTTTAATATATGAATTGTCTCAATTACCATTTATAGAAGTCATTTTACGTCTACTTGGAGAAGCCCAAAATTTGGGCTTTTTCAAAAAGCTTTTTTTAAGCTTTTTTAAAACATATGAATAGTATCAACTACCCTCTATAAATTTTAGATATTCCACCATACAACTCTTTCATTATAAATACATTACTAACACCTTTTTCGTAATTTACACAACCAAAAGCTATTTAAAAAAAATACATTATCAACACCTTTTTTGTAATTTACACAACCAAAAGCCTTTTTTGTTAGAATCTCTACTACAAAATGATCTACTCTAGAAGCTCTACTTGAAAAGCCATACCAAACACACTCTTAGTTACACATTAGAAAATGAACTAAAGGAATTAAGAGAGACAAAGAGAGATGTAAGGATTCTCATTCTTTGATTGGCTTATTTCGTGGACAAACCACATGTTGGGGTTTATTGTGTAAGGGTAGTTTAGGTGATTGAACTTCAAGCTCGAAGGCCCTTCACAAGACCTCAAGGGACAAGCACGCAAAAGGTATAATCTCTAGTGCTTGGTTTTCTTTGAAGAGATTTAGATTGCACACACTCACTTAGCATTCTTGCATTTGTGTGCATACTCTTCACATGTCACATTTCACACTTACACTTATATGTTGTATCTTGTTGTGTGTATTTGTGTCTTGTAATTCATTTCTTGATAGTATTCGGAAACGTCCGTGCATGCACTAGAATGTGCTTGGTTTTGTGCGAAGACCGCCTACGGAGAATGCCCTTGGCTTTTCCTTGGTTTTCACCTCTGTTGGTGATCGGCGGTTATAATCAGCGCCTGGCTGCTGAATGAAACCGCCATTTGAGTCCAGAGACCTCTAGATCAATTATGCGGTTACGATCGGCGGCCACGACCACCATTCGAAACCGCCGATCATACCTGATTGATTTTATCTCTCGGCCTGATTCGGCGGTTGAATCGGCGGTTACGAAACTGCCGAATGAAACTGCCGTTCATACCCGATTGATTTAATCTCTCAGTTGGATTCGGTGGTTACGAAACCGCCATTGTTCTCCTGTTCTTCTCGGGTTCAATTCGGCGGTTATAATCGGCGGTTATAATCGGCGGCCTGGCCGCCGATTGAAACCGCCGATTGGTGCATTTCAGGGGCAAACTTGTCTTTTCACATGCTCTATTTTTGATGTCTATAAATATCTTACTTTCTCATTCTCTGAATTAGTTCTTTAACTCCCAAGAACCCTAAACTTAAAAGAGAGAATTTTGAGAGAAAATCAAATCAAGAACTCACATTTGACCACTCAAATCAAATCCCTTTTTCATCAAATTTCATATTGCATCAACTATGCCTTCATAGAATGCATCCATGTATGTTTTTGGATCATCACATCTTCCTTGGTATGTTCTTCACTAATCTCATTTAATTTTAGTGTTTTTTCATATTAAGACATCTCTTAGATTACTTGTATGTTTTTAGATAATATACTAAATACAAGATAGAGATTATTTGTGATATTTTGATTGAGTGTTGTATTTGTTAGGATTATGCTCAATAGCAAGAGTGTAATATTGTAATTAACAATCTTTTTCATATTAATAAAGTGATTTTTGGTTTAACAAATCTTATAGCATTTATAGTTTAATATTATAATTGTCAAAGTAAATAATCATAAGGTCTAAAGACTATAAGAAAAGAAGAATTGTTCGTACATCTGGATATGTATGAGGTAGACACAATTCTTTAGTTAGTCTTGAATGATGTTCACAACTTAAGTTAAAGGTTGGGCACCTTTATCTTGTTAAAGTTGTAGAATTCTTTTGCTAGCATTTGAGTGGGATCAAATGAGATATGATGAGTCTAAAATCATCAGAGTGTCTTCGAGTAAAAGAATCTAGTGCACTGGGTGCATTGAACTCGATCAAAATGAAAAGCTTTATCTAGAACCGTAAATAGATAATAGTCTTTTCATTATCAGGACAATCGGAGAGTCTATCTTAATCCTGAGATAAATGATGGACTTATGGTTGCAAGTGATATCATTTGAGTTATCAATGAGTACGATTATATAGTATAGTCTATCCTCGATAGTTTGGTGATATTCATTTGTTAATCGATAGAGGACTTCATTTATAGATATGGACATCGTGGCTCCATTTATTAAATGAGAGTATAATATCATCATATGGATGTTTTGAGGTAATTGGATATTAAATCTCAACGTTGAGTTTTCGATAGTGACTATTGAAAACATGGCTTCTGGACAAGTCAAAATATCCAAGTTCAAAACGTGGTCATATGAGTAAATATGGTAACTTGGAGAGTTATAGGCGGTCTATGAACTCTTGGCGATTACTGATATTAATCACGAGGATACACTATCTCCAACATGATTGTCTAGGGTATGAATGAGGAACATCTTCTTATTCTATTTTTATTTAAGAGTTCAATTTTAGCTCTTTAGTGGAATGAGTTAAAATTAATGGATCAGACCTAAGTGAATCATTTGTTGATTGTGATTATGTTATGTCTATTGAAGCTTAAATTTAGATAGCCCGGCAAGATCCCCAATCCACACGGACTTGCATGGATCACTTGATATATTTTACCGGACCAATTTATGGGTCCATCTAGAATTGCATTTAATATATTAAGAATATAATTTGCACATTATTTATTTAATGTGCTGATCAATTATATTAATATATTAATGAAAGGCATGTGGGCTTGTTTCTTTTAGTAAGAATGGGTCTGGTTCACATGTGGGCTTTTTAATTAAAGTCTAATGGATTAAATAAAATAAGAAAATAATATTTGGCCCATATATATAATGTGGGGCGGCAAGGCTAAATTTTTAGTCAAAAATATTATTTTATTTTATTGTTTGATTAAATGAGAATTAATTAATTAATTAATTAATTATTTAATTAAGAAACAAAATCTTTTTCTGATTAGGAAATATATTTCCTAGAGTTATACTAAAGGTAAAAGACTTATTTGATAAGAAAATAAATAATAAGTTTTATTTATTTAATCAAATAGGAATGTCTTTTATTTAGTCAATAAAAAGAATAAAAACACTTATGAGTTGAATTAGGGTTAGGAGTCTAAAGTTGATGGGAATTAGGGTAAAGCACAAATCCTTTTTTGTAGAGGATTTTCGGCCAACCCTAATAGAATCACAAGGAGATTTTGGCAACACTAAAAGAAAAAGAGAAGTGAAATTCGGCCACCCTATATAAGCAATCATATAGGGTTTGGCCACCCCCTAGAGTTTACTAGATCAATTTCTTCTTCTTCTCATACTCATAGAAAAATGTTTGATTATTCGGCCAAGACAAAAAAAAGAGAAGAGATTATTCTTTTGATAGTACACTAATTGCTTATTCATCAATAGGCTTGTGTGTACAACATCGAATGTGGTTCACACGAGTTTCGATCATTAGATTGAGAACTCAAAAGTGACCAGAATAATCTTTGTAGTCTTTTGGTTGTTTTGTGACTAACAATAAGAAAAAGAAAGTTTGTTTGTCCATTCTCAAGTATGCAATTCAAAGAAAAGGGAGACCACGCTCCTAGGTGATTCACGTTTGTGCTAGGATTGAAGATCTTACGGATTACCATCGACGTAAGTCAATCGGATCACGCGACAAAAGGTATTCTACTTTTTGTTACTTTATATGTATGTTTAATTAATTTAAAGGGTTAAGGTTCATCAAAGGAAAAAATTTAAAATATACTAAATCTCTTTTTAGTCTCGCTTCCGCTGCGTGTACTACGATTTTTCCCTACAGTATTGTGATAGATATCTAGGTTTTTATAATCTATGATTATCTAAGCTATTTGACATGTCATTTAGTTTTAATATCTAGGATTGTTCTAATTGCAAATTCATCATCTTAGATAAGCATATAGGGTTTCCCTTGCTCTATGTTGCATTTTGGATATTCACATATTCACTTAGGGATTTAATCTCTTCATTGAGAATCAAAGTCTTGTGTGTAGCATCCGGGATTAGGTTTCTTAGATCGCAAGCATTCGAACTAGGTTCACTCATACCGGGATTAGGTAAGTGTGTGATTACTTCTGGGATTAGGTTGTAATTTCATCACATTTAGTGGATTCGAGGTTCGGGTGTGGCTCACTTAACAGCCCGTGGTTTTTCCCGTGAGGGTTTCCACGTAAATATCAAGTGTTGTTTTAATTTCCGCACAATATTACACTTGCTATTTTTTATTGACTATTAGGGGTATTTTCGTAATCTTATCCTTAAACGAAAATTGGGTAAAATTAGTTAAAATCTATTCACCCCCCCTCTAGATTAATAGTTTACACACCGTGAGAACTTTCAATTGGTATCAGAGCGGGTTCCTAAATATACTTAGGTGATCCTTGCTCACTTTGGTGTGTTTTGCATTTTGTGTGATTTTTTGATCATTCATACATTTGCATTCATTTCATTCATTCTTAAACACTATGAGTGGAAACGGTGGAAATGGTGGTGGCAACGAGGGTGCTTCTAGCACAAGGCCTCCGCTTCTCACCGGATTGAACTATTTCCAATGGAAAGGGAAGATGGAATCCTACATATGTCAAATTCACGACCGTGCGTGGATGGCGGTGGAAGATGGATATAATCTACCCAAGATGACTCCCGATGGTGGAGGAGAAGAAGTATTAAAGCTTAAGGCGCAATGGAGTCCGCAAGAGTTTGAGGCTTCAAAGTGGAATAGGAAGGCGATGCACGCCATCCTTTGTGCAATGGATGAAAATCAGTATAAGCTTATTCAGAATACTCAAATCGCGAAAGTGGCTTGGGATATCTTATAAGTTGCACATGAAGGAACCGAGGTGGTGAAGGAATCCAAGCTTCAAGTCCTCTAAACTCAATTCGAGTTACTTAGGATGGGAGAGGATGAATGCTTCAATGATTTCGAAATCAAATTGATGGATATCGTTAATCAAAGTCACCAACTCAGAGACCCGTATTCGGATAGGAGAGTCAACCAGAAAATCATGAGATCTCTCCCCGATAGGTTCGAATCAAAGGTGACGGGTATATAAGAAAACAGTGGATATATGGACATGAAGCCGAGCGAGGTTATTGGAAGACTTCTCGCCTATGAGTCTAGGAAGGCTCCTAGCTCTACACCTCCTAAAAAGCAAAAAGGAATTGCTTTAAAAGCTTCCAAGGATGAAAATGAGGCAAAGAAGATTGACTCGGATGAAGGTCTTGCCTTGTTTGTAAAAAGGTTCAACAAGGTTATGAAGTGTAGAAGAAAGGGCTTTGGATCAAAAGGTCAAGATTTGAAGAAAAATGGTCATTTCAAGAAGTTTGAACCTTGGCAAGAAATGACCGAAAGGAAAGAGGTCTGATGCTTCGAGTGTGGTGGCATAGGTCACTTTGCTCCCGAATGTGCTAATCACAATGACAAGAAGAAGGGTAAAGTGATGGCCGCCACATGGAGTGGTAGTAGTGATGACTCCATTGAGGGAGATGAGTCTTCAAGTGATGAAGAGCTCATGGCTAACCTCCTAGCTTTTGCCTCCTCCCATAAGAGCGAAAGTGCTAGTGAAAGAGAGGAAATGAGTCAAGAGGAAAATGACTCAAGTGAAGAAGAAAGTGATTCCTCATATAACTCCATAAATGGATTTGTGGAGAAAAAGGTGCTTGCTAAATACCATGCCGAGTTTAATGATTTAGCAATTAAGAGCACAAGAAAGATCAAGATGTTGAGAGAAGAAAATCTTGAGCTTTCATCTCATAATGACCACTTAAGTGAATAAGTGGAAAAATCTAAGAAGATAGAAGATGAACTAAGAAAGGATTTAGACTTATCTAGGAGGAATGAAGAAAGTCTAAAGAGGGAACTTGAAGAAGCTTTAGAATCATTAGCTAGGATGGATTCTAGCACCAAGAAGCTTGACCATATACTTAGTGTTGGAAAGAGTCCGTGTGACAAGAGGGGTCTTGGGTATGAAGATGGCAAGAAGATCTCAACCTCTAACAAGACCGTGTTTGTCAAGAGTTTGGGGAACGAAGAAGCTTCATTGGTGCAAACTCCTAGGAAGAAATTAGAACTAGGACAATGTTCTAAGAATGCACAAGTGAAGGTGGTGCCAAGAGGGCAATCTCAAGCTCAACCCACTAGGGTCCCTTAAGCCAACATTCCTCAATAATTGGCTCACAAAGGAAAGAGACCAATCATGCAACCTCAAGTAAGAAAGCAAGCAAGACCGGTTCAACAACGAAGATGGATTGTACCTATTCAACCACAAAGATATGGACATGCTCCCATGCGTGCACAAGGACAAGGTATGATTCCATATTTCATTCCTACATGTCATTTTTATGGATTTGATGGTCATATTAGACCAAATTGCTTTCGATATATTAAAATGTGTAGAACACGAAGCATGGTTGAAAAGAGAAAGAATATAGATGCACGTTCCTAGGAATGATAAAATTGTTGTGCATGATCCTAGGACATCTAGAGCCCATGTACCAAAGACCATTAAGAAAGCAAATATTGTTTCTAGGTGGATTAGAAAGAATGAAAATGTTTGCCATGTTGCTCAAATAGCCTTGAAGGCAAATTCTTCTAATTTTTGGTATTTAGATAGTGGGTGCTCTAGGCACATGACGGGAAACAAGAGTTTCTTCGAGACTCTTGTCATGGAGGAAGGAAGATGTGTCACCTTTGGTGATGGATCCAAAAAGAGAGTTGTAGGGAAAGGAACCATTTCCATTCTCGGATTACCCTCCTTATCCAATGCTTTATTTGTTGATAGCTTGAAAGTCAATTTGATAAGCATATCACATCTTGAAACAAATACTCGGTGTGTATAAAACTATCTAGAGGGGGGGTGAATAGATTTTAACAATTATTACCCAATTTTCGCATGCAAGTCAATTTTACGAAAATGCCCCTACTAGTCAAAAATACATACAAGTGTAACAAGATGCGGAAATAATAAATGACACTTGATGTTTACGTGGAAACCCTCAACAGGGAAAAACCACGGGCTGGTAAGTGCGCCACACTCGAACCTCGAAATCCACTATATGAAAAGACGGTTACACCCTCAAGTGATTCTCGGACCCTCACCCTAGATAACCTCAGGCTATGGACACTACCAATCGCCACTCTTGGTTCAATCCCTAGTGATATCCCCTGATACACTACTCTTGGCGTGAGCACCCTCTAATCTACCACGCGGCCTTTTATAGCGGCTCTAGTCCAATTTGCTTGATCCTCGAAGTCACTACTTGTAATGATGTTTACAGCCTAATCCCGGTCTGTAACCCACCACTACTACCCAGCGGGCCTGTAATAGCAACCCTAGACCAAGACTTCAATCTCTCAAAAGAGATGCACAACCCTATGTGAATATGTATGAATATTCAATTAATGCAATAAGAGCTAGGGTACTCTAAATGCTTATCTAGGATGATGATATATTCAATTTAAATCAACCCTAGATATCAATAGCTAAATGACATGTCAAATAGCTTAGCTAATCAAGATTAATTAAAAACCTAATTAGCTATCACAAACAACACTCAATCAATTCATCACAAATAATCTCTTTTCTTGTATTTAGCATATGATCTAAAACATACAAGTAATTTAAAAGAGATGGCTTGGTATTTAAAATACTACAATAAGATGAAATTAATCAAAATCTTACCAAGCAAGTTGTGATGATGCAAACCCATATATGGATGCACTCTATATAGACATATGAGATGCAATATGAAATTTGATGCAAAAGGGGTTTGATTTGAGTGGTTAAAGTTGAGTTCTTGATTTGATTTTCTCTCAAAATCTATCTTTGAATATTAGGGTTCTTAAGAGTCAAAGAACTTGATCAGATAATGAGAAAGTGTGATATTTATAGACATCAAGAACATGGCAAGTGAAAAGACAATTTTGCCCCTGAAATCGCACGATCGGCGGTTTCATTCGGCGGCCAGGCTTCCGAATTGAACCGCCGAATGGCTCCCGAGTGGAACAGGGGAACTTCGGCGACTTCGTTCGGCGGTTTCGAAACCGCCGATCCCAACCGCCGTTTTGGACCCGAGAGATATATTTCAATCAGGTCTCATTCGGCGGTTTCTAACGGCGGCCAGGCCGCCGAACCCAACCGCCGTTTCACCAAAAATGGTGAAACCAAGGAGAAGCCAAAGGCAACTCCACCGGCGATCATCGCGCAAAACAAAGCACATCAATGTGCACGCGCGGACGTTTCCGAACAACCTTCGGGAAACGAATTACTCCACACTAAGAACTAACATACATGAAGTGCAAGTGTGGGTATTGAATGCATCCTAATGCCTATCATGTCATGGCATTTCATATAACAAGATGCAATCAATTTAATGCAAGAAGAGACATTGAATAAACAATAAAGCACAAAGCACACAAAATATAAACACAACATTCAAGAATAAGAGTTATGCATGTTGTGCGTGTGTGCAACTATATCTCTTCAAGCCAAAGTAAGCACAAGATATACCTTTGGCGCTTGTCCTCTTGAGGTCTTGGAAAGGGTCTTTGATCTTCAACCTTAATGACCTAGACTACCCTTACAACCAAACCCCAACATGTGGTTTGACCACGAAATAAGCCAATCAACAAAAGGGAATCCTTACACATCTTAGTGATGAAGGATATTCCGTCTTATTTTGTAAAGATGATTGCTCTATCCTAAAGCCCGATGGACAAACCTTGTTGAAAGGTATGAGATCTAGCGACAATTTCTATTGTCTTGAAGCTAGAATAGTCTCAAACAATGTGTCCATGGATGAGCAAATTGAATTATGGCATGAAAGACTTGGCCACATGAACTTTAGAGATTTACGAACCCTTGGAAAGTTCAATTGTGTGAGAGGCCTCCCTAAGCTTGGGAAGAAAGCCAATGGTGTTTGTGGACCTTGCCAACAAGGAAAACAAACCAAAAGCATGCACAAAAAGGGAAAGTATCTCTCCACCAAGGAGCCCCTAGAGCTTCTCCACATGGACCTCAAGGGTCCTATGCAAACCGAAAGCTTAGGTGGAAAGAGATACATCTTTGTTTGTGTTGATGATTTCTCTAGGTTCACATGGACATATTTTCTTAGAGAAAAATCCGAAACTTTTGATAAGTTTAAAATGCTTTGTAATAAACTTCAAAATGAAATGAACTATAACATTAAAAGCATTAAATGGATTAGAAGTTACCATGGGAGGGAATTTGAGAATGCCACCTTTGAAACCTATTGTAATGGTTTAGGCATCTCCCATGAGTTTTCAGCTCCTAGGACACCTCAACAAAATGGAGTTGTTGAGAGGAAGAATAGGGTCCTTCAAGAGATGGCCCGTGTGATGTTGCTTAGCAACAATGTCCCTAGGAACCTATGGGCCGAAGCCGTCAATACAGCTTGCTATATAGGAAATAGAGTTTTCCTAAGGCCCGGAACTAGAAATACCTCCTATGAACTATGGAAAGGCAAAAGGCCAAATGTTAGCTACTTCCACTCCTTTGGAAGCAAATGCTACATTTTAAATAACCGTGATCAACTTGGCAAATTTGATGCTAACAGTGATGAGGGTATATTTATTGGCTATGCCTTAAATAGTAGAGCCTATAAAGTTTTCAATTTAAATACTCTAAGTGTCATGAAATCATCTAATGTTGTCTTTGATGATGAAAGGCTTAAGTCTAGTAACCATGAGGAGGAGGTAGTTTTAGATGATGATTCTCCTTTGGAGAAGGTTGTGGAGACTCCCAATGTTGGGATGTCTAATGGTAATTATGAGGACACACAACCTATTAATAGAGTTCCTCTCTTGAACTCTAAAGAACCCGCTCCATGGGTTCGACAACTCCATGATAAGAATGGCATCATTGGAGAGGTAAATGAGGGTGTTAGAACTAGGCGTCAAATAGCTAATCTAATTAGCTACACATGCTACACCTCTCAAATAGAACCCAAAAAGGTTGATGAAGCCTTAAATGATGAATTTTGGGTTCTTGCCATGCAAGAAGAGCTAAACCAATTCGAAAGGAATGAGGTTTGGACTCTAGTTCCTAGGCCTAAGAACACACATGTTATAGGCACCAAGTGGATCTATAGGAACAAATCCGATAAGGATGGCAACATAGTGCGGAACAAAGCTAGACTTGTAGTACAAGGGTACTCTCAAATTGAGGGTATCGACTTTGAGGAAACATTTGCTCCTGTTGCCCGTTTAGAGTCTATTAGGCTTCTCTTGTCCATCTCGTGTATTCACAAGTTCAAATTACATCAAATGGACGTCAAGAGTGTCTTCCTCAATGGCTTCTTGTAAGAGGAGGTGTTTGTTGAACAACCCAAGGGGTTTGTGGATGCACACCACCCCAACCATGTCTATTGCCTCAAAAAGGCTTTATATGGGTTGAAACAAGCACCGAGAGCTTAGTATGAGCGCCTCACTCAATTTCTTGTTGACAATGACTACACAAGAGGTAGTGTTGACAAGACCTTGTTCATCAAGAGAAACAAAGATGAGTTATTTATAGCTCAAATCTATGTTGATGACATTATATTTGGCTCAACCAACAACACCAAAGTCCAACAATTTGTTGATGTCATGTCTCATGAATTTGAGATGAGTCTTGTTGGTGAGCTTAGTTACTTCCTAGGTTTGCAAATTAGGCAAATGAATGATGAGATTTTTATAACCCAAGCCAAATATGCTAAGAACCTAGTGAAGAGGTTTGGTCTTGAAAATGCCAAACATTGTGATACACCCATGAATACCACTTTGAAACTAAGCAAGGATGCTAGTGGTAAAAGTGTGGAACAAACATTATATCGTGGCATGATAGGAAGCTTGCTTCATTTGACCGCGAGTAGGCCCGATATCTCTTTTAGTGTGGGTGTGTGTGCTAGGTACCAAGCGGATCCTAAGGAGTCCCATCTCTCTTCCGTAAAGAGAATCATTCGCTATGTGAATTAGACTTCCAACTATGGGATTTGGTACTCTTTTGACACTAATGCTAGTCTTGTAGGCTTTAGTGATGCGGATTGGGCAGGAAATTACGATGATAGGAAGAGCACATCGGGCGGTTGCTTCTTTCTAGGCAACAACTTGGTGTCTTGGTTTTGCAAGAAGCAAAACTCGATTTCCTTGTCCACAGCCGAGGCCGAGGCCGAGTATATAGCCGCGGGGAGTGGATGCACACAACTCCTATGGATGAAACAAATGCTAGTAGATTACGGATTCAACCAAGGTACACTTACTCTCTTTTGTGATAATATGAGTGCCATAAATATTTCCAAGAATCTGGTTCAACATTCTAGAACTAAGCATATTGACATCCGCCATCATTTCATTAGAGAGCTTATTGAAAATAAATGCATAGTGCTTGAACATGTAGGTACTAATGATCAACTTGCGGACTTATTTACTAAACCCTTAGATGCTACTCGATTTAAAACTCTTAGTAGATCTATTGGGATATGTCTTATGGAGTGATGTGTTTTGTGATTGACCCCATATGGGGAACTCAAGCAAAGAGAGCTATTTTGCATACTTGTGACATGCAAAAATTTGAAATATTTTATGCTTCTTTCTTTAATTGCTTGAGTAAGCTTGGTTGTACATATGTATATATGTTTTCAATTCAATAAGTGTGAACCTTGCTTGTTTACAATCCATGTCATATTTATGTTTAAACATGCATTTTTGGACTAGGAGATTTACATAGGAAGTATGATTTGAATGACCTATAGTTATCTCCATGACATGATGATTCTTTTATAACATGCTAATGACAAATGTAAAAGCATGAAATTCATATAACATGCTCACATGAAAAGCATGAATTGATGATTGCAATACTTAATGCAAAACTTGTGTGAAATACTTATGAGACTTAAAATGAATAAAGGATCTTGTATCCGTTCAAAGGATTTTACAATCCAAATGTCTCTCTTTCTTTATTTGTTGAACATGGCTACTATCATATGAATATCTTATCCGGAAAAATCAAATAGGGTGCAAAGTTGCTCATGCCATGTTTTGCTTATAAAGTTGGATATAGTTGCTCTTTATATTAAAATTCATGAAATCTCTATATCCTTGCTTTTCTCATGACAATGGTGAAATTGGCTTGAATTCTTATTAGAAACCTTTGTCATTTGCTTTACCAAATACCATTGTATTTTGGACTTGAATGCTACATGTCTTGTATGCAAAGCATGTTTGTTTCACACATTTTCTTTCAAATAAATCTCATTGTTTCTCTTCAATTACTTTGGGATGCATAAAGTGACTTATATTATTATGCAAATATCTTGCATGCTACTATCTCTCTTTGCTAAGAGTGACCCGGTTGGGGACTATTCATTTGCCTATATCATGACAAAAAGGGGGAGTAGATTGTGGTAAGGGGAGTTGCAAATTGTAGTGGCAATTGTGCATATTGGGGAGAATATTCATTGAGGGGGAGTAACCCGTTGAGGGGGAGCATTGCATACACATACATACATTGTATGATGTTGTACCTATTTTTTTAAATGCAAATGCTTGCTTTATTCTCACTTGATCATCTCACATACTCTTGCTTTGGAAAGTATAATCTTTTGTTTTGAAGGGTTGATAGTTCTACAAGAGATTGAAGACTTGAAGGTTTCTTTTATATTTTCTTATATCTCTTTGTAATGTAGAATATCTTTGTTATCTCGAAGATTCAATTATGTTTTTGAGGATCAATGTGAGTGGTGGTTTTGTCACGAAATAGTCAAAGGGGGAGATTGTAAGGATTCCCATTCTTTGATTGGCTTATTTCGTGGACAAACCACATGTTGGGGTTTATTGTGTAAGGGTAGTTTAGGTGATTGAACTTCAAGCTCGAAGGCCTTTCACAAGACCTCAAGGGACAAGCACGCCAAAGGTATAATCTCTAGTGCTTGGTTTTCTTTGAAGAGATTTAGATTGCACACACTCACTTAGCATTCTTGCATTTGTGTGCATACTCTTCACATGTCACATTTCACACTTGCACTTATATGTTGTATCTTGTTGTGTGTATTTGTGTCTTGTAATTCGTTTCCCGATAGTATTCGAAAACGTCCGCACATGCATTAGAATGTGCTTGGTTTTACGCGAAGACCGCCTACGGAGAATGCCCTTGGTTTCTCCTTGGTTTTCACCTCTGTTGGTGATCGGTGGCCTGGCCGCCGAATGAAACCGTCGTTTGAGTCTAGAGACCTTTGGATCAATTCTACGGTTACGATCGGTGGCCACGACCGCCGTTCGAAACCACCGATCATACCTGATTGATTTTATCTCTCGGCCTGATTCGGCAGTTGAATCGGCAATTACGAAACCGTCGAATGAAACCGCCATTCATACCTGATTGATTTAATCTCTCGGTTTGATTCGGCGGTTACGAAACCGCCGAATGAAACTGCCGTTGTTCCCTTGTTCTTCTCGGGTTCAATTCGGCGGTTATAATTGGCGGCCTCGCCACCGATTGAAACCGCCGATCGGTGCATTTCAGGGGCAAACTTTTCTTTTCACATGCTCTGTTTTTTATGTCTATAAATATCTTACTTTCTCATTCTCTGAATTAGTTCTTTAACTCCCAAGAACCCTAAACTTAAAAGAGAGAATTTTGAGAGAAAATCAAATCAAGAACTCACCTTTGACTACTCAAATCAAATCCCTTTTTCATCAAATTTCATATTGCATCAACTATGCCTTCATAGAATGCATCCATGTATGTTTTTGGATCATCACATCTTCCTTGGTATGTTCTTCACTAATCTCATTTAATTTTAGTGTTTTTTCATATTAAGACATCTCTTAGATTACTTGTATGTTTTTAGATAATATACTAAATACAAGATAGAGATTATTTGTGATATTTTGATTGAGTGTTGTATTGTGATAGATATCTAGGTTTTTATAATCTATGATTATCTAAGCTATTTGACATGTCATTTAGTTTTAATATCTAGGATTGTTCTAATTGCAAATTCATCATCTTAGATAAGCATATAGGGTTTCCCTTGCTCTATGTTGCATTTTGGATATTCATATATTCACTTAGGGATTTAATCTCTTCATTGAGAATCAAAGTCTTGTGTGTAGCATCCGGGATTAGGTTGCTTAGATCGCAAGCATTCGAACTAGGTTCACTCATACCAGGATTAGGTAAGTGTGTGATTACTTCTGGGATTAGGTTGTAATTTCATCACATTTAGTGGATTCGAGGTTCGGGTGTGGCTCACTTAACAACCCGTGGTTTTTCCCGTGAGGGTTTCCACGTAAATATCAAGTGTTGTTTTAATTTCCGCACAATATTACACTTGCTATTTTTTATTGACTATTAGGGGCATTTTCGTAATCTTGTCCTTAAACAAAAATTGGATAAAATTAGTTAAAATCTATTCACCCCCCTCTAGATTAATAGTTTACACACCGTGAGAACTTTCAAGAGACAATCCATTGGTCTTGGTGAAGTCTTCATTCTAGCTCAATCAAGCTCAACATCTCTTGTATTTTCCCAAGCTCAAGCTTACATGCAACCATAGAGAAGTATGTGAAAATGTGTGGAGAATGGTGATGGAAATGTGTATTCTACTAGCTAAAAGTGTTGGGTTTCGGTTTGGGTATGAATTGGTGGTGATTTGGGTGGAATTTGGTGGAAAAGGGTGGCTTGAAAACCACCCACAATAATAGTGATGGTATTGGTGTTTTTGGTGAGGTTTTGGTGTGATGTGGTGTGTTTTGGATGCTTTTGGGATTATGTTTTTTAGACAAGAAGTGAGCTATGTATAGTGGGGAAAGAAGGGCAATAAATCTGGGTATGAAAAGATGAAGACACCCCTCTGAAAATGGCCAGAAATGCGACTTGAAAATGCATAGGAAAAATTGTAAAAATCAATGCCGAAAGTTAGTGCGGGTTGGTGGCTGCACCGGGAAGTCGCATAATCCTTTGGAGACGGGAGCAGGTTGGAAACCGTACCGTGAAGCCACACTCGAAGCTTGAAGGCTAGTACAACAATGGTAGTCTACAGAAAGTTGGCGAGTTGAAGGTTAAAGATGCAGTGGGTGTACTTAGAAGCTCAAAGGTGTGCAAACTCCAAAAATACCCAAACCTTTCTGAAACTCCACTTTTTCCAAAAATACTCATTTAAGACATTAAAAACCTGGGTTTACCCAAGAAACAAGCGCAAAACAATAGGAAGTGGGGGCCTAAAATAGATATAAAAATAATGCGATCAAGCGGTATATAATTTTTTACAAAATTTACATCGTGCCATTTTTTTATCCTTACCGTCCGGGCCTTTTATGTATTCCGGGTCAAAATATTGCCATACCATCGATGTCGTCTTTCTGGAATGTGTGCTCGTCCTCGGGGTGGTGTAAAGACCTATTCTCGCTAATGTATTATTAACACTTTCGTGTTGTAAGTTTCTCAACGTTTGATTGGCTTATTTCGGTGACAAACCACAATTGGGGTTTGAAATGTAAGGGTAGCTTAGGTGATTGGTGATCAAGCTCAAAGGCCCTCTCAAGACTTCAAGATGATAAGCACTCCAAATGTATATCTCTAGTGCTTATAAAGAGACTTAGTTGCACACACACACTTATCATGATTGCATATATGTATATTGGTCTTGTGTGTATTCTCTTCACATGTCACATATCACACTTGCACTTTGTTGTTGTATTTTGTTGTGTGTTAATGTGTCTAGTAATTCGATTCCTAAATATTGTTCGAAAACGTCCGCGCATGCACGATGGTGTGCTTGGTTTATCGCGAGGATCGCTTTCGGAGAATGCCCTTGGCTTCTCCTTTGGTTTCACCAAAAGTGGTGAAATAGAGGTTTTATCGGCAGCCATGACCGTAGAATGAAACCATCGTTTGAGTCCAGAAAGTTCTGGAGCAATTCTACGGTTATGATCGGCGGCCATGACCACCGTTTGAAACCACCGATGAGACCTGATTGATTTAAATATTTCGGTCTCAAATCGACGGTGGATTCGGCAGCCATGAAACCGCCGTTGATCCCCATTCTCTTGGGACTCAATTCAGCGGTTGGATCAGTGGTTTTGAAACCACTGATGGCGCATTTTAGGGGCAAACTTGTCTTTTCACCTGCTCTATTCTTGATGTCTATAAACACATCATTATCTCTTTCTCTGAATTTAGCTCTTGCATTTTTAAGAACCCTAAAGAGAAATATAGAGAGACTTAAGAGAAAAGGCACAAAGATTGCTCATTTGATTCTCTAAAACACTTAAAACCATTTTCATATGCATCAAAACTTCATCTAGCATCTTCTAGCATATCTAGGATGCTTGCTTGCTTGCATGGGTCTTACTCAACACACATCTCTTGGTAAGTTTTTCATTAATTTCATCTAATCTTAGTGTTTTACTTAACAAGACATCTCTTTAATTACTTGTATGTTCTTAGATTATATTTTATTATACAAGATAGAGATTGTTGTGTTATTTTGATTGAGTGTTGTATTGTGATAGCTATACCTAAGATTGCTTAATCTAAGTTAGCTAAGCTTTATGCCATGTCATATAGCATTTGATATCTAAGATTGATTTAATTGTCATCTTATAATCCTAGATAAGCATTTAGTGTTCCCTAGCTCTATTTGCATTTTGGATATCATTTATATTCACATAGGCTATTTAATCTCTTCATTGAGAAGTAAGTCTTGTGGCTAAGGTTGCTTAGGCCACAAGCAAATTGGACTAGGTTCACTTTTAAAGGTCTGCGGGTAGTAGTGGTGGGTTATAGACCATGAGAGGTTGAGGTCAACCTAGGTTGTAAACACCATTGCAATTAGTGGATTCAAGGTTCGTGTGTGGCGCACATAACAGCCCATGATTTTTCCTTATTGAAGGTTTCCACGTAAAAATCGAGTGTCTTTTAAATTCCACATTATTACACTTGATTTTATTTTGTGACTAATTTGGGGATTAAATTTAGAATATTGACTAATCAAGAATTTGGTAATATAACTTTATTAAAATATATTCACCCCCTCTAGATAATATTAGCACGCCTTAATTAGTTTCACGTGTTGTCCTTGGGTGTCTTGCACACCATCTCCGGACTCGAAAATGTTAAAATCATTGTTTTACATGTTCAAACAGTCCCAAAAAAAAAAAAAATGGAGGATCCATTTCCTACAATATAAATATTAACTCATTAAGTTAAGCATAAATATAAAACCAATGGTATAGCGAAGTTTAGGGTATAAAATAAAACAACTAAAACACTTGCTCAAAATGAATTAAATAATCTTATATTTAAAAAGAAATAAAAACAAGAAACATAATATTAATAAATAAATAATAACAAGAAAAACAACATAAATTACAATCTAATTTTATAATAAGAAATTTGGTTTTGTACTTATAATGAATTTAGCATATATTTATACAAAACAATTGGTTAATAAATATTACTAGACATGTTTTTGAATTTCTTATTCTTCTAATTATTGGTAAATTATTGATTTATTGATTCTAAATAAATTAAAGTTATAAAATAAAGAAAAATACTAAGGATAAAATAAAATAAATCATAATAATAGATGGACTATTTTAATATAGTAAATTAAAATTTAAGATTTTAGGGTTTATTGATGTGATGTGTTAGGTATGTCAAACTAAAACTATTATAAATAATAAAAGTTCAGAATAATAATAGATTATTTAATATAAAATAAAATTGAATTAAGTAACCATAGATCGTGGGTGGCTAAGAAGTTGATAATGACATAAAAGAGAAAGTGAATTGTTTTTTATTTTAGAAGAAAATGAAAATTTGATAAAGGAATTAGAAAAGATGATTAAATAAAAAAGATATAAAAATTATAAAAATGTAATTGTTAGGACTTGAACCTCATCTTCGACATGAATGGTACTCTACCTGTTGCACTATCAAGTTATCATATGTAATGTGAGTTAAGTATCACGTCGTAGTGAAGTCAGTTTGGAAATGCTCTAACGTTCTCCACTTTTTGAAATGGTTCCGTAGGTCTAACCGGAGGAAATAACCAAAGAAAAAGGCTATACTGCTAACCGTGATTCTCGCTTGACCCTGGGCGATTAGTGGGGTAGGCGGAAGGTTGTGCGGTAGCAGCCTGCCAGGCATGAAATTAATAAACATATATCATTGCCAATCGGGAGGAAAGGAAGTGTCAATAACCTCTTTCTCCCTATTGATGTTTGACCGGATTTTTCTCCCCGAGCCTTGGCAGCCCATCCCATAACCTGCTTCCCTCGACTACCTTCAGAGAAGAGGAGGGGTTGTCTTGAACTGTCCACATTGGATGCCTCGCCCTCAACCTCTTCTTTGGGTTGGTTTGGCCACCTTTCACATACGGGGTTCAAAACCTCCCTGCCTTCTGCTATTGGTAGTTCATTCTCCTCGGATGGTATTTCAACGGATAATGTAGATAGAGTGGATGGACACCTAGCCAAAGAATCCACGGACACCTCTGCTACCTGCAGTGGCGGACCCAGGAATTTTAATCAGGTAGGGCACTTGAATAAATTAAAATCGCAATTACATGAAAAACTATTGAAAAATTAAGATCATAGTAAAATAGTTATATATATATATAAAATAAAATAAATAGAACACTTACTCAGATGAATAAAATAATCTTAGATCCAAAAGAAAATAAAAACAAGAAAAAAATATTAGAATAAATAAATAATAACAAGAAAAACAACATAAATAATGAAAAAAAAAATTAAAAGAATAAATTACAATCTAAATTTATAATAAGAAATTTTGTTTTGCATTTATAATGAATTCAATTTAAATTTATAAAAAAAAATATTTATTAATAACTATTACTATACATGTTTTTAAATTTTTTATTCTTCAAATTGTTTGTAAATTATTGATTTATTGATTATAAATAAATTAAAACTATAAAATAAAATAAAAAAACACTAAGGATAAAATAAAATGAATCATAGTAATAGATTGACTATTTTAATCCAATAAAGTAAAATCTGATATTTTAGGGTTTATTAATTGGGCGTGTTAGTTATGTACTTATGTCAAATTAAAACTATTGGAAATAATAAAAATCGAAAATAATAATATATAATTTAATATAAAATAAAATTGAATTAAGTAAACACTAAGTAATGGTGGTTAAGAAATTGACAACGACGAAATAGAAAAAATGAATCGGAAAAGATAATAAAATAAATGAGACATAAAAAAATTAGAAGATAAAATTAAATTAAAAAAGGCACATAAAAATTTAGAACATAAAATTGAATTATAGAATTACTCGTTGAGTCGATGGGACTCGAACCAAGCACCCTGATTCTCAAACTAAGATCTTCTACCGCCATACTAACGACAACTTGTTGTTAATAAATATGTATATATACAATGTACATAGAATCAAAAATTTATTAAAAAAATTGAGGTAGGGCACGGGCCCCACCTGGTCTCCACACGAGTCCGCCCCTGGCTACCTGCCTTTACAGAAGAGGTGAGGAAAAAAAATCATTAGAAATAAGGCTTTCATTCTTCACTGCTTTAGTCGATCTTTCTTATCCTGACACTCACTGATGGCATTGATTAACAAAGAACAAGTGCAAGGGTGACGAGGACTAAGCAAGCGCTAGGTAAAGAGAAAACGAAACCAAAGAGCGAGTTCAATCTATAGCGTTATAAATATATATATATATATATATATATATATATATATATAGTGGGTCTCTCATGGGGGATCCATTATTTTAATTTCGGTAAGGACCATAATGAAAACATATCGATTTTAATGAATTTTAATCTAATTTTTTTTGTGGATAATGAGTTCATTGAAATCTACGTATGAACAAAATTTGAGAATTTTCCAAACACTAGAACTATTTATCCAAATTTTGTTAAATATGAAGGTATCGGAAAATAGGTGAAATATAGGAAAATTCAAGAAAAATAGTTTTAGCATTCAAAAAATTCTCAAATTTTATTCATAGGTAGATTTCAATGAACTCATCATCTAAAAAAAATTCAGATTAAAATTCATTAAAATCGATGTGTTTTCATTATGGTTCTTACCGAAATTAAAATAAAGGATCCCTCATGAAAAACTCAATATATATATATATATATATATATAAATTTTGAGGTGGGGCACGTGCCCTACTTGGTCTTAACGTGGGTCTGCCCTTGAGTCCTTCAGGATGTAGGTGTAAAGGGTTTACCACTAAACCAACCTCATCAATCTTATCAACTTTGAGACAAATTAAGATTTATAGATTAAGTAAAAAAAAAAAAAAAAAAAAAAAAAAAAAAAAGCAATGGAAGGTGAATTTATAACTTAACCAGTCGAAATTCTTGGAATCTTAATTTGGCACAATCAACAGTTTTGAAAATGTCTAAAACGTTGTCTTTCTAGTTTCGAAGGAAAAAAACTAAATTGTTCTTATCCATACTTACAATAACTAGATACTTTGATTTTACAAGCATTGATCACGTATGAGATCTCACACATTTTTTTTTTCATGCGGAATTCCATATAGACCCAATATTTATTTAGTTAACACTGGTATTTATTAAATTAACATTGGTTTCTATTAAATATGTGTGGGATCGCACACCTAATAATCTTCATTGATTTGATATACTCTCTTATATAAGATTCTTTTTAACAAGTTTTTATTTGCTAAATAATATCAAATATGCTTTTCCAAAAACTTAATCCCCTATCAGAATTTGTAAAAAAAGTAAATAAAAGAATTGTGAACAAATATATTAAAAAATAATAATTAAAACTTCATTATTTACGTGATGATTTCAAATCCTTATTTCGGATGAGTTTTTTGGCATAAATTTTAAACTAACTAATATTACTCTTTTCAAAATTCCAATACAAGATTTAAAATGAATTTTAAGATCAATAACACCCGTTTCGTCTATAATTAATAAAGTCGGTCTGTATTTTAATCAAATATGAAACAATTATCAAGTATATGACAAATTCCATTACCATTTTAATCCTAACTTGACATGGTTGTTTGTATTCACATGTAATTATACCCATTATTTGCCATTTGGCATTGCATCTTGGATAGTTGATACAAGTAGTCAATAAGATTCCTTGATAATCAGTTGAGTTATTAAAAATTAAATTATTATGATTTGAAAACAAAGTTTATTCTATTTTTCCAATCTCTATTTACCTAGTGATTGTGATTTGTTAATATAAAATAATTCCTTTAAATATTGTTAGTTAATTATTTGCGCCGGCAGAGAAGCGATACAAACGAAGTACATACCAACAAGTAATTAAGTATTAAACAAATAATTATATATATATATATATATATATATATATATATATTGTAATCATGTTTTTTAATTAGTTCAACTTGGTACTTAATAACTTATTTAATTATTTAAATATATTGCAATTTGCCATGTTTGATCAGATCACTTGAAAATAAAAAGAGATTTGAAAAAAAATATATAATATGCATTTTAACTGTGAAAAAAAGATGTAACTCAAAGGCAGTTCCGTAGTGTATAAGGGTTACTTTCAACGTCTATTTTTGCAAAAAAATTTAAAATTTTTTATAAATTATTGGATATTGATATTTTTGGATGACCGGCCATTTATTACGATTTGAAAATAGGGATGAAGCCAGATGTTATGGTAGGGTGGACTTCTCATTTAAAAAATAAAAATAAATAAATAAACTTGAACAATATGAGAAAATTATATTAATTAAAAATTAAAGATACACTTAGATAAGAGGGGACATAATGAACCTTACTCCTAAAAATTCATATTTTAAATAAATACATAAACTTTTTAAAAGATAACGACTAAATAAAAAACAAACATGCAATTCAAATACAATCACAAACTATCTCAGTTTTTTCTTACGAGATTTCATAGCCTTGAACTCATCTATTATCGAATATAAGTCGATAGTATTCGTAATCTCTTTTTCCATGTAGCTTGCAATTTGTAAGAAATTTTGAAAGAGGTGAAACTTTGTCTACTTGGAATGTGTTTAGCTTTCAAAAGTTGTATTTTGTTTGTGTCTGGTACTCTGAGGTGTTTACTTTTTTGTGTTTAGTTAAGTTAGTTTGGCAAATAGAATTGTAAATTAAGGGTAATTTAATTATTATACTCTAATATAAGGGAAGTAAATGTAATTATGTATTAACCCATGCTACTTATAAAATGCCTCTGCCCCTATTTGTAAGTATAAATAGTATTTATATAAGATTGTCTTTAGGTATGCTTTTATTATATTAGTTATCAAACCTTAATATTAACAGCCGAATGACCACCGTCCAATGTGAGTTAATGATAAATGATGTTTATTCAATTTGATAATAACCAGGTTTGAGTCACTGCACCTAGATATATCATTTTATGAATTTCTTTTTTTAATGTCATATTTGTTGATAAATTTCGAGTTAAAAAAAAAAAAAAAAAAAATACTATATGTGGTGACAACAATTTTATTTGGTTTTCTATGTAAAAGGATTATTTATCAAATATTATTGATATCTTTTTCTTCATCTAATTTAATAAAATCATATATTTTGAATAATTCTCTTTGCATTCGCTTTTGTGAAAGTAACACACAAACACAAGCCTTTAATCTTAAATTCTTAATATTGTACAATAATTATAGTACTGTAGATACTAGATAGAACATTATGCATGTTCAACAATGAAATCGCTTTGTATAGTGAAAGAGAAGGCCATTGGGGGAGGGAGAGGTACAAGTATTTTTGGTTGGTGCTCTTCTCAATTCATCACTAATCAAAAATAGAGTTGAAAGACAAGAGATCGCCCGACTTGATCATGAATGTGGATCCCTTGATCTCTAACATTAAATTCAATTATCAATACAGGAGCGGAGCCGTAAATTCAAATTTGGAGGGCTGTTATACAAAAATAAAAGAAAAACTTTAAGGGGCCAAAATGAAAGTTTTTAAAAATTTTATAACAATTTTGTAATTTTTAAATATTTATTTAGACTTTTCTTAAAAGAAGGGATTATCACCCGTCCATTGTACATGACTCATGAGGACCCTCACTAGCTACTCATCATCGTCATCATCATTTGATCAGGAATTCAGGATTCAACCATGTATGAATGTGTGCTCCACCAAAAAGAGTCGCTACTTCGGTGATTTTCTATCATGATTTGGGGATTTTTTTTTTTTTTAGAGTTAATAAGAGTCATATATATATATATATATATATATATATATATTGAAATATTATAAGAACTATTGCAAATTGCAATAGAACTGTCGGGATCTACCGAGATCATGTGCGGTCCAAATATCTACTCCCATAATGGGAGATAACTACTCCCCACAACCCGGGAAGAAAACTCCCCACATATGCTTATAAAATAAATATTATATTGTGGGATTTGAACCCCTCATCATATTATAAAAGCATTTGTATCTACATATGCCATCATTTGTTTTTCTATGTTAATAAAAACCAAGTCTTATTTCAAAAAAAAAAAAAAAAAAAAACTTGTATTTTTTAAAATAATAATAAAGTAATAATCCTATCTAAATGAACTATCTAATTTTAATCTTCATATATTTTGACATGACATACTTAATTACAATTTAGACATATTATTTATTAATATAACATTAACTAAGGCGAATCTAACACATTGTATTTTTGTAATTCAAAAATATATATATAAAAAAATCCATATATATATATATATATATATATATATATATATATAAAAGAAAAAGTAATACTACCATTACTAAAAAATTCATTAAAATAATGTTACAAATTGATTTGTAACTACCATATAATCATCACCAGATAAGCAACACATTTACTGCGGATAAATTAACTTGCCAAATCACTTGGACAATTTTTTAATTGTTTTATTTTTGATATACTACCAAGTCACATTGAGAGATGGTATTTGGACAAATCTTTAAACTATGTAACATTTTTGAAAAAGAAAATACGGTTCATCCTCTATATTTGGAGAGAGAACCCTTTTCTATCAACATTTGCATAAACAAATAAATAAATGGCTAATTGGTATTGATGCCCCCAAACTCTTCAAAAATTTACACTATGCCCCCTGTATTTTTTTTCAGGCACTAAACCCCTTGAACTCTTGTTTTATTGGCAAACACTTGAGTTTATTACCCCTTGTGAGGGGGCATCTATAGTCGACTTTTATCAATTTATGAGAGTTCAAGGGGTTTAGTGCTGAAAAAAAAATACAGGGGCATAGTATAAATTTCTGAAGAGTTCAGGGGGCATCAGTGCCAATTAGCCTAAATAAATTTACACATGGTACAAGATATCTATAAGGGTGGCTCTATTGTGACCGAAAAATACCTCTCCCCCAATACAATTTTCTAATTTAATATAGAGAGCTTCTTTTAACAATCCAATTTTTTCTTTTTACACTTCTTTTTCTAAGGACACTTCATTCTCAAAATTTAAATTTAAAAAAAATTCTAATGACACTTCCTTTTGTTCCAAGATTATCCTTTTTATCTTTTGACATTCCTATTCAAAAAAAAAAAAAAAATATCTCTCCTAAATTTTTATTTACCATATTAAACTCTCTCTCCTCTAATACATATCTCTAATTTTCTATCTCCATTCTTTCTCAAGCAAGACTAACAGTTAAGAAAAAAAAAAAAAAAACTTACGAATAAGCTTGATTTTTAGGAACCGTATATATATATTAAAAAAAAAAAAAAACTCAAAAAGCAAGTACTTTGTTTTTTTTTTTGTTTTTTTATTATCGAAATATGAAAATGCTTTTTGTTACTTTTGTAGGTATGTGATTGCATAGAGAACTTTAATTCTTTCATTAGTCTTAGAAATTCTGAATTTAATCGAATCTAGTTGCAACAAATCAAGTTTTCATATATCAAATTTTTTTTTTTGAAAATTGACTTTTTAATATATATATATATTACTGTTAGTAAGAAACCAAAATATTCACAAGTATTCATAAGTTGTTAATAACGATTTCGGAGAGATAGCTTAATACGTAATATTTAATCTAATGATTTAGGAGAAAGAATTTTTTTAAAAAATAATTTTATTAGTTTGGAATGTCTTTAGAATTTTTTGTCTTGGTTAGTAATTTTAATTCAGGTTAAAATTGCCACTAATAAAAAAAGTTAAATTGGAGTGTAAATAGATAATTTGTGGATTGTAATAAGAAGTTCTCTTAAATATATTATTAATAAAATACCCCTACAGTGAATTACTTCAATATTAGAAATAACTACACAATAATAAACAAAGTTAATTATAAGAGTAAATACGTAATTAAAAACTATCGTCTAATGTGTTTTAGTGGCATGAACATTCATTCGGTCTCAGTTTCGAGTCACCGCCACCATAAGTGGAATTTTAAAAAGGAGTAATTGCACAAACCTCCCCTCAGTTTAAGCCTAATTACACGCATATGGACTTTTTATCAAATATTACACAAACATCCCCTACCATCGGTTGACTTCCATCCAAACTAGCGGTTGACCATATTTTTAATATTAAAAGTCCAAAATACCCTTAGTTACTTATTTATACTTTATTTTGCTCCCTTAAAATAAAATAAATTATATAAAAATGCAAATAAAAAACTTTTAATTATATTTTTTCAAACAAATTTTAAAAGACAAAAATATATAAAACAAAAAATTTAGACTTTAAAAAAAATTAGAAAAAGGAATAAAGGAAAAATTTTAAGAAAAAAATGGAAAACGGATTTCAAATACGCCATTGTTGGGACTTGGATCCACAATCATGTAAAACAAAACTAGATTTTAAGTTTTTGACATTAAAATACAATCATTATTGATGATTGAATATTGAATATAATTGTGGAATCTCATTTATTGCTTAAAAATCTTGTGGCTTGAATGGAATCCTATTGATGATTGAAAATTGAATATAATTGTGGTATGTTGGTTTATGAATCATCAATAATGATTGTATTTTAATGTTAAACTTAAAATCTAGTTTTGTTTTTCATGATTATGGATCTAAGTCTCAGTAATGGCGTATTTGAGATCAATCTGTTCTCCATTTCTTTTCTTAAAAAATTTCTTTTATTCTTTTTTCTAACTTTTTTTAAATTCTAAATTTTTTATTTATATATTTTTGTCTTTTAAAATTTGTTTGAAAAAAATATAATTAAAAGTTTTTTATTTGCATTTTTATATAATTTATTTTATTTAAAGGGGAACAAAATAAAGTATAAATAAGTAACTAAGGGTATTTTGGACTTTTAATACTAAAAATATGGTTAACAGTCAGTTTGGATGAAAGTCAACTGAAGGTAGGGGATGTTTGTGTAATATATGATAAAAAGTCCATATATATGTAATTAGGTCTAAACACAGGGGATGTTTGTGCAATTACTCCTTTTAAAAAAGAAGTTTTTGGGCCCCACTTTTGAACTACCAATGGTCAGTGGTCACTCCCTAATTATTGAACTCATGGTCTCTCATCTTCCTCTGTAAAATTCTATATATTTTTTTCTCTCCTTTCAAAGCTGCGACCTTTGAAAATATCTGCAAAGGGCAAACACAAAACCCAAATGGCTTGTGCCCACTGCATTCAAAACCATAATATCTTCTTCGAATCATAACCAATTTCACCACAATAATATAATCTCAACATATATATAGAATACTTCTCTAGTTAGGTCTGTTTCTGAAATTTTTCGTTGGGTCATTAGAATTTCTACCGGTTAAAATTAGTATATAAATTAGAATTTCTACCGGTTGGAATTAATGTAAATGTTTTTCACTAATTCCAACCGGTGAGAATTCTAAGGACCCGATGAAAATTCTAGGATAAGATCTGACTAGAGAATGACTATATATATATATATATATAATAAGTCTCTTATAAAGGATCTCTTATTTTAATTTCGGTAAGAACCTTGATGAAATCACATCGATTTTTATGAATTTTGATCTGAATTTTTTTATGGATGATAAATTCAATGAAATATATCTATGAATAATATATATATGAATAATATATATATATATATATATATATATATATATATATATATATATATATATATATATATTATAAATATTGATTTATTTTTGGCATGAAATGAGTGGAAATTGAAGAAAAGACGATGATACTTTTTTTTTGTTAGAGAGTCAGGGTTGCTTTTTTCTTTTTGATATTTATTGACTGTCAAAACAAACTACGGCTATGTTTGGAGTTACTTTTACTGAGGAAATAATCACTTATTTTTCAAGTTTTCAGTAAATGGATGTTTGGTAAAATTCCCAAAAGCAATTTATTTTATAATCTGCTCCTCCAATAATTAGCTTTTGAGAAGTTGGCTGGGATTGCTTTTGGAAGCCGATTATTGGAGAAGCTGATTTCTTACTTAAGAAATGTCTATAATATCCTCAATATTTTTATAAAAGACAATATTACTCTTATATTTAATAATGATATAATAAAAAATTTAAAACAAAAAAATATCTCTTCAAAAAAATAAAAAAAAACTAGAAAAATATAAAAGTTTAAAATATGGTGGCCACCACTAGACGTCGAGGCCGGAGGAGGACTGGGATTCTTCAACGACGTCGCCGAAGGAAACCGGCTCCTCCTCCAACAGAGAAGGAGGCATCTCGCCTCCTTAATAAAATTTGGAATTGGAGTAGGATTGACCTCCTCTAGCAACGCCGGATATGGAATCTAGCGTCACCGGAGGAGGTCGATCTTCCTTTAATGAAGGACAAGGCATCTCGCCTCCTACATTTCTAGATTATATGGAGGAGGTGAGATGCCTCCTCTAGTGTCAGAGGAGGCCCATTCTCCTCCAACATACAGATGAGGCAAAACGCCTCCTCTAACACCGGAGGCGAATTTGTCCACCTTCGGCGACTACAATGTCAACATCGTCCACGTTTGACGATGCCAACGTCGCTGTCACAAGAGGTGGACAGATCCACCTCCGGCATTTTGAAGTTTGAGTTTTTCAATTATTTATTTTTTAATATTTATTATATTTAATTTTTAAATATATAATTATTATACCAATTGATTGATGTCTATGTTTATCATTTTATAAATACATTTCCCACCATTTCAAAAGCAAATCAATTTTAAAATTTAGTTTACCAAACACCTACCCACTTTTTTTGGGTTTGAAAATTTTATAGCACCTTTTAGAGACTAAATTTTAAGAGTATCATCACTTTAATAACTTCAGTTTAAATGGCACATAAAATGGGTTCCTTTTATGTGCCATTTAAACTTAAGTTATATCATTTCTTCTTTTACGGAAGAAGAAGAGCGCTCTTAATCGTTCAAGTCCTGAATCAACCCTTAAGGGGACTACTTCTCTACTTCTCGCAAGAAGGAGTGGATTCCTCTATTGTGTGCATACCTTCCCAGCTACAAGCCAAACAATGATTCCAAGATACAGAGTTATTGGTCGAGAATGCTACTCCGATCTCACTCATGGTATGTAAAGAAACACGATCTAACTTGAAGGAGTCAGTAAGACACTTAGGATTTAGATCACTCATATACAGTCATCATTTGTCGATATATATGAATCTTTTCAACTAACGGATCTTGGTGATAGATTCATATAGATCGTGGCCCAATCCTATATTATTATATCATATAAAGTGCCTCCATTCTCACATCATAATATGAGTAGTTTAGGATAAGACCACTGTACATTACAGAATGGACCGCAACTGTAGATTATCCACAAATAAGGTATCCAGCTTTATTTATTTTCTACAGACTCTTTAGATTGCACGTCTCAAACCGAATTCCTCTCTATATATGACATTCATATACTCAGTTTGAGATTACATCTACCAATCTTGGATGTTTAGCACATATAATATAAACGTATGAGTCATATTTATTTAATGAAAATATTACTTCTTTTATTAATGGATTTATAACATTTACAAATTACAAGCTTTAGGGCATAAATTCTAACATGATGATCCTTGCACCATAAATGCATGAAGACTCAATTCACCAAGAGTCTCGCCACGATACGATCCTCCTAGGATCTCAGCTAATAATAACATTTGCTTGCACACCAAGGGCTAGGGCAGCACCCTAACCCCTATATAAACACATGTATCATGCAAAGAGAAAAAAAGGAGACAATAAGCAGTACATCTCTTGTAAGCTATAATCATTTTTACATAGTGAAGATTTTGTTCTATATCGTTACAACGACCATGGTTTTTCCCCGTTTTAAGGGTTTTCTACGTAAAAATCTTGGTGTCTTTACTATTTTTACACTCGTCTTTTATTTATTTTTTATTCATCAATCCACACACTTATCGGTGAGACGATCTGGTCACATCTCACTTTCTGCACTAGATACCGATCTGCATATAGATCGTCCAGAAATCGATGTCAACAACACCAATCGGGTCAAAGATCTACCCAGACTTAACGCTCAGATATCAATACATTATCTGAATTCGAAAGAAAAATGGAATGGTGGGATCTTTCTTAAGGCAGTTGTCTCCTGTCACAAAGAACCCTGCATGCCTTTCCATGTGCTTTTGACATTGAGGTCCCAATTGCCAACTCCTTCTAATGGGCCATACAATAATAAAAGGCACATGATGCAACACAAGACTCTTTTACTTTAAAAATGATGGTTTTCTCCATTTTTTAAACATTTTTTTAACAAGAAAAAAAAAAATTCAATTTGTAAAAAAAAGTCTTTGCAAATTGCAACTCAATTTTTCATTCAAAATTTCAGAATATCAAATTCTGAATCTGTTTGCTTCTTAAAGGTTGGCAATTTACAAATTGGTTTCTTTTACAAAAAGAAAAAATTACTAAGCTTTTTTTTTTTTTTTTTTTTTTTTTTGACAGGGTGAAACTATTAGTTATAAAAGCATAAAATGCACTGGTAATTTAATTTATTAATCGACAATTAATCTCAAATATTATATTTTTGAATTTAGACTTTTGTTTAGTACTCATCATATATTATCAATTTATCATTATCTTTTTTTTTTTTTTTTTATGGAATTTATCATTATCTATTGGATTAACATAACTTTTTTGATATTAGATTTGATAAGTGGGATATTATCAAAACACATTATATTCGACTAAATTACTGGCGGAATAAAGTCTAAAGCGGCTCATGAATTTTAGGCCCAATAAGCTTGCGGGTCGAATAATTTTGACTTATTTTGTTTGTTGGACCTGACCCTGCCTACAAGTCATGTCCACACAATCTTGTCCACTCAGCCTAAACGATGTAATAGAATTTAGATTAAATTAGACTAATTTCCCATAAGTATTAGAAAGTAAATTTGAGAAATCATAAATGCATTTTTATACATAAGACTATCTCCAATGCATATGCCAATACCAATGTCAAATTTGGCACAAAAAAGAGTAAAATCCTATATTTGACATATCTATTTAGCATTTTACTACAATGCACAATTCTATTTAAAATGCTATTTTTATTATTTTATTAATTAAAATTATAAAAATAAACTGTTAACCGCCAAAAATATCAGGGGTTCAAAGAAGAATTTTTCATCAGCATTGAAAAAATAATTAAGATAGAATGGCATCATAGAAGAGCATTCTGGTAACCCCCCCCCCCCCCCCCCCCCCCCCCCACACACACACACAAAGTATCCACGTAGGCCTTATATCAATCCGGATCGAAATCATGAGCTCCTAGACTCCAAGGAACCAGGAAACACAGTACCCCGAGCCCACCAAGAGCCAGTCAACCAAGCAGTAAGTATCAGATTAACAGACTATTAAGTATCAAGGTAAGACCAGGTACGCCGAAGATCAAGCTACATAGAAGGACAATGATACGTCAACATTTTGATAATAAGGAAATCGACTTATTCCCGCCATTCAAGAGTTCTATTTGAAAGCAAAGTCAACTCTATCAAAATTCCGCCAAATAAGGGATCGCTTGATTCCTGGAAGGAAGGCTACGATCTTCTCACCAATTGCCATGGAATGTCCCAAAAAACTCTAGGTCACTGGACCGAATTTAGAGGAGTGCTGAGCAAGCATTGGGACGTATATATACATCATATTATCATAACAGAAGGGGGACCGCAACTTGAGTCCTTAACCCTATACTTTATTTTTCCACTTATCGACATGCACGAGAGCTTCCATCGCCATCGCCAACTTAGTTTTAACCCTATCATCATAGCCATATAAACTCTCCATTGTACTCTAATTATGTGTTGAATATCAATAAAAAAGAGTTATATGTGATCCCATTGCTACACTATTTTTGTCTCACCGTTATCATCGTTTTTACTTGTTTTATTGAGAATCTATAGGTATCGAACTACTTGATATCTCTCCGACTGAGATCTACCCCAATTTCAGTCATTAGAGTTGTTAATTGGAAAATCACCCCAAGTGACAATTTTCGGTTAACACTTTTGGCGCCGTCTGTGGGAACTACTCCCATCTCATTTACAAAGCTACCTAGTTTTACCCAGAAGACACAGAGGATGAGGCTTCGATCCTCTCAGGGGCAGCCCGACCCATCGGGACCCCATTCCCTTGCTTCTACTCAGAGAAACCAAGGGAAGAGGAGGGGAACGAGAAGCTAGATCCCAGCACCGATTCCTCCACCCAATGCGGGCTTCGAGCGTTAGGACCTCACGGTCTAGGAGATAAATCGGGATACTATGGACCAGCACGTTGCTGCCTATGTGGAAAGCATCCGCCTCTGGATGATCGCCCAAGGGATACCCTTCAAGGCACCCAAGCTTGTAGGAGAAGCCGGACCGAGTACCCGGGTACCAGTCTTTGATAAACTTGGACCGCCACTGCCAGTTCCAAATTGTAAGGATTCCCATTCATTGATTGGTTTATTTTGTAGACAAACCACATGTTGTGGTTTGAATTGTAAGGGTAGTTTAGGTGTTTAAGGATCAAGCTCATAGATCTTTTCAAGACCTCAAGGTGACAAGCACTCCAAAGGTATATCATAGTGCTTAGTTTTTCATGAAGAGATTTAGTTGCACACACCATTTGGTATTGTTTGCATATGTATGCTTTACTTTTGTGTGCATTCTCTTCACATGTCACATTTCACACTTGCACTTTGATTGTTGTAATCTTGTTGTGTGTTTTTGTGTCTTGTAATTCGTTTCCCGAATATGTTCGAAAACGTCCACGTTTGCATAAATGTGTGCTTGGTTTAGCGCGAAGACTGCCTACAGAGAATGTCCTTGGTTTCTCCTTTTGTTTCACCACCTTCGGTGAATCAGCGATTTGATCGGCGGCCTGGCCGTCGAATGGAAACAGTCGTTTCAATCCAGAAAGGTCTGGAGTGATTCTGCGGTTAAGATCAACGGCCATGACCACCATTCGAAACCGTCGATCATACCTGATTGATTTAATCTCTCGGGTTTGATTCTGTGGTTGGTTCAACGGTTTCGAAACCGCCAAATGAAACCGTCGTTGATGCTCTGTTCTTCTTGGGCTCAATTCGACAGTTGTAATTGGCGTCTTGGCCGCCGAATGAAACCGCCGATCGTGCGTTTTCAGGGGCAAACTTGTGTTTTCACATGCTCTGTTTTTTATGTCTATAAATACATCACTTTCTCATCTCTTTGAACCTAGCTCTTTCAACATAAGAACCCTAAAGTTTATAGAGAGATTTGTGAGAGAAAAGGCAATCAAGATTGCTCATTTAAACACTCAAAACCATTTTCATATGCATTAAACTTCATCTAGCATCTTCTAGCATATTTAGGATGCTTGCTTGCATGGGTCTTTCATCAACACACTTGTTTTGGTAAGTTCTTCACTATTATCATATATAATTAGTGTTTTATTTATTAAGGCATCTCTTTTATTATTTGCATGTTCTTAGATTAACATCTAATATTCAAAATAAAGATTGTTGTGTTGACATGATTGAGTGTTGTTTTGTGATAGTTATCTAGGTTTATTTAATCTATGTTTAGCTAAGTTTTATGATATGTCATCTAGCTTTTAATATTTAGGATTGAATTATTTGCAAAAGCATCATCCTAGATAAGCATATAGGGTTATCTAGCTCTAAATTGCATTTTGGATATTTCATATATTCACATAGGTTTTAATATCTCTTCATAGAGAACTAAGTCTTGTGTAGCTTCTGGGATTAGGTTGCTTGGATCACAAGCAATTGGACTAGGTCCATTTATACCGGGATTAGGTAGGTGTGTGATTATATACTGGGATTAGGTTGTAATCTTTAACACATTTAGTGGATTCGAGGTTCAAGTGTGGCGCACTTATTAGCCCGTGGTTTTTCCCATGAGAGTTTCCACGAAAATATCAAGTGTTATTTAAATTCCGCACATATTATGAAAGTTCTTACGGTGTGTTAAATATTAATCTAGAGGGGGGGTGAATAGATTTTAATCGTTATTACCCAATTTTCGCATACAAGTTAATTTTACGAAAATGCCCATAACTAGTCAAATAGACATACAAGTGTAATATGGTGCGAAATGTAAATAACACTTGATGTTTACGTGGAAACCCTCACGGGAAAAACCACGGGCTGTTTTGTGAGCCACACACGAACCTCGAATCCACTAAATGTGATAAAATTACAACCTAATCCCGGAAGTATTCACACACCTACCTAATCCCGGTATGAGTGAACCTAGTCCAATTGCTTGTGATTTACGCGACCTAATCCCGGAAGCTACACAAGTCTTACTTCTCAATGAAGAGATAAAATGCCTATGTGAATATATGAAATATCCAAAATGCAATTAGAGCAAGGAAACTCTATATGATTATCTAGGATGACAATATTGCAATTAAAATAATCCTAGATATCAATGGCTAAATGACAAGTCATAAAGCTTAGCTAAACATAGATTAGGCAATCATATGATATAGCTATCAAAATACAACTCTCAAACAATCAATACACTAATCTCAATCTTGTATCTAAAATATCTATGAATAACATACAAGTAACAATATGAGATTGCTTGTTAAGAAAGACACAAAATATGTAAGATATTAGTGAAAAGCTTACCAAGCAAAGTGTGTTGAAGAAACCATGCAAAATGACATCTAGATGATCATGGATGATGCTAGATGATGATTGATGATCATGGAAAAGTGTTTGAGTAATCAAAGGTGAGTTCTTTAGTGAAAATTTTCTCTTGGAAAAATATGCTAAGTAAAAATATGATTTTTAACTCTCTTATTCGACCTAGAAATGAAATAGGCATATTTATAGAGTGTCAAAATGAAGTGACAACGTTTTGAAAAATTGACACAAAAATTGCCTTGACCTCTGTTCACCCGCTGTACGTAAGGCGGGCGTACAGCAATTCACCTAGGATTGTGAAGAACATGTTCTTCGTGATCGCCCTACATAGGGCTGATTCCAGGCGACCTAGGGCCGGTTGTTCTCGGGTCTGGAGAGCCGCCCTTCACCCGCTGTTCGTAGAGCGGTTTTTGGGTGGACCATCAGGTGTGAAAAACATCACCAGTGGCACCGCTGTTCACCCGCTCTACGTATAGCGGGTGTACAACGGCTAAGAGCAAATTTGCTCAAAGCCCCATATGGACGCTGTTCGTAGGGCGCCTGTAGGGCGAGTGAATAGCGCCCATACTTTTACACAATGCTGTAGGGAAAAATACCGTAGTACACGCAGCGGAAGCGAGACTAAAAATAAGATTTAGTGACTTTTAAAATTTTTCCTTTATGAACCTTAAACCCTTTAATTAATTAAACATGCATATACAATAACCAAAAAGTAGAATACCTTTTGTCACGTGATCCGATTGACTTACGTCGATGGTAATCCGCAAGATCTTCAATCCTAGCACGAACGTGGATCACCTAGGAGCGTGGTCTCCCTTTTTCTTTGAATTGCAAACCTGTGAATGGACAAAACAAACTTTCTTTTCTTTGTTAGTCACAAAATCAATCAAAAGAATGACTGAGATTATTCCGGTCACTTTTGAGTTCTCAATCTAATGATCGAAACTCGCGTGAACCTAGATCGATATCGTATACACAAGCTTATTGATGATTAAGCAAATAGTATACTATCAAAGAATAATCTAACACTCCTATTTGTTTTAGTAGAATAAAAGCTTTCTATGAATTAAGAAGAAGAAGAAAAATTGTCTCCAGAACAACTTAGGGTGGCCGAAATCTATAAGAGCACTTATATAGGTGGCCAAATTTTCTTCTCTTCATTCACTTAGGGTGGCCGAAAATCACAACCTAAAAGGGACTAGGGTTGCCGCAATTCTCAAGCTCAAAAGAGTTTGTATTGCACCCTATTTCCTATTTAGTTTAAGACTTTAAACCCTAATTGAATTCATAAATCTTTTATTCCTTTATTTGACTAAATATAAAAGACTTCTTATTTGATTAAATAAATAAAATTAATTATTTATTTTCTTACCAAATAAGTCTTTTACTTTTAGTATACTACCAACAATAGTATAACACTAGGAATCATATTTCCTAATCAGAAAAGATTTGTTTCTTAATTAAACAATTAATTAATAAATTAATTAATTCTTATTTAATTAAAACAAATGAAACAAAATAATATATTAGGTTAAAACTTAACCTTGCCGCCCCACTTGAATAAATGGGCCAAAATATTATTTTCTTATTTCATTTAATCCATTGGACTTTAAATAAAAAGCCCACATGTGAACCAGACCCATTCTTACTAAAAGAAACAAGCCCACATGTCTTTCATTAATATATAAATATAATTGAGCAGCCCATTACTTAAATAATGTGCAAATTATATTCTTAATATATTAAATGCAATTCTAGATGGACCCTTAAATTGGTCCGGTAGAATATATCAAGTGATCCATGCAAGTCCGTGTGGATTGGGATCTTGGCGGGCCATCTAAATTTAAGCTTCAATAGACATAACCTAATCACAATCAACAAATGATTCACTTAGGTCCGATCCATTAATTTTAACTCATTCCACTAAAGAGCTAAAATTGAACTCTTAAATAAAGATAGAAAAGGAAGATGCTCCTCATTCATACCCTAGACAATCATATAGGAGATAGTGTATCCTCGTGATTAATATCAGTAATCGCCAAGAGTTCATAGACCGCCTATAACTCTCCAAGTTACCATATTTACTCATATGACCACGTTTTGAACTTGGATATTTTGACTTGTCCAGAAGCCATGTTTTCAATAGACACTATCGAAAACTCAACGTTGAGATTTAATATCCAATTACCTCAAAACATCCATATGATGATATTATACTCTCATTTAATTAAATGGAGCCACGATGTCCATATCTATAAATGAAGTCCTCTATCGATTAACAAATGAATATCACCAAACTATCGAGGATAGACTATGCGATATAATCGTACTCATTGATAACTCAAATGATATCACTTGCAACCATAAGTCCATCATTTATCTCAGGATTAAGATAGACTCTCCGATTGTCCTGATAATGAAAAGACTATTATCTATTGACGGTTCTAGATAAAGCTTTTCATTGTGATCCTGTTCAATGCACCCAGTGCACTAGATCCTTTTGCTCGAAGACACTCCGATGATTTAGACTCATCATATCTCATTTGATCCCACTCAAATGCTAGCAAAAGAATTCTACAACTTTAACAAGATAAAGGTGCCCAACCTTTAACTTAAGTTGTGAACATTATTCAAGACTAACTAAAGAATTGTGTCTACCACATACATATCCAGATGTACGAACAATTCTTCTTTTCTCATAGTCTTTAGACCTTATGATTATTTACTTTGACAATTATAATATTAAACTATAAATGCTATACGATTTGTTAAACCAGAAATCACTTTATTAATATGAAAAAGATTGTTAATTACAACATTACACTCTTGCTATTGAGCATAATCCTAACAATCTCCCACTTGCACTATAGCAAATGTGTCATATCTCTCAAGCCCATGTTCTCTAGATGCCCATCGAAACTCTTCTGAGGTAGAGCCTTTGTGAAGGGATCCGCTAGATTTTCTGCTGACGCGATTTTGGTAATCGTCACGTCACCTCTTTGAACAATCTCCCTTAAAAGATGATACTTTCTTTCAATGTGTTTACCTCTCTTGTGACTTCTTGGTTCTTTCGAATTAGCCACTGCTCCACTGTTGTCACAGTAGATAGTGATCTGCTTATTCGCACTAGGAACCACTTCCAAGTCAATCAAGAATTGGCGGAGCCAAACAGCCTCTTTGGCAGCCTCGCATGCAGCAACATACTCAGCTTCCATGGTGGAATCAGCAATACAAGATTGCTTGATACTCCTCCATATAACTGCTCCTCCTCCAATAGTAAACACAGCCCCTGATGTGGATTTTCTGGAGTCAGAATCTGATTGGAAATCAGAATCTGTATACCCAACGGGAATCAAATCCCCTCCAGAGTATACAAGCATATTATCTCTCGTTCTCTTAAGATACTTGAAAATATGCTTGACTGCCGTCCAGTGATCAGGACCAGGTTTCGATTGAAACCTGCTAACTATGCCAACAGCAAAACAAATATCTGGTCTAGTACAGAGCATTGCATACATGAGACTTCCAACTGCCGAGGCATATGGAACTCTACTCATGAATTGCTCTTCATGCTCATTCTTAGGAACTTGTTCCTTAGAAAGCTTGATTCCATGTCTGAAAGGTAACATACCTTTCTTGGAATCCTGCATGGAAAACCTAGACAAGATCTTGTCTATGTATGAAGCTTGGGATAATGCAATCGTTTTATTCTTTCTATCCCTTATTACTTGGATACCTAGAATAAAACTTGCTTCTCCTAAGTCCTTCATATCAAATTGTTTTGCTAACCATTCTTTTACTGATGTCAATACACCTACATCGTTTCCAATGAGTAGTATATCATCAACATAAAGAATCAGGAAAACCAACTTGTCGCCCTTAATCCTTTTGTATACACAAGGTTCGTCAGGATTCTGAATAAATCCAAAACCTTTGACAGCTTGATCAAACCTTATGTTCCAGGATCTGGATGCTTGCTTCAATCCATATATGGATTTCTGCAACTTGCATACCTTTTCCATTTGGCCCTTTTCAATGAATCCCTCTGGTTGCATCATGTAGATGCTTTCGTCAAGACTTCCATTAAGGAAAGCTGTCTTGACGTCCATTTGCCAAATCTCTAGATCTAAAGATGCTGCAATGGATAAGAGTATCCTAATGGATTTAAGCATGGCCACAGGAGAGAAGGTTTCCTCGTAATCGATACCTTCTTTCTGTGTATACCCTTTAGCTACCAATCTAGCTTTAAAGGTTTCCACCTTACCATCCATACCTCTTTTCCTCTTGTATACCCACTTGCACCCAATGGGTTTTATCCCTTTAGGCAAGTCTACAAGGGACCAGACTTTGTTATCGAACATAGATTCAATCTCAGATTGCATTGCCTTTTGCCAATGGCGACTATCAACATCCTCCATAGCTTCCTTGTACGTGTAGGGATCATCGTCGTCCGGGAGATTCTCCACTGATTCTCCCAGACCGATGTATCTTTCGGGTTGTGTTCTAACCCTCCCACTACGACGAGGAATGGTAGGTTGTTGATCTTGTGTTGGATCGGAACTTACAATTGGGTTAGGTTGTGTAACCTCTCGTGGAATTGTATCTCCTGACATCTCATTCAGGACAATTCTACTTCTAGGCACAAAATCATTCATATAGTCCTTTTCCAGAAATTTAGCATTTGTCGAAACAAATACTTTAAGATCTGAAGGACTATAGAAAAATATCCTTTAGTTTCTTTTGGATACCCTACAAATATACATGTTTCTGAACGGGACTCCATCTTTTCTGTCTTTCCTTTTAACACATGCGCAGGACAACCAAATATCCTTAAGTGTTGTAAACTAGGCTTGCGCCCAGTCCACAACTCATGCGGTGTTTTAGGAACAGACCTAGATGGTACATCGTTTAGAATGTATATAGCAGTTTGTAAAGCATATCCCCAAAAAGAAATAGGAAGTGTTGAATAACTCAACATAGACCTAACGATATCCAAAAGAGTTCTATTTCTCCTTTCTGCTACCCCATTCTGTTGAGGTGTACCTGGTGCAGAAAACTGAGAAACAATCCCATTATCAATAAGATATTGCTGAAACTCACCAGATAGATATTCTCCACCACGATCAGATCTCAAGATTTTTATGTGTTTCTCAAGCTGATTTTCCACTTCAGCTTTGAATGCTTTGAACATGTCAAAAGCATCCGACTTATGTCGCATGAGATACATATAACCAAATCTCGAGTAATCATCTGTGAAGGTGATGAAGTACTCATATCCACCTCTAGCTTGAATGCTCATAGGTCCACATACATCAGTGTGTATCAATCCTAAACATTCAGTGGCTCTTGCACCTTTGGCAGAGAACGTCCTTTTGGTCATTTTACCTTCCAAACAAGATTCACAAGTTGGTAGATCATCAACCTTTAAGTCACTCAAAGGTCCGTCACATACCAATCTTTTAATCCTATTAAGGTTAATATGACCTAAGCGTAAGTGCCAAAGGTAGGTTTCATCTGTTGATAATTTTACTCTTTTATGATTAGGTTCCGTTATTTCTGTGTCTAACGAGTGAGAGATATTTCTATGCAAAAAGTATAGACCATTTTCCAATGTACCTTGGCAAATAATTTTGTCATTCTTACTAATAATAAAAACTTTATTAAAAGTAACCGAATATCCAAATTTATTTAAACAAGAAACTGAAATTAAATTCCTCTTGAATTGAGGTACATAATAAACGTCTATCAAATCTAAATGCCTTCTAGAATCCAAATAAACTCTAATATCTCCCACTGCACTTGCAGACACTAACGTTCCGTTGCCCAAGCGCAAATTGATTTCATTCTTACTCAGCTTTCTCCTTTCTTGGAACCCCTGCAAGGAATAACAAACATGATTAGTGGCTCCTGAGTCTATGATCCAAGAATCTGTAGAATCAGCCAAAAAACATGTTTCAAGATAATTCACATTACCTTCTTCCTTCTTATTCTGGGACTTTGGGCAATTTCTCTTCCAATGTCCCTTTTCACCACAAAGGAAGCATTTCCCTTTGATCTTGGTTACTTTCTTGGTATCCTTCTTGATAGGCCCAAGTTGCTTTTTCTTCTGTTGTTTCTTGACCTTTTGACGGGCCTTAACAGTAGCAACTTTACCAACCATATGAATCTCTTGACCTTTGCCTTTCACAAGGATCTTTTCAGCACTTTGAACATCTTGCATCAGGCCTTGTAAGGTGTATTCCTTTTTGTTCAAAGTGTAGTCCAATTTGAACTGATCAAAGGAATCTGACAATGAATTGACAACCATATCAATCTTTGTCTCACCATCTATCTCAGCGCCATGCAGTTCAGCAATGTTGAGATGTGCTATGACTTTCATCATGTGATCTTTCACAGCCTGTCCAGGTTTCATCCTAAGATTCATAAAAGCAGTCACTGCCTCTCTCTTAGTCGTCCTAGACTTCATAGCAAACATCTCCTCTAGAGACATCATAATATCAGCAGCGGACTCCATTCCTTCATGCTGCTGTTGCAACACGTCGGAGATAGTGGCCATAATGTAACATTTGCCATATCATCTGAAGTCTTCCACTGCTCATACTCATCTCTATACATTATGCTTGATTCATTATTAGGAGCAGGTGGTTTAGGAGTAGTTAGAAAAAACTTATGTTTTTCACTTTGCAGCAACAACCCAATTTTCCTTTTCCATGTGACATAATTATCTCCAGTTAAAGTGTTATCTTTCAGGATGTTCATAAGTGATGGGGTCATGATTTCTGAATAAAACAAAACATATATAAGTAAATAATCATGATAAAACACTTTTAAATATTTATCTTGAATTAAATAAATAACTCAATCATAAAATTCAACGGTGATCCAACACCCATAAATGTTACGCCTCCTTTGGGAGTTCGCACCATTTACTAGTTAGACTAGGTCCCACCTAATTGTTAACATAACAACCAGCGTTTTCAATTTTAGCCTTGCAATTTTACTGACAAGAACTCTTGGGAGGATATCAATAAAATTACATTGAGTGTGTTACCAAGATATCGACCCTCAATTTTCTCTCACGAATATCCCTCCTTGGGGAGTAGATCTCGTTTGAGTCCATTGTCTAGTCTATCCTTGTAAGGAAGTATGTTGCTAAATTCCATTCATGGACGCCCCTTGGGGGGATTACCATAAATAATAAAGCTCAACCAACCTTGGAGGCCATAGGTGTTACAAAAACACCTTCTCCCACTCAATTATTTAAGGCGTGTGATTAAATCCCATAGAATGATTTACCAAGTTATCTAGATGCCAATTTAGATACCTAAATCATTCAATGCATGTTCATACCAAAAGAGATATATGAGTGGCACTCCTATTCTATATGTCATGTTATCATACAATAACAAATATTGTAATATTTAAGCATAAATTAAGTAGCAACAATTTTGGCCCATCCTAGAAAAACAAGTAAATTACAATTGTTTAGGAATACAAGATCTTCAAGTGGCCCATCAACCATATGCTCATCCTTCGGCCTCCACCCATGGGCGTGCACAGCCCACAACCCCACAAAGGGGCTGCCATGCGCAGCCCATAAGGCCACACAAGGCTGCCGTGCGCAGCCCACCATGTAATGGGCTTGCCATGCGCAGCCCAATCCAATCCTAGGGTGCGCACGGTGCTCGTTCTCGGTTCCGGTTGCTTCGTTTTTCTTCGTGTCTTCGAATCTTCAATACCCGAATACATTACAGCAGTATAAATAATAAAATACTGCAGTATTAAATTTTTTTTTTTTTTTTTTTTTTATTCACTGCAGTACTTTTACAAAATAAAAACTGCACATAAAAATTAAATAAAAAAACTGCAGTAAAATACTGCACCAAAATAAAATAAAATTAAAAGAAAACCTAGCAACTACCAAGAAGGAATTATGGCGATGATAGACCACCCTTCTTGTTACAACCCTGAAACAATAATTACATTGAAAATCTAGGACCAAAATCGAGCAACAACAATCCACATAAAACATATATAAATCCATACATCACATGTAATTATATATGCGAATACCTAGAGTGCCATCTCTTTCTAAACATGCATAATCACAATAAAAAGAAATAGATCCACGTATATATACGTTAATTAATTAAGAGGGTTCAACCTAGGCTCTGATACCAATTGTAGGGAAAAATACCGTAGTACACGCAGCGGAAGCGAGACTAAAAATAAGATTTAGTGACTTTTAAAATTTTTCCTTTATGAACCTTAAACCCTTTAATTAATTAAACATGCATATACAATAACCAAAAAGTAGAATACCTTTTGTCGCGTGATCCGATTGACTTACGTCGATGGTAATCCGCAAGATCTTCAATCCTAGCACGAACGTGGATCACCTAGGAGCGTGGTCTCCCTTTTTCTTTGAATTGCAAACCTGTGAATGGACAAAACAAACTTTCTTTTCTTTGTTAGTCACAAAAACAATCAAAAGAATGACTGAGATTATTCCGGTCACTTTTGAGTTCTCAATCTAATGATCGAAACTCGCGTGAACCTAGATCGATATCGTATACACAAGCTTATTGATGATTAAGCAAATAGTATACTATCAAAGAATAATCTAACACTCCTATTTGTTTTAGTAGAATAAAAGCTTTCTATGAATTAAGAAGAAGAAGAAAAATTGTCTCCAGAACAACTTAGGGTGGCCGAAATCTATAAGAGCACTTATATAGGTGGCCAAATTTTCTTCTCTTCATTCACTTAGGGTGGCCGAAAATCACAACCTAAAAGGGACTAGGGTTGCCGCAATTCTCAAGCTCAAAAGAGTTTGTATTGCACCCTATTTCCTATTTAGTTTAAGACTTTAAACCCTAATTGAATTCATAAATCTTTTATTCCTTTATTTGACTAAATATAAAAGACTTCTTATTTGATTAAATAAATAAAATTAATTATTTATTTTCTTACCAAATAAGTCTTTTACTTTTAGTATACTACCAACAATAGTATAACACTAGGAATCATATTTCCTAATCAGAAAAGATTTGTTTCTTAATTAAACAATTAATTAATAAATTAATTAATTCTTATTTAATTAAAACAAATGAAACAAAATAATATATTAGGTTAAAACTTAACCTTGCCGCCCCACTTGAATAAATGGGCCAAAATATTATTTTCTTATTTCATTTAATCCATTGGACTTTAAATAAAAAGCCCACATGTGAACCAGACCCATTCTTACTAAAAGAAACAAGCCCACATGTCTTTCATTAATATATAAATATAATTGAGCAGCCCATTACTTAAATAATGTGCAAATTATATTCTTAATATATTAAATGCAATTCTAGATGGACCCTTAAATTGGTCCGGTAGAATATATCAAGTGATCCATGCAAGTCCGTGTGGATTGGGATCTTGGCGGGCCATCTAAATTTAAGCTTCAATAGACATAACCTAATCACAATCAACAAATGATTCACTTAGGTCCGATCCATTAATTTTAACTCATTCCACTAAAGAGCTAAAATTGAACTCTTAAATAAAGATAGAAAAGGAAGATGCTCCTCATTCATACCCTAGACAATCATATAGGAGATAGTGTATCCTCGTGATTAATATCAGTAATCGCCAAGAGTTCATAGACCGCCTATAACTCTCCAAGTTACCATATTTACTCATATGACCACGTTTTGAACTTGGATATTTTGACTTGTCCAGAAGCCATGTTTTCAATAGACACTATCGAAAACTCAACGTTGAGATTTAATATCCAATTACCTCAAAACATCCATATAATGATATTATACTCTCATTTAATTAAATGGAGCCACGATGTCCATATCTATAAATGAAGTCCTCTATCGATTACAAATGAATATCACCAAACTATCGAGGATAGACTATGCGATATAATCGTACTCATTGATAACTCAAATGATATCACTTGCAACCATAAGTCCATCATTTATCTCAGGATTAAGATAGACTCTCCGATTGTCCTGATAATGAAAAGACTATTATCTATTGACGGTTCTAGATAAAGCTTTTCATTGTGATCCTGTTCAATGCACCCAGTGCACTAGATCCTTTTGCTCGAAGACACTCCGATGATTTAGACTCATCATATCTCATTTGATCCCACTCAAATGCTAGCAAAAGAATTCTACAACTTTAACAAGATAAAGGTGCCCAACCTTTAACTTAAGTTGTGAACATTATTCAAGACTAACTAAAGAATTGTGTCTACCACATACATATCCAGATGTACGAACAATTCTTCTTTTCTCATAGTCTTTAGACCTTATGATTATTTACTTTGACAATTATAATATTAAACTATAAATGCTATACGATTTGTTAAACCAGAAATCACTTTATTAATATGAAAAAGATTGTTAATTACAACATTACACTCTTGCTATTGAGCATAATCCTAACAAATGCAACCTAGTTCTAATCATGTCATGGCATTTGAACTACTAGATGCAATCAATAACAAATGCAAGAAGAGATATTATATAATCATGAATGCACACATAAAAAGGCACACATATACACAAAGTATGGAAATGCATGGAATGTGTGTGTGTGCAACTAAATCTCTTCAAAGCAAAGTAAGCACTAGAAATTTACCTATGGTGCTTCTTCTCTTGAGGTCTTGAAGGAGTATGAACTGGAACACCAACATCTAAGCTACCCTTACAATGAACCCCAATTGTGGTTTGTCCACGAAATAAGCCAATCAACAAATGAGACCTTACATATTACACTTGTTATATTATTATGACTAGTTAGGGATATTTTCGTCAACTTGGTTATTAATGAAAATTGGATAAAATCGGATAAAATCTATTCACCCCCCCCTCTAGATTTATATTGAACACACCTATAATTTGTTTTAATTGGTATCAGAGCAGGTTCCTAGATATACTTAGGTGATCCTTGCTCATTTTGGTGTGTTTTACATTTTGTGTGATTTGATCATTCATACATTTGCATTCATTTCATTCATTCATAAATACTATGAGTGGAAACGGTGGAAATTGTGGTGGCAACGAGGGTGATTCTAGCACAAGGCCTCCACTTCTTACTAGGTTGAATTATGCCTCTTGGAAAGGCAAGATGGAATCGTACATATGTCAAATCCATGACCGGGCTTAGATGGCGGTTGAAGACGGCTACACATCACCCATGGTGACTTCTACGGGTGGAGAAGAGGATGTGATCAAGCCAAAAGCGCAATGGAACGTGCAAGAGTTTGAGTAATCAAAATGGAATAGGAAGGCAATGCATGCCATCCTATGTGCAATAGACGAAAATCAATATAAGTTGATTCAAAACACTAGGATAGCTAAGGAGGCATGGGACATCCTGGAGGTTGCATACGAGGGAACCGAAGTTGTAAAGGACTTGAAGCTTTAAGTTCTCCAAACGCAATTCGAATTGCTTAGGATGGATGAGAATGAATGCTTCAACGACTTCGAAGTAAGGTGGATGGACATTGTGAACCAAAGTCATCAACTTGGTGATCCGTACTCGGATAAGAGGATCAAGCAAAAGATTATGAGATTGCTTCCCGAGAGGTTTGAGTCCAAGATGATGGCTTCAGAGGAGAATAGCACATACAAGGATATGAAGCCGAGTGAGGTGATTAGAAGACTTCTAGCTTATGAGTCTAGGAAGGGTCCTACCTCCACACCTCCTAAAAAGAAAAAGGGAATTGCTTTGAAAGCCTCCAATGTTGAGAAGGAGGAAAATGATGACTCGGACGAAGAAATGGCCTTGTTGATGATAAGGTTCAAGAAATTCTACAAGTCTGAGAAGTAGGGTTTCGGATCCAAGGGCCAAGACTTCAAGAAAAAGACTCCGTTCAAGAAGTTTAAGCCTAGGCAAGAGAAGACCGAAAGGAAAGGGGTCTGATGCTATGAGTGTGGTGGGATAGGTCACTTTGCCCCTAAATGTGCTAATCACAATGACAAGAAAAAAGGAAAAGTGATGGCCGCCTCATGGAGTGGAAGTGATGACTCCAAAGAGAGAGATGAGTCTTCGGATGATGAAGAGCTCATGGCTAACTTCATAGTATTTGCCTCCTCCCACAAAAGCAAAGGTTCTAGTGAAGAAGAGAATGAGAGTCAAGAGGAAATTGACTCAAGTGATGATGGTTCTTCATCTCACTCCACTAATGGAAATGTGGATAGGATGGATCTTCGAGACTACATGGTTAAGTTTGAGAATTCAAGGTTAAAAAACAAGAGAGAAATTATGAGATTGAAGGAGGAAAACCTAGAGCTCTCAACTCATATAGACCAATTAAGTGAAGAAGTAGTGAGATCCACAAAGAATGAAGATAAGCTAAGAGAGGAGTTAGTCTTATCTAAGAGGAATGGGGAAGGTTTGAAGAGGGAGCTTGATAAAGCTATAGAGTCATTAACTACGATAGCTTCTAGCACTAAGAAGCTTGACTATATGCTTGGTGTTGGAAAGAGTCCTTGCGACAAGAGGGGTCTTGGGTATGAAGATGGTAAGGAGATCTCAACCTCTAACAAGACCGTTGTTAACCGCCAAAAATGGTAGGGACCAAAGAAGAATTTTCCATCGGCACTAGAAATATTAGTTGGGGTAAGAAGCAACAGCAGGAGAGACATCCGGATACCCCGCCTACCTACGGAAAAAGCTATGGTATAGACTCCTACCCGCCTCAAGCAAAGTCCAAAGCTTCCAAGACGCAGAAAGCACCGGAAAACCTCGAAGACAAGGCCGCAGAGACATTACTATCACGAGGTGCTTGGTATTTGTCTATATCCAGGTACCCCGGTATCCTGGTAGCCTGATAACCGGTGCCCTGACACGGTCAAGCATTAATCAAGAAGAGCAAGAAGAGGGCGAGGTACTTGAGTACCCTGATCCGCCAAAAAGCTAGAAGTGGGCACTTAGCAAATCCTGGTACTCCAACCCCGTTTAAAGTAAGGAGCAAGTACCCCGAACAACGAGCCAAGTAAAAAGACAAGCATTAAAGGTCATCATTTGATAAAATACTACATGCACTCCCACCATTCAAGAGTCCCATTTAAAAACAAAGTCAACTCTTTCAGTTCTAAAAGGAAACACTTGATTTCAGGGATCAAGGCCCGACAAATCCGTGAATCGCCAAAGGAAGGACCCGTAAATTGCTAAAACCCTAGACCGAAGTTCTAGGGGTGCATGGCAAGGCACAGACCTATATATTGATCGTATCACCACAGAGAAAGGGGATCGAAAATAAGAAACCCTAATGATTTTCCATTTATCGACAAACACAGAAAGCTCCATCGCCATTGTCCTTCAAATTGAGTTTTATCTTAGTTCATGTATTGATCGTTAGGCTATCAATCTATTGTAACCATACTATATGTCTATTTTGAATAAGATAAGCTAAGTATTCTCCCTACCATATGTTTAAATCCCTTTTTTCTTACTACAATCGTATGCCAACCTTAGTAGATATTTAGAAGGCAAAGGGTATCGAACTACTTGATACCCCGCCGACCAAGATCTACCCCGATCCTAGTCCCCCATAAATTGTTAATTGGAAAAAGCACCCCAGTGGTAATTTTTGGATAACAACCGTGTATGTCAAGAGCTTTGGCAATCAAGAAGCTTCACCGGTGCAAACTCCTAGGAAGAAGACCGATCTAGGACAATGTTCATATAGTGCACAAGTGAAGGTGGCTCCAAGAAGACAACCTTAAGCCAACATTCCTTAACAATTGGCTCATCAAGGAAAGAGACCAATCATGCAAACTCATCCAAGGAAGCAAGCTAGACCGGTTCAACAACGAAGACAAAATGAATCAATGCAACCACAAAGACATGGGAAGGCTCATATGCAAGCACAATGACATGGTAAGATTCCTTATTTTATTCCTACATGTCATTTTTGTGGTTTTGATGGTCATATTAGACCAAATTGCTTTCGATATATTAAAATGTGTAGAACTAAAAACATGATTGAAAAGAGAAAGAATAGAGCCAAGATGCATGTTCTTAGGAATGATAAGATTGATTTGCATGATCATAGGACATCTAGAGCCCATGCACCAAAGACCACTAGGAAAGAAAATGTTTTACCTATGTGGATTAAAAAGAATGAAAATATTTGCCATGTTGCACAAATTGCCTTAAAGGCAAATTCTTCTAACTTTTGTTATTTAGATAGTGGGTGCTCTAGGCACATGACGGGAAATAAGAGTTTCTTCGAGACTCTTGTCATTTTTGGAAGGAGGATGTGTCACCGTTGGTGATAGATCCAAAAAGAGAGTCATAGGGAAAGGAACCATTTTCGTTCCCCGATTACCCTTATTATCCAATGCATTATTTGTTGATGGCTTGATAGCCAATTTGATAAGCATTTCTCATTTTAGTGATGAAGGATATTCCGTCTTGTAGAGCAAAAATGATTGCTCTATCCTAAAGCCCGATGGATAAACCTTGTTGAAAGGTATGAGATCTAGTGACAATTGCTATTGTCTTGAAGCTAGAATAGTCTCAAACAATGTGTCAAAGGATGAGCAAATTGAGTTATGGCATGAAAGACTTGGCCACATGAACTTTCGGGATTTACGAATCTTAGATAAGTTCAATAGTGTGCGTGGCCTTCCCAAGCTTGGGAAGAAAGCCAATGGTGTTTGTGGACCTTGCCAACATGGAAAACAAACTAAAAGTATGCACAAAAAAGGCAAGTATCTCTCCACCAAGGAGCCCCTAGAGCTTCTCCACATGGATCTTATGGGTCTCATGCAAACCGAGAGTTTAGGTGGAAAGAGATACATTTTTGTTTGCGTAGATGATTTCTCTAGGTTCACGTGGACATATTTCCTTAGAGAAAAATCTGAGACTTTTGACAAGTTTAAAATGCTTTGTACTAAAATACAAAATGAAATGAATTCAAACATTAAAAGCATAAAACGAATTAGAAGTGACCATGGGAGGGAGTTTGAGAATGCCATCTTTAAAAGCTATTGCAATAGCTTAGGCATCTCCCATGAGTTTTCGGCTCCTAGGACACCTCAACAAAATGGAGTTGTTGAGAGGAAAAATAGGGTCCTTCAAGAGATGGCCTATGTGATGTTGCTTAGCTACAATGTCCCTATGAACTTATGGGCTGAAGCCGTCAATACAGCTTGCTATATAGGAAATAGAGTTTTCCTAAGGCTCGGAACTAGGAATACTTCCTATGAGTTATGGAAAGGTAGAAAGCCAAATGTTAGCTACTTCCACTCTTTTGGAAGCAAATGCTACATTTTAAATTACCGTGATCAACTTGGCAAATTTGATGCTAAGAGTGATGAGGGTATCTTTATTGGCTATGCCTTGAATAGTAGAGCCTATAGAGTTTTCAACTTGAAGACTCGAACTGTCATGGAATCATCCAATGTTGTCATTGATGATACAAGGCTCAAGTCTAATGACCATGAGGAGGAGGTTGTTTTTAGTGATAACTCTCCCTTGGAGAAGGTTGTGGTGACTCCTAATGTTGGGACGTCTAATGTTATTGATGATGACACACAACCTATTGATAGAGTTCCTCTTTTAAACTCTAAAGAACCCGCTCCATGGGTTAGACAACTCCATGATAAGAATGACATCATTGGAGAAGTTAATGAGGGTGTTAGGACTAGGCGTCAAATAGCTAATCTCATTAGCTTAACATGCTACACCTCTTAAATTAAACCCAAAAGGTTGATGAAGCCTTGAATGATGAATTTTGGGTTCTTGCCATGCAAGAAGAGCTAAACCAATTCGAAAGGAATGAGGTTTGGACTCTAGTTCCTAGGCCTAATACCACTAATGTCATAGGCACCAAATGGATATATAGGAACAAATCCAATAAGGATGGTAACATAGTGCGTAACAAGGCTAGACTTATTGCACAAGGGTACTCTCAAATTAAGGGTATCAACTTTGAGGAGACATTTGCTCCCGTTGCCCGCTTAGATTCTATTAGGCTTCTCTTGTCCATTTTTTGTGTGCACAAGTTCAAATTGCATCAAATGGATGTCAAGAGTGTCTTCCTCAATGGCTTCTTGAAAGAGGAAGAGTTTGTTGAACAACCCAAGGGGTTTGTGGATGCTCACCACCCCAACCATGTCTATCGCCTCAAGAAAGCTCTTTATGGGTTGAAACAAGCACCGAGGGCTTGGTATGAGTGCCTCACTCAATTTCTTGTTGACAATGACTACACAAAGGGTAGTGTTGACAAGACTCTATTCATCAAGAAAGACAATGATGAGCTATTTGTAACTCAAGTATATGTTGATGATATAGTGTTTGGCTCCACCAACAACACCAAGGTCCAACAATTTGTTGATGTTATGTCTCATGAATTTGAGATGAGTCTTGTTGGTGAGCTTAGTTACTTCCTAGGTTTGCAAATTAGGCAATTAGATTATGAGATTTTTATTACCCAAGCCAAATATGTCAAAAACCTAGCAAAGAAGTTTGGTCTTGAAAATGCCAAACACTGTGATACACCCATGAGTACCACTTTAAAGCTTAGCAAGGATGCAAGTGGAAAAAGTGTGGAACAAACTCTATAACGGGGCATGATAGGTAGCTTGCTTTATTTGACCGTAAGTAGGCCCGATATATCTTTTAGTGTGGGTGTGGGTGTGGGTGCGGGTGTGGGTGCTAGGTACCAAGCGGATCCTAAGGAGTCTCATCTCTCTTCCGTTAAGAGAATCATTCGCTATGTGAATGGGACATCCAACTATGGGATTTGGTACTCTTTTGACACTAATGCTAGTCTTGTAGGCTTTAGTGATACAGATTGGGCAGGAATTTGTGATGATAGGAAAAGCACATCGGGCGGTTGCTTCTTTCTAGGCAACAACTTTGTGTCTTAGTTTTGCAAGAAGCAAAACTCAATTTCCTTGTCTACGGCCGAGGCCGAGTACATAGCCGCGGGGAGTGGATGCACACAACTCCTTTGGATGAAGCAAATGCTAGTAGACTACAGATTCAACCAAGGTACACTCACTCTCTTTTGTGATAATATGAGTGCCATTAATATTTCCAAGAATCCGGTTCAACATTGTAGAACTAAACATATTGACATCCGCCGTCATTTCATAAGAGAACTAGTTGAGAATAAATGCATAGTACTTGAACATGTAGGTACTAATGATCAACTAGCGGACTTATTTACTAAACCCTTAGATGCTACTCGATTTAAAACACTTAGTAGATCTATTGGGATTTGTCTCGTAGAGTGATGAGTTTTTGTGATTGACCCCATTTGAGGAACTCAAGCAAAGAGAGCTATTTTGCATACTTGTCACATGCAAAAATTTGAAATATCTTATGCTTCCTTTTTAATTGCTTGAGTAAGCTTAGTTGTACATATGTATATATGTTTTCAATTCAATAAGTGTGAACCATGCTTGTTTACAATCTGTTAACCAAAAATTGTCATTGGGGTGATATTTCCAATTAACAATTCAAGGGAGACCAGGATCGGGGTAGATCTTGGTCAGAGACGTATTAGGTAGTTCGATACCTTTGGCTTCCTAAAAATTCACTAAGAATGTATAATAGTAGTAAGAAATCGAACATATGGTAGAACGAATACTCGACAAATTTTATTCAGAATAAACACATAGTAAGGTTACAATCAGTTTTTTAGCAAAACTATCATTACATGAACAAAGGCAGGCTAAACTTGATAGACAATGGCAATGCAGCTTTCATGTCTGTCGATAAGTGGAAAAAATATGAAGTAGGGTTTCGGTCCCCTTTTCTATGTGATCATGTGACGAATATATAGGTCTGTGTCTTGCCATGCACTCATAGAACTTCGGTCTAGGGTTTTAGCAATCTACGGGTCTTTCATTGGCGATCCCCAAATTCATCGGGGTCTTGATCCCTATAATCCAGAAATTCCTTTTTAAACTGAAAAAGTTGACCCTATTTGAATGAGACTCTTGAATGGCGGGAATGCATGTAATATTCTGCTTCAAACGATGGCGTTTAATGTTTGTCTTTCTTTTCGGTTTGCTGTTCAAGGTACCTATTTCTCATTTTAGGCGGGGTCAAAGTACTGGGATTTACTAGGTGTCTGCTACTAGCTTTTGGTGGATCAGGATACTTAAGCACCTCGCCTTCTTCTTGTCTTTCTTGAATTATGTTAGAGTGTATCGGGATACCAGGGTATCTGGAGCTCTAGAGGCCGACTGGCACTAGGATTTTATAATATTGGAGTCCCCGTGGCTTTGTCTTTGTCTTTGGGTTTCCCTGGTACTTTCTGGGTCCTGGAGGTTTTGGGCCTGGTTGGGGTGGGCAGAAATCCATACCCTGGCCCTTTTGTAGGTAGGTGGGATATCCGGATACCTCTTCCGTTGTTGCTTTCTACCCCGACTTTCTTTTCGAAGTCGATCGGCCTGGGCCATCTACTTCTTCAGCAAGAGCAGATGGTATTGGGAAAGTACCTCCCCCTTCAGCTGGACTCGGTGAAGAAACGGGTTATGTTTCTTTGTCTGATTTTTCTGCCACCGAAATCCTTTCGTTCCTAATAAATAACGATGTCTACGTCGGTGAGGGTTCGGAGCATGTGAAGGAGAAATCGTGCAACAAGAAGATGAAGTTCTTCTTCAATTGTCAATCTTTGGTAAGTCTCCTTGTTTTCTCCATCATTTGCTGTAATGCTCTCGCCCTTCTTTTTTTATTTATTTGTTGTTTTCTTCTTTGTTATCTAGATGATGTCCGAGATGGCGGACAATTATAGGTGCGGGAACGTAGTTTCCAGGGAGAATAAGTGCCTTCGGGATTAGGCTTCTCGTTTTGAGGCGGATAGGCTTTATGCTGAAGAAACTCATGTTCAGCAGCTTACACAATTGCGAGAGTCCACTGATGGGTTTCTGGCCGCCCAATTGGCTACTGAGGAGAAGCTATCCGCTGCTGAGGAAGAAATCCATTCACTAAAAGAGAAGTTAGCTGCAAGTCAAGATTCACTCGCAGCACGCATGGAAGCAAAGAGGTTGATTGAAGAGGTTGGTTGAAGAGGCTAGGGAAAAGGCTGAACGAGAATCAGATGATCTACGGAATCAGCTAGCCTCTAGGGATGCCATTTTTGAGGAGTTGAAGGCTGAATTAGAAGTCCAAGCCGTGGATCGATTCAAGAGATCTCCTGCCTATGACGCGCTTTTTTTGTGAGAATTTGAACGCGGAATGCGGCAGTCGAAGAAATTCTTCACGATAAGGGATCATTCGAATGAGAAGGCTTTGAGGCATTTTGATCGATCCCTTTAGTCGCATATGGAACACGCGGTGGACACTATAAAGGGGAGATAAAAATGTGGAAAGCACATTGCCATTATACGAGAACCGAGCCTCATCCGATGCATTTGGAGATCCCTACAAAGTGTGCCTTCAACACTTATTATTCAAGCCAGAAAGGAAGTCTCACTGCTGCGGGAGATGAGCCGGATCTGGATCTAGTCTCCGGTCAGGATTATGGGGCCTTTATGCCAGCGGGAGATGAGGAGATTGTCTGGCCGTCTGAGGATGAAATTGATGATGAGAAGGACAGCGGGGAGGATCCTCCGGCGAGCGCCTGATTCATCCCTTAATTGATTTTTGTAAAGATAATATTTCTTTCTTTTAATCTGTCCCTGGAAATGTACATTCAGAGTTCAATTTATAAAATATGCCTTTTCCTTTTTTCTCAACTGTTGTGAGCTATTTCTTGTTCTAGGATTCTGAAATCTTTTCAGTCTTCAACTATCGCAGCTGAGCTTTGATTTAACTCAATGTTCGTTAGGACGTATCTGACCTAGCACCTAGTTTTGAGCGTGCTGCTGAGTTATACTTTCGACGACCACTTTATTATTCAGCTACCTTTGCTAAGTTTTTGGTTTAATTCAATATTTGTCAAGACGTATCCGACCATACACCAAATTTTAGCGTGTTGCTGAGTTATGTTTTTCGGTGAACAATTTTATTATTCAGCTACCATTGCTGAGTTTTTGGTTTAATTCAATGTTTGTCATGACGTATCCGACCATACACCAAATTTTAGCGTGTTGCTGAGTTATATTTTTCGATGAACACTTTTATTATTCAACTACCATTGCTGAGTTTCTGGTTTAATTCAATGTTTGTCAGGACGTATCCGACCATACACCAAATTTTTGAGCATATCGTTGGGTCGTCTCCCTCTTTTGCTTTAATTTTTATATGTATGCTAGCTTTTTTCAACCCCCTGCCTTTCGGGGTTCAATTTCAAATGCCACGTTGGCGAATGATTTTATTTGTCTCTATTGAGATCCTGCTTTGCCGATGGTGGCGAGCACCATTCAACTTTATAGTTTCTTTAGTTCAGGCTGTAGTGACGCATTCGCCCTTAAGCCTGCTGTGGCTCGGTGAGTATCTTGTTCGCCGTCTTTCGTGTTTGCTGAGTTTCGAACTCATTTTATACAGCGGTGAACAGTTCGTATAGTCGATTGACTAACTCTGGAGTCACGTGCTTCTAGTAATAGATTATTCTTTATTGAATATTTCCTACAGCCTTTGACAGTCTATAAAAAGAAAGATACTGAAAGGGAAAATGCTGAAAGGGAAAATACTGAAAAGGAAAATACTGAAACAAATTCTAAAGGAAGGGGAAAATCAAAGGTAGTAAATCTTCAGGTACTGTGCGTTACATGGTCGAGGGAGTTCGCTAGAATCTTTTCGAGCGATGCGATATGCTCCATAGCCAGCTAGGCCTGTAATATGGTATGGCCCCTCCCATTTATCCACAAGTGACCCTGTCGCTTTATCTTTAGTTCCTAGGGCCACTCTTTTTAACACTAGGTCGCCCAGCGCGAACCTTTTTACTCGCACATGCGAGTTGTAATACCTGGATGCCCTTTGTTGATAGGCAGTGTTCCTTATTTGAGCGTGCTCCCTTCTTTCTTCCAATTCATCCAAACCGAACTTTAGCATATCAATGTTGAGTTTCGGTCGGAAGAGTTGTACCCTTGGCGAGGAAAATGTTATTTCTACGGGGATGACAGCTTCAGCTTTGAAAGCCATGGAATAAGGTGTCTCACCTGTTGAGCTTATTTCGGTGGTTTGATATGCCCATAGCACCTATGGTAGTTTTTCCGCCCAACTACCTTTCTTCCCAGTGAGCTTGGCTTTCAAGTTGTGCTTGATGATCTTGTTCACTGCTTCAGTTTGTCCATTTGTTTGTGGATGTGCTGGAGACGCATAGTAGTTATTGATCCCATATTTGTCACACATCTCCCTAAATTTCTTGTTGTCGAACTGTGTTCCATTGTCAGTGATGATGGTGTTTGGTATCCTGAATCTATATAGGATGTTTTTCTTTACGAAGCTGGTGGTGTTTGCTTCTATTATGTGTACTAGTGGTTCGGCTTCTACCCATTTTGTGAAATAATCTACGACTACAATGGCGTGTTTTGCTCCTCCGGTCGCCGTTGGCATTGGGCCGATCATGTCGATTCCCTACATGGCAAATGGCTAAGAAGAATTGATACTATGTAGGCGTTCAGGTGGTTGGCGAATATTATTTGCAATTTTCTAGCACACCTCACACCTTGCTGCTATCCTTCTTACATTGGCGAATAATGTTGGCCAGTAGAACCCTTGTCTTAGTGTTTTGTGGGCTAGGTTGATACCCCCAGCATGGTTTCCACAGCTTCCGCTATGTATGCTCTTCAGAATTCCTTCTGCTTCTTCAGGTCCGATACATCTTTGTAACACTCTTGAATAGCCTCTCTTATATAATTCTCCACTGAGAACTAAATATCTTGTAGCTCTGTATTTCAGTCGTTTTGCTTCCAATGGATCGCTCGGGAAGGTGTCATTGACGAGGTATTCTTTGATTGGTGTCATCCAGTTATCTGTCTCACTATAGATTACCCCAACTTCCATCTGTTCGGTTATGTTTGGCTATAGTAGGTGGACCATAGGAACGGTTCTGGGCCATATGCTAACTATGGTTGATGCTAGTTTGGCCAAGGCGTCGGCCTGTTCGTTCTCTTCTCTTGGGATTTGTATGATCTTGTATTCTTTGAACCTTCCCAGTAATCCTTTCGCCACTTTTAGGTAAGCGATCATGCTTTCGTCTCTTGCTTGGTACTCATCTAGCACTTGATTGATAATGACTTGGGAGTCGCTGAAAATTTCTACTTCATCGGCTTCTAAAGTTGTGCAAACTCTCAATCCTGCTATAAGTGCTTCGTATTCAGCTTGATTGTTAGTAGCTTTAAAATCAAAATGCAAGACACATTCTACTGAATCTCCTTCAAGGGTTAAAACCACTACCCCAGCCCCGCTGCCATGCGTGTTTGATGAACCATCGACACGGAGTTGCCATCAGAATTTTTTCTTAGCTCGTTCTACTATCATTTTTGCTACTTCGATGTCTGGTTCGGTGAATTCTGCCATAAAATCTGCTACTGCTTGGCCCTTCTTGGGAGGTATTCTATGTCAAACTCACACAGTTCGATCGCCCATTTTGTTAGTCTGCCGGATGCTTTAGGTTTTTGTCAGATCAACTTTAGAGGACAGTTAGTGTACACTCCAATTTTGTGAGCGTGGAAGCATGGCCTCAATTTCCTTGCTGCTGTTATTATGGCGATGGCCATCTTCTCAGCTGGCGAATACCTTGTCTCAGCTGGCAATAGTGCTTTGCTTGTGTAGTATACTGGTTTTTGGATTCCCTCTTCTTGAATCCTGCCTTACTAATACAAAGTTGGTGGCTGCTTCTATGACAGACAAGTATATGTGTAATGTTTCTCTTTCTACTGGTTTTGATAGCAAGGGTGCTTGTCTAAGGTATTATTTCAAGGCTTGGAAGGCTTTTTCACAATCTTCATTCCAGTCGACTCATTTGCCTTTCTTGAGAGCTCTAAAGAATGGTAAGCATCGGTCTGTGGATTTTGCTATGAACCTGTTTAGTGATGCCAAACATCCTGTCAGTTCTTGGACGTCTTTCAGGGTCTTCGGGGATACCATGTTAGCCAATGCCTAGATTTTGTCAGAGTTTACTTCTATCCCTCTCTGATGCACCTGATATCCGAGGAACTTGCCAGACGGCATGCCGAATACATATTTTACGGGGTTCAGTTTTATTCCGTACTTGGTTAATACGTCGAAAGTCTCTCTTAAATCATCTACATGCTTGTCAGTCGTGATGCTTTTTGTCAGCATATCGTCGACGTATACCTCCATGTTCCTCCCTATCTGCCTGGCGAACATCCTGTTGATCAAGCGCTGGTAGGTTGCTCCGACGTTTTTCAAGCCGAATGGCATGACTGTGTAGTAGTATAATCCTTGATCTGTGGTGAATGCTGTTTTTTCTTCGTCTGGCTTGTGCATTTTGATCTGGTTATATCCCGAATATGCATCCATGAAACTTAACATCTCGTGTCTAGCTGTAGCGTCGACCAACTGGTCGATTCTTGAGTGGGAAGCTATCCTTAGGGCAAGCCTTGTTCAGATCGGTGAAGTTTACACACATCCTCCATTGATTGTTCTTCTTTTTCACAAGGACTACATTCGCCACCCATTTAGGATATTTAACCTCTCTGATTGACCTAGCGGCTAGTAACTTAGATACTTCTTCTTTTATGGCCGTGCTTCTTTCTGGGTTGAAACTTCTCATTTTCTGCACTACTGGTTTGCTCTTCTCATCTATGGCTAGATTGTGTGAAATCACACTTCTGCTGATTCCTGGCATATCTTCGTGGCTCTATGCGAAGATCTCTTTGTATTCCTTTAGTAAGCTTGACACGTCTGTCTTAACCTATTCGGCCAATCTTGCTCCGATTTTGACTGTTTTGTCGAGTTCCTTTTCATCTAAAACAATGGACTCGGTGGGCTCTTCTTTCTCTCTTTTGGCTTTGTCTCTTGGATCTAGTTCAAAAGTCTCTGGGTTCTCTTCCTGTACCTACTTATTAATCTCGAATATGCCCAAGGTTTCCACTCCAGTCTTGTCTTTGAAAATTGATAGGTTAGCACGGTGAGCCATTTCCTGTGATCCCTTTAGTTCTCCGACTCCAAATTCAGTCAGAAATTTTACTCTTAGCGCATGAGTTGAGGTGACTGCTCGGGTTTTGTTCAGGAATGGTCGGTCAAGTAAGGCGTTGTATGGCCAGTTGTAAATGTCGACAACAACAAAATCTAGTAGGATCGTTCGCCGACATGGTGCTATTCCAAACCTTATAGGTAGTTTCACGGTTCCCAAGGATCTCACTTCTACGCCTCCGAAACCTTTCAGTGGTACGTGGAAGGGCTCCAAATCTTTTCTGTCCAGCCACAGCTCATCATATACCCTGGCACTCAAAATATTAGTTGAACTTCCATTGTCTATCATTACTCGAAGGACGTCCCTATGGGCTATTTGGACTCCAACCATGAGTGCATCGTTAGGTTTCACATCGATTCCTTCTGAGTCTTCAACTGTGAAAATTATCGGGTCATGTCATTTTTTCCCTCTCTTAGGGTCTCTCTGCATAGAATTTACCTCTGTATCTCTACTTTCGTACATTACTTCTCGGACTTCTGACATTCTTTCTCTATTGCTCATACCTGTGTGAGATCCTCCAAAAATAGTATTTATTGCCACACTAAGGCTGTTTTTCCTTTTCCTTTCTGTCCCGCTTCCCGTGTGGCTATCTTGGCAACTACCATGTTTGTCTCCTTTCAAGGTGAAGTCTTTGAGGTGTCCATCTATGATTAGGCTTTCAATTTGGTCACGCAACTGGAAACATTTTGAAGTGTCGTGCCCATGATCTTTGTGGAAACGGCAGTACTTCGTGGTGTCTCTCCTAGCATTCGATGATTGCTGCCGTGGGTATTTGGCAAGCCCTTTATCCTCCACTATAGAAAGTATGTCTTCTTGCTCGCCGGACAAAGGTGTGTAATTGCTATACTTTCCTCGAAACTTACTGGTTCGGTTATTCCCTATGCTTTCTCTGGGTTGATTTCTCTAACCTTTTTCATCTTTTTGACGATCTCGAGGATGCGTCTTTGTCTTGTCACTCACGGATTCGGGCTTCGTGTCGGGTTTGAGACCGTGTACGTAGCTACCCCCTTGCGCTACTTCTTCTTCTTCTTCTTCTTCTTCTGCCAAGGCATAGTCACCAGCTATGTATATTATCTCTTCATAAGTTTTTGGTCGATCTCTTCGTAAGTTGAAGGACAGTCTACCACTTTGCAGTTCATTGGTGAAAGCGGCTATAACAGCTACGTCGCTGGCATCTTCAATCTAAGCGACCTCTTTCCTGAATCTTGTTAGGTATTTCTTGAGTGATTCATTGCTTTCTTGCTTCAGATTTGATAAGTAGGCAAGTGACTTTCTTCTCTGCACACTTCCCATGAATTGTCTCACAAATGCTTTGCTGAGGCTTGAAACCTTGTTGATGCTTCTGGGTAGTAGTCGCTTGAACCATCTGGAAGCGAGATCGCCGAAGGTTTATGGGAATGTTAAACATAGGAGCCCGTCATTGGATGCGTATTGTGTCATGACATTGCAGAATCGTCGGACATGCTCCTTAGGATCTCTATTTTCTTTGTATTGCTCGATTGTTGGTATCCTGAACCTCTTTAGGAATAGGGTGTGGGCGATTTGATCACTGAATGGATTATCTGATTCATCATCTGACGAAATATTATGCCCATACCTCCAGGCCACTGCTGGGACCCTTTTTGACAGTTCTTGGAGGGTAACACTCTGCTGCCGAGTTGGTTCTCCTTCCGGATCAAGTCGGCTTTTGATAGTCATCCTCCGGTAACCATCTTCCCTGCTATCCATGCTTCCTTCGGACCTCTGATCCTCTATACTCTCAGATCTCCTTTGTCTCACCCTTTTTTATCGTAGTCCCTTTCTTGGTTGAGGGCTTTTGTCTTCAGATAAGACGGAACGGTTCCTTCGCCGACTCCTTTGGTGTATACTGTCAGGAGCTATCCCATGCATTCGCCTACGACCTCACCTCTCTAGAGATTCATCATCCAGTATTCATTTCCCTTTCCTCTGTTTTCTTCCTTCTAGAACCTTGGGTTGGTCTTAGGGTATTTCTTCTGCGGACGGCTTTGTTTGGGCCTCAAGGGTTGCGATATGTACTTCTGATCGCAGCCTTCCCTGCGGGTGACCCCCTGGTACTCGTTAAGTCATAGGGAGATGAAATCCCCAAGCCTACAAAAAACGAGAGTCCTATCTTCTGGGCTTCGCTGACCAGGTTCATCAAAGCGGTTTGGAAGTGATAAAGAGTCCATGGATTTGCCATTCTTGCCTCCAGTGTTGCTACAGATTGTTCCCCAGTCACCAACACCCCATCTTCTACTGTTTCGATCGTTTCAAGGATCTGGACGCCGCTGGAGTTTCCATCTTTGCCTCAGACATTGCTCATGTTTCTGGTCTGTTCGTAAGGGTTCCTCGAAGTTGTTGTTCAAGCCCCCCTCCTTCTAGCGCCAATTGTTGTCGGTGAAAATTGGATTGCCACGCGTCTGACAATTATATCAAATTCAATGAAAAAGAGAATGTAAACCAATGCATGCAAGACACAAGTTTTACGTGGAAAACCCTTGAATGGGAAAAAACCACGGCGCCCCTTAGGGCAAAGAAATAATACTATGGATCGTTATAAAGTTACACACTCAGCTCTCTCATACAATTGCTCTCTTTTCTCTTAAGGTTTTCGAACCCCCTCTCCGCTGGATGTCAGGTTCTATTTATATTAGGCTGACTAGGGTTTTCCCTTAGTCTTGTTGGCGGTGAAATCCGTCTTTGATTTGTATTAGGAATCTGGTATGATGGATCCGTCAAAATATTAGTTTCCTTTTAGGAATATCTTACCTTTTTTGGCCTTGTGCCTAGGTGAATCCTTGGTGCAAAAGGTATGCTAAAGATGAGGTCATCTGCATTATATCCAGCTGAGTAGGTTTATCTGGCGAGTATGGTTCCTTAGGTTGGTTTGCTCTAGCGAGTATCTTGTCGTTCTGGCGAGTACATCTTCTATCAATATCGTTCTATGTGACGTGGCGGGCTGGCGTGCTGGATGGTCAATGTTTCCTTTGTTTGACTTGGTCAAGGGTGATGTGGCAACATTTTATCTCCGTATTTTTTGATCTCTTTGACAACATGTCTTATTGTCGAATATATACATACAACAATTATATAGTGTTTTCAGAAAAAATGTGTTCGAAAGAGAGGATATTTAATTAGTTCTCAGCTTATGTTATGGAACAGTTTCAGATTTATTTCGAAAAGAGATACATAATTGCTTTCTATAGATTAAGTTTAGCCTAAAAATATAGAATTTAGAAAGAAATTGCGAAAAGTTTTCTATAGATAATAGTTTTTAGATCGTGTGATATTTAAGCAGTATAAAGTTTATTAAGTACAAAATGTTTTTCAGGAAGATATTTGCACTTAGAAAGGTAAAGAAGATATTTAATGAACTACGAGGGCTTTGATCCTTATTGAATATAGGGTACGTAGGCGTTTGAGTTGTAAATCTCAAACTCAAGTCCACCTAATCAGAAAGAAAAAGATAAGATTTTCACGGGATTCCCTCGTGTTCAAGATAGGAGTCAGGGCGGGTCCTGTCAAGTCAAACCAAAATATCTAGCCCAATCCCAAGTTGACCCTAAGTCCCAAGCCCATCAGAAACCAATCCTTCAGATGTGCAAAAAAAAGAACTAAAAAAAATAAAATAAATAAAGGTGGCAAGTTGGGACAAGTGGCGATGCATGAAGAAATGGATGTGGAAAGTAATGTGAGTTGTGTCAAGAGCATGTGATTAGTGGGAAAAAAAAGAATAAAATAAGAGAAATAAAGAGAGATAGAGATATGTTTGAGGGAGACTCGGCCATAACAAAACAGAAACAGAATCAGAGAAAATAAGAAAATAAGAAGATAGAAAGAGATCTGTGTGTGCGTGTGAGAGGGATAGAGAGAGAGACCTAGATCTAGAGAGAGAAAGAGAGATGTAGATAAAGTTTGTGAGTCGAGAATCCTTAAGAAATCAAAGATATAGAATATGAGATTTTGAAAGAAATATGGTGCAGCTAGAGATATGTTCAGGATGGATCTAGAAAGTGACGAACTCAGGAGGGAATCAATTCTATGAATGGATTGTTTTATTTATTTAGTTCTATGAATAGATAGTTTTATTTATTTATAATTAAGTTAATTATTTTAGAATTGTATGTTAGCTTTAATTCACTAGACAGTTTTTAAAACTGTCAACAAAGCCAATGTCAAGAAAAGTCTTGTTTTTTTTTTTTTTTCCCTTAACAGTTGTATTTATAATAACCACCTCCCCCGCCACCCACCGCCGGTCACCCGCCGCTGCCTCCAGCTACTTCTGATTAGTGGGAATTGGACTTGAGACCTCATGTCAATAGTTAGAAGTCCTTACCACTTAACTGCAAGACTTAATGTGTTAACAATTGAACAATATTTATATATAACCTATATGAGTTGTTACAAATAAAATAAAAAACATTTTAAGATAAATTTAAATTTATTCAACTAATCAAAATTCTAATTTCTACAACAAACATATATTAAAAAATATATATTGAAACTTTTAATAAAATTATATTTTTTTAAAAATATAGTCGAGTTATTGGTCAATACTCTATGGTCACGTTTAGTTACATGTTGGAATGGTAATCAAAATGAGAATGAGAATGAGAATGAGAATGGAAAGGAAAGGAAAACTAAGTTTTTTGTTTGGTTGGAACTTTAGAATTAGTCTCTGAATCGGTATTATTTTGTTTGGTTAACAACTGAATGAAATGGAGTTAACTGTATTTTGACCAAAATACCCCTAATTATAAAACATTCATAATAACATGATATATTATGGATAATAATAATAAAATATAAAAGTATATTATATACATATAATTATATATTATTTAATATAATAATATATATAATATATAATATATAATACATATATATTATATATAATACATATAATAATAATAATAATAATATATATATAATATAATATAATATATATAATAATGTATATTGTACAATATATACAATAATATATTTATATAATATATATTATTTAATATATTAATATATAATATATATAATAATATAATATATAATATATAATACATATATATATTATATTATATTATACATATACAGAAATTTTATTGTCAGTTCGAACTGACAAAAGTTATATCAGTTCCTTACATGTGGACCACCGGATTTAAATACTTAGACTTGGCTGTATGCACTTATCAGTCAAAGTATTTAAATCCAGTGACCCACATACAAGGAACTAATATAACTTTTGTCAGTTCGAACTGATGATAGAAATATTGTATACATAGAATACATACATATATATATATATATATATTTATATAATATAATATATAATATACATATTATATATTATATATATAGTATTAATATATATAATTTATATAATAATATAATATATAAATATATTATAATAATATAATATATAATAATAATATATATAATAATAATATATATATTTATAATATATATTTATATATCATTAATATAATATATAATAATAATATATTATTTTTGGAAAGGAGAGTATTTTTGGAATGGAGTTGGGGCATATGAGGATATTTATGGAATATAAATTTTAGTTTGGAATGGAATAGGTAATCCATTGGTTTTTGGATAGAATGGTGGTGGGTGGCCAGACGTCGGCGGCGGCAGTGGGTGGCCAGCGACGGTCGGCAGCGGCAGCGGCAGCGGGCGATGGTCCAGCTGTGAGGGAGGTGGTTATTATAAATATAAAAAATGTTATTTAATTAAATATTATAATTAAATATTAAATAAAAAAAAATTAAAAAAAAATTATAAACATTTCTTGACAGTTTTTAATTGTCAAGAAAAAAAAAAAAAACTTATAATTTATGACAGTTTTGTAAAACTGTCATAAAATAACTGTCATCTATGAAGGTTTTTCTAGTAGTGATTGTTAGAAATGAATGATTTATTCATATACTTAGAAAATAGAATTCCAGAAGATTTGAGATGTTTTAAGAAATGTGTAGATTTCCAAATTCCAGAAATAGATTAGTTATAGAATTAAGATTTAGAAAGAAGAATAGTTCACGTATGTTCAGACATATTTCTAGCTAGATTTTTAGATTTCCAGATTTTCAGACAGATTTTTAGATTGTCAGAAATTTCGACAGATTTATAACTTTTTAGATTTTCATATAGATTTCTAGATTTCCAGATAGATATCTAGATTTTCAGAAAGATTACCAGATTTCCAGAAAGTTTTCCAGATTTTTAAATTCAATTGTTTTATGAGAATTTTCGGAAAAGAAAAGAAGAAAATTGATTTATGTTTTCAAAAAAGTATTTAGAAAGAATTATATATGTATGTTCAGAAAGCTATAAGAGTTTTCGAAGATTGTTTAGATTTTAAGATATTCGATTATGTACCCTCCCCAACAGTATATGAGATTACGCTGCACGTTTGATCAGATATGAACGTGTATGTGAGATAATCGCTCTGCATGGGTGATCAGATATCACCGTATATGTGAGATGTTTTTCCCCTGCTCTGTGTGTGCATTGAGGTTCTTTGTCATGTACGTGAGATATTCCACTGGGTACTAGTTTGGTAAAGAGCTTTCAGAAATATATGTATATTACTGATATTGATCAGTAAAGAAAAGATTTCAGATTATCAAAGCATCAGTTTTTTATAAAATCATAAAGTGTTTTTATTATATTATATAGAATTTACTGAAAAAATGTGTTTTATTTACAAAAGATATTTAATTAGTTCTCAGTTTGTTTTACAGAACAATTTCAGATTAAATCCTGATTAGTATCAGGAATGAGATACATAATTCAGAAAGAGCCATAGAAAAAGCGATACATAATTCAGAAAGATACAGAAACAGATACATAATAGTTGTCTACATATTAGATTGAGTTTAGCCAGTATAAGTTTATTAAGCATTAATGTTTTCAGAAAAATAGTTATTAATTTTAGAAGTGTAGAGAAAAGATATGTTTTTCAGATTTATTCAGAGATAATAGTTTTAGTCAAGTTTCCAAAAAATTAGAAGTGTAGAGAAAAGATATGTTTTTCAAATTTATTCAGAGATAATAGTTTTAGTCAAGTTTCCAAAAAAGAAAAGATGTTTTCAAAGCTTATTTTCACTCACTGAGCGTTATCGCTCAATCTTTTATTTTAAACTATTTTTCTAGGTGATCACCAAGTTCGTGCAGATTCTTTAGTATCGTGAGATGGGTCACATGTGATGACAGAAATGGTAATTTAGTATTTTAATTAAAGCATGTAAATGCATGTGCATATTTTTAGATATCATTATTTTTCATGTATAGTTTTGAATATGTAAATATTCAGCAGATGGGTCCAACACAAAGAAAGCAGATTTCTTATTTTAACTGAATTACATTTTTATGATGGGCCATAACACACAGATTTAAATTGCACTTTTAAATTATAAGGTGGAAAAGTTTTGAAAAGCCAAAGTGATTGTTGAAGATTTTATTTGAAACCACCTAGAGATTCATATGATTTTCCTCAAGGGCATAGCCAAGGGTAGGCTACCCCTGGCTGCAGCCCGGTCTAAAACTAGGGATAAAAAATTATTAGTTAGATAAATTATTTAAGAGTTAATTATGAGATTATTTAATATAATCAAGCTAAATTCTTTCAAATCGGTATAAACATTTAGAGTACGTTCTATATTATAAAACCCACTAGATTATCTAAAATAATAATTTTATAATTCAAATTTAATTGTTTTCAATACTGATTGTTAAATTATTTTATTTATATTGATTGTTAAATATTTGATCTCTTGTTTTATTAGCACGAGTGCACGACTCTCTTACTCTCTTATAGTCCTCACATAAGTAATATCAAAATATTAATTTAATCATCTATATATATATCCCGATTCTGGTCAGTGCGTACTGATATAACTTACAACAGTGTGTTGGATATGGGCCACTGACTATGGAGAAACATTGACAAGTGCATACACACTGAGTCAAAACATGTAAATCTAGTGGTTCATATGCAACTCACTGATGTAAGTTATATCAGTGCGCACTGACTTGATATATATATATATATATTACAAAAAAAAAATAGGAAACTCTATTTTTTTTTTCCTTTATTCTTATTTATTTTTATTTTATAATTTTGTACAAAATACAAAATAAATTAGACTTCTAACATTTCTTATTTCTTTTAACTAGGTGTATATGTTGTTATACTATTAAGGCTTTTATGTATTATTAAGTTTCGTTTATCGAAATGTTAAATATGCTTAGCAGACCCATAGAAAAAATCATGGTTACGCTACTGATTTTCCTGTAATGTTTTCCAGATGATTCAGATTTCAGTTAGAAAGATGAGATTTTCACAAGATTCCCTCATACTCAATATAGGGGTCAAGGTGGGTCCTGTCACTGAGTTTTAGCTTTATATTATAACAACAATAAATAAGTTGTTCAAACTTAGCATATATATATATGTGGTTCATTTGTTTTGTATGGATTAAAGTAAATCTGCTCCGATTTCTTTTACAAGACAATGATGATGATTATGGAAATAATCAATGGAGATGGAATTCAAAGGTTAAAAAAAAAAAAAAAAAAGCAAAGACTAAAAATGACAAGAAGAATCAACTGATAACTTGAAAGTGAAAAAAAAAAAATTATAAAGAAAAGGAAGAATCAATATGTATCACGTGGAATGGTGGAGGTGTTCATCACATTATATTTCATTTATGATACGTACTAGTAAATAATTGGAAAGAAATCCAAGGGATAATTAACAAATAATTGTAAGGGACATTACAAAGAAAATCTATTGGATTGATAATATCTTAAGCTAATATTATAAGGGTATGTTTGGAGCATGAGATGTGATGGGATATGACTAATTTTAGTGTATCTCCCATGTTTATTGTTTGCATGGGAAGAGATTATTTAATCTTTTTTAAGCAACTCATCCCACATTGGTGGGAATAACTAGTCCCACCACTTTATACTTTTTTTTTTACAATTTTTTTTCTCTTTTAAATTTATTTTATTTTTTATGTAATTAAAATATAAATATATTTTAATAATTAATAAGATATTTTATTTCAACATTTAAAAAATAACAATTTTCAACATTAAAAAATAAAAATAAAAATTACTTTGTTTAAAATTGGTTTAAATAATAAAATTATTTTAAAATAAAAAATTTAAATATTTTAATTAATTTTTTCAAAATTTAATTTAAATAGTTATTTTAATTAGTCCAGCTTTATACAACTATTTTATCTAACCATGTTTTTTTTTAAAGAAAATTCTTCTCCTCTTATTTATTTTTATTTAATTATATAATTTTATACTTAATTAATATATCTTATTATAATATTTAAAAATATTTTAAAAAATTAAATATTAATTAAAAAATGCTATTTTCTTTAATATTAATTTTAAATATTTTTATTTATTTTTTAAAAAAATAAAAATTTATTTATTTAAAAATAATTGAATTGAATTTTATATCAATCAATTTCATAATGTATTAAATATATGATAAAATTGTTTTTTATCCAATCTCAAGCCACACCTAACAAGAGACAAGACTATTTTAATCTAATCATATACAACACCAAAAACATCATAGCACTAATTTATTCTAATCATATTCCATCCAATCAAATCCAATTATATCTTGTAAAAATAATCCTATCATATCCCGTGCACCAAATGAGCTCTAATAGGTTCCAATTTGTCTATAATCTTAAATTATTCTATGTGACCAAAAAAAAAAATCAATGTTTAAGATAAATAACTACCAAAAAAAAAAACATTTAAAGATTTCTGGGATATCGAGATTTGTTGGAAAATTATGGGATATATTAGGATTTTTCGTGGATAATTTCGGATATAAACGAATATTTTAGAAGATAGAGAGCTTCTTTTGACAATCCAATTTTTTCTTTTCACACTTCTTTTCTAAAAACACTCCATTCTCAAAATTTAAATTTTAAAAAAATTCTAAAGACATTTCATTTTGTTACAAGATTATCCTTTTATCTTTTTTTTGAATTAAATTATTAAAAAAAATTATCTCTCCTAAATCATTAGATTAATTATTACATATTAAATACTCTCTCCTAAATTTTTAATTACCATATTAAACTCTCTCTCCTCCAATACATATCTCTAATTTTAGAAAGAAAAAAAAAACTTACTAAAAAGCTTGATTTTCAAGAACCATATGTATGTATATATTAAAAATAAAATAAAAAACATTTTTAAGAAAAAAATCAAAATATGAAAATGTTTTTTGTTACTTTTGTAGGTATGTGATTGCCAAGAGAACTTTAATTCTTTAATTAGTCTTAGAAATTCTGAGTTTAATTGAATATAGTTATAACAATTCAAGCTTTCATATATATATATATATATATATATATTGAAGATTAACTTTTTAATATATATGTATATTTATAAATTACTGTTAGTAAAAAACCAAAATATTCATAAGTTTTTTTTTTTTTTTTTTTTTAACTATTAATCAAAGATTGATGGAGAAAATATGAAAATATGATTTTTTTTTTTTTATATATATTTTTTGAAAAATAGAGAGAGATTAATTAGAAGAGAGTGTTTAATATGGTAATAACAGATTTAGGAGAGAGAGTTTAATACACAATATTTAATCTAATGATTTAGGAGGGAGAATTTCTTTTTTTAATAATTTAATTAGTTTGGAGTGTCTTTAATTTTTTGTCTTGTTTAGTAATTTTAATTTAGGTTAAAATTGTCATTAATAAAAAAAAATTAATTGGAGTGTAAATAGACAATTTGTGGATTGTAAGGAGAAGCTCTCTAGAAGATATTGGATGTTCGGTGTTTCAGTATTGGTCTCTTCAAAAAATGGATAATATCAGAGATTTTTCTGTCAAAGTATCAATTTACTTGCCTTCGGCTGCCTTATAGATTCGAGAGAATTTTTTGAGCCTTCACCAATCACCATATTTGAAAAAAATGAGAGTAGCGGAAAGAATCCTCCTCCCAAAATGATTTTTATGAGGTTGGTGGTGTACCCCTTCTAAACCACGAGGTCATGAGTTCGAGTCATCTTCTTCTCCAAAACCCGAATTTATGTAATACTTAAAAAAATATATATATATCCTTTTTATTTATATAAAATTTGATTAGTATATTTTTATTTTTTATTTAAAGGAAGTGTTAATCTGTGCGGGGCTCGTTTGGTGCACCGCATTGTATTGTATTAGGAATTTAAAATGTATTAGAATAATACAATACAACGTTTGGTTTGTTTTGCATAGTTCACTGTATTATATTAGCTAATACATTATAATCGGTTTAATACGATGTTTTTCGTATTAGCAGTAGAGATGTTATATTAGTTAATACACCCTAGTACAGTCTAATACATAATATCACTAAACAAAAGAGTGTATAATAATAATACAATCTAATCCAATACAATCTAATTCAATACAGTCCAATACAATCAAATATAATACAATACACTGTACCAAACGACCGATAAGGGCACAGGTTAATAAATATGAAAATAGTATAAAGCGAAATAATTATTATCTCAATCGATGCAAGGTAGAAACATTTATTATTTAAAGTATTTATTGTTTTTTTTTAATAGTATTTTTATAGTGGTTAACATGTGTAAGTGGTCGAACTACGTGGTACGTCAATTGGGTTGGGTTATACTGGGCCCAAGGCAACTCAATTGAACCGCTAGAGGATTGTTGTTGTCTGCTTGTTTGGACCTGCGAGAATGTTTCCATCGACCTTGGTCGAGTGCTTTGTTGAACCTGCAAATGAACTAAGAACAAAAATAATACAAATAGAATGAACACAGATGGAATAAAGAAAGTGGGTTTGAATGAATTAGCCTTAGGTGTGCTTGGGCTGAGCAATATTTTCCGATGATCGTAATATCGAATCTGGCCAAGTTCTAGTTGTTGAGATGTTAATCTGGCAGAATTTCAGTAAGCCTTTAATAAGCTTTTAGTATCAGAGATTCAGAGAGTTTTTAGTTGGAGCACCTTTTTATTTATAGTCATGTAAGTGACCAACGTCCACTGATCATGTTGTGATCATAGGCGAGATTTAGGGAGGATCAGGTGTGATACTCGGAGAGATTTTCTCTTCTAGTTATCCATCAACAGACGTTTTGACTTGGTCTTTCAAAGACCAAGTTGTGATGTTGTTGACATCTGCATTGGGTCGACCCAACACAATGGGCCTGGGTAGGATCTTGTATTGCAAAGTTTGGGCCATAGCATATTAGGCTATTGGGCCATTTTTGGCTACCACAATTTGTCCCATACTCTCTAAAGAAGGATTTACTGATTTGGAGAGTGATTTATATTGAGTCGACTGTCGACATCGTCGATGATGTGTTATCGAGTCGAGCCGATAACTTCTGCTTGACAGCTTAATTGACAACCCTTGTCGACCGACTGAAGAGTTGGGCGTTAGGAGATAACATTTCGCTTACCAAATATCTTGCGTAAGATCTGGAAGTCAAATTGATGGGATTGCAGCGGTATGTTTTCCCATGCTGACGTCATGTGCATTTATTTTATACACCTTTTTCGAGATAAAAACTTTGAATTTTAAACCGGGCAATTACCTGGGTTGGCTGGCAACCGAAAGGGTGCTGACACGTGGCGATTGAGGGTTGATGATTTGGTTTATAAATAAACTGTTCCACTCATTGGAAACAACTTTGCACGACTCACTTTCCTCAACCTTTTCAACTTCTTCGTTGAACTTCCTCTGTGAAGTGCTGGTGCTATCCATTTTCAGAGGACTTCTTCGCAATCTTTACTTCGAATCTCCTTTAGGTTGGTAGAAAGTTACTCCCTTTCACTATACTATATATATTTTTTGTATTTTGCATGAAATCTGCTTATGAATCTATAAGAAATGGATGAGTATAAGTTATTGAAATTTACCTAAGAGTTCTTCATTGTTTCTGACATCTTTCAACGTGTTCCTGATCATTTTTTGATTTATTGCCATGTTGATTTTGAACATATATGTTGTTTCTGTTTTACGTGTATGTCGTTGTGATGAGGGTAGTCGTTTAGATTCGAGAAAATCCTCGACAATGGGTAGACTTTTTTCTTAGGGTTTAGGTTGAGTTTCAAGGAGGAATTTCTATGTTAAAAAACCCTAGGTTTTGATCGAGAATCCTTAGGTTGTGATTGTAGCGCTTAGTTTTTGTCTGACTTGTGCATTTTTTTGCATTTGTCAGATTTGGGAGATCAAGTCGGACGACAATACAGTCTCAGATCCTCTTATCAATTGGTCTTCCAGGGACAATGAAGGTGAAAATGTCGGAGTCAACAGTAGACCACAAGATGTTGATAGACTGGTCACAGTCGAGGACCCGTCGAGGGTTGCCTCCATAGATACTCGGGGTATGTTAGAGCAAGGTGCCGTGCGTGCTATGGCGTCGCTAGTCGAGCAACCCGAATATATAGAAGTCACCGAGGCGTCGACTTCTGGTCGTCCTCTAGGCATCTTAAACAGGAGTCCAGCTAGCCTAGTTACCAAAGAGAGCTTGCAAAGCTTACAGGTGATCTATGGTATCCCCGACAATGTCGAGTTACACGCGACGGAGGCACATGAGTGGGTCGACTGGGGCATACCAGGGTGGACGTGTTTTTATGAGTACACCCTGCGTTTAGGGTTTAGGTTTTCGGTTCCCTAACTGGTTCGACGTATGTTGGTGTATTACAACCTCGCTCCTGACCAGTTGATGCCAAATACTTGGAGAATTCTATTGAGTTTGGGAGTTCTCTGTGAGAGATGGAATGTGCAGTTTGGATTAGGATGTCTCCTTCATAATTATTATTTGAAGAAACATGTTGGCGACCAAGGTCGCTACCTGTTGGTACCAAGAGATAAAAAGAAAGAACTTATAACTGACACCACGTCAAATGATCGTTACTGGAAGGATACTTTCTTTTTTGCTAAAGGTCCTCCGATCGATGGTCCTTGGATCGATGGTCCTTGGGGAGAACAACAGTATCAGTATTGACGGATTTGGAATCGATATGGTAAGCATTGTTTGAATTCCAGTTGTCGACTGATTTTTTGATTTGCTTAAAATTACTTGTATTGATGAGCCATTTGCTTTTGTAGAAATAAAGGGGGTAAAAAGTCGACCGACGTGCAAAGTTGCTCCTGCACGTACTCAGGTTCTACTTGATATTCCCGCAAGTGGAAGAAGTTGTAGGGCGTTGCTCACTGAAGGTAACCTTAGGCCCAATCGTCTGTGGAGGTGGTTGACATTAAGTAGACCGCGAGCACCGTATCCTTTCGTGAAGGATTTCTTGTCGTATATATGGATTATAAGGAGTTTTGAAATTCTTTAGTACGATCTGAGATTTTTATCACCTTTAACTGATATTGAACGTCATTTCGCAGTGACGTCGATGGCGAGTGCAGAACTAAACGTCCTGGATAAAGCTCTGTCGATCAAGCTCTACAGGGATGAACTTGCCAAAAAACGAGCAACATCGAAGAAGCAAGCTGCTGGGAAGTCAAAGAAGATGGCTCCAGCAATACTAGAGGAAATAGTTGAATCGTCACCGGAGAGAAGCCCGCTGACAAAGAGGCAGAGGAGAGACTCTACTGTTGACCGTTAAAAGAAGGCGGTTCCCGGGTCGAAAGAGAAGTCGATTGCGATGACTCTCGAGCCAGATTCTCTGATGAAGCTCCTTTCTTCTGGGATTTCATCGTTCAAGGAGCCGACTGAATTTCTGGAAAAGTCATACCAATTTCTTCTCCCTGCTGATGATTTGTATTTGAAAGGCAAGAAGATGGAAGATGCCTTTAACACGGGTATTCTTTCATCGTTTCAGGTAAGCTGAGTTCGTATATATTTATTTTTATTATTCATCGGTCATCTCTTCTATTGATTCGACATCTTTTGTTGCAGGCCATGCAAGTGCAATTGCACCTTCACGACAGGTACAAGGTCATCATCGACAAGTGCGCGAAGCTTCGAAAGGCGAACGACACCTTGCAGACTGATAATGCAAAGCTTAGCATTGAGGTGAAAGAGGTGAAGCAGAAGAGTCTAGCTCTAGAGGGAGAGTTGAAGAGTGTAACCGATCGACATCAGATTGAGATGAAGAGAGTTCAAGAAGAACATGAAAAGATTGTCGAAAGCTTGAAGGGCAGACTGATGTCGATAGCAGCAGATGCAGTGTGCAAGACCAGGGTAGAGCTTTTTAAGGAATATATGTATGGTGCACACGTAAGTTGGGATTCTAAAGAAATGCAAGAGGAGGTAGACAATTATGAGGAGATGGAGCGTTTGAAACTTCAAGAATCTCTTGCTGAACAAGGGGCGGGTTACGAAGTGGATGCTGGAGGTGTCGACAGAAGCCCTGGAAATGATGAGAATCTCGAAGCTGCTGAAGGTCATAGTGCTACTGCTGCTGGTATTGAGTCTACTAAAAAAAATGTCCAAAAAGATGCTTCTACTTAATTCTCCAGCGTTTATTTATTTAAAGTTTTTGTAATCGTGGATGATTTGGTCGATGTGACCTATTATTATTCTAAATATTTGCCTTTATTTTGAGATTATTTCATTTTTGTTATATTTATTTGATATTGTGAAAACAATACGACCATCACGTAATGGGGTTTTACACAATGATAACTTTTGAGTGCATGAGGAAAGCCTGTAAACTTACGCTCATACTCTAGTCGATCGACATGATAATCTTGTTGTTTGAATGTCATATATCATCGTAACGTAGATTTACAATTGACACGACTGTATAAATAGTTTGCACGTGTTAATCAGTCGACAGGGTTGCGTTATTTAGTCAACAGATATTTGTACATATATTTTGCAAAAGGAATTTTTTATAGATATTACGCAGACAAGACCTTTTCGCATAGAAATTTCGCGTACGTGCATTAAGTGGTCGACACGACATTTTACATAGAATATTCGCGTGTTATATGGTCGACAGGAATTTTTACATATTATATTCGTAAACATGCGTTATGTGGTCGACATGAATTTTTACATATTATATTCGCAAACATGAGTTAAGTGGTCGACAGGAATTTTTACATTATATTCGCAAGCATGCGTTATGTGGTCGACATGAATTTTTACATATTATATTCGCAAATATGCGTTATGTGGTCGATAGGAATTTTTACATATTATATTCGCAAACATGCATTATGTGGTCGACAGGACCTTATACATAGAATTTTTTCGCGTACATGCGTCGTTTGGTCGCCAGGACCTTTTAAATTGAAACCATCGCGCACATGCGTCAATTGAAATTGAAACCATCGCGTACATGCGTCAATTGGTCAACAGTTGTCGTTTGAATCGACGTTTGTCCCCATTGTTATTCCTCGTTTGAATCGACGTTTGTCCTCATTGTAATTCCCCCACTCTTAATATGCGTTCGACGAGTTAAGATATTGAGAGTTGTAGATGTCGATTCGATGTAGACTTCGATTCATAGATATCTGAAATGGGCATTGCTTGTCGAAGTCGACAGTTGCACTAAGTTTTCATCATTGCTCCTTGTTGGTCGATTCGTTAGTTTTTTGAAATGTCAATAAAATGGACAAGTAATATAATGGAATATATATATATAAATAGGGAGTTTAGAAATTGTACTGTTTTAGATATAGAGCGTTCCAGCTGTTATGCAACTCTCGACCGTCAAGTCCCCGTAATTTGTATACTTCTCATCCGACTACATCTGTTATTTGATATAGGCCTTCCCATGTCGGCCCCAATTTCCCAATGCCTTCCTCTCTCGTGTTTTGGAAGACTCATCGTAGTACCGAGTCGTTGATTTTGAAAACCCTAGCACGTACTTTTTTGTTGTAATGTCGTGCGACTTGCTGTTGATATGACTGGATTTTTATAGCAGCATGGTCTCGGCGTTCGTCTAAGTGATCAAGTTCGAAACTGAGCTCCAGACTGTTCTGTTCTTCATTTTGGTTTTCACTTCGAGCGGTCGCTAGCCGTGTCTCTATTGGGATCACTGCTTCTGAACCATATACGAGCGAGAATGGAGTTTCCCCAGTCGACCGTCTTGGGGTAGTCCTGTACGACCATAGTATTTCTGGTAATTTTTCTGCCCATTCGCCTTTCTCTGCCTCTAGCCATTTCTTTAGTGTGTTGACAATTGTTTTGTTAGTCGATTCTGCTTGTCCATTGGCTTGAGGATAACGTGGGGTTGAGAAGTTGAGCTTTATACCATACTTGTCGCAGAAATTCTTGAAGTCGTAGGAAATGAATTGGGATCCATTGTCGGTCACTATCTCCCATGGTACTCCAAACCTGTAAATTATATTCTTCCATACGAAATTGCGTACCTCAATATCGCGCACTTGTTGATATGCTCCGACCTTGACCCATTTGGTGAAGTAGTTCGTTAAGACTAGCATGTAAACGACACCTCCGGGTGCTGCTGGGAGTTTACCTACAATATCCATTCCCCATTTCATGAAAGGCTAAGGGGCCGAAATTGAATTCAACATAGCTGGGGGGAGGTGCGATACGGGTGCGAACCGTTGGCATTTATTGCACGACTTCATGTGATTTTGAGAATCTGTCCGCATTGTCGGCCAGTAATATCCTGCAGTAATGGCTCTGTTCAACAGACTACGGATGCCGGAATGGTTTTCGCATTCCTCGTAGTGAAGGCTTTTCATGATGTTGTACGCCTCTCGAAGGGTGACGCATCGTAAGTAGGGTCCTGTAAATGACTTTTTATAAAGTTTACTGTATATGATGCAGAATTTGGTTGCTTTTGCTTTGATCTTCCTTGCTTCTGATCTGTCTTGTGGTAGAATGTCAGCCTGAAGGTAATTAAATATAGGTTCCATCCAGCTTCTCCCATGGTCGACTGGTGTAAGTACTTATGTTTCTTAAATTGTTGGCGACATAAGATGCACAATGGGTATCGACTTTGGACCACTTATCGTCGTCGAACTGAGATTCGCTAGTGCGTCTGTGTTAGGCTTTTTGCCCTAAAGTTTGTAATTTGTAAATATGATTTGAACATAAATAAAAGAAGTAGAACATTCATTCATTTTGTGTTATACTTTATGTATATAACATGTGCACTTAACATCCAAGATTGCCAGATGTAATTTCAAACTGAGTATATGAGTGTCATATACAGATGGATGCAGTTTGAAACGAGCAATCTAAAGAGTCCGTAGATAGCAAACAAAGCTGGGTACTTTATTTGTGGTTAATCTACAGCTGCGGTCTATTTCGTAGTGTACGGTGATCCTATCCTGGATCATTCATATGGAGATATGAGAATAGAGGCACCTTGTATGATGTGATCATATAGGACTGGGCCAGGATATATATGAATCTCTCACTAAGATCCGTTTAACGATGAGATTCATATATATCAACTAATGATGGCTATATGTGGGTGATCTTAATCCTGAGTGTCTTATCGACTCCTTCAGGTTAGATCGTGGTCTTTGATATACCATGGGTGAGGTCGGAGTTACATTCCTGATCAATATGCTCCGTATGTTGGGATCGCGGTTTGGCTTGTGGCTGGGAAGGTTTGTACACAATAGTGGAATCCACTCCTTCTTGCGAGAAGTAGATGGTAATTCCCTTAAGGGTTGATTCGGGGCTTGAACAATATGAGTGCTCTCCTAATTCCGTAAGGAATGTAGGATTTATTGTTCATTAGAGAATCAATGGTACTTAAAGGAAAGATATAATTAGAAGGGTATAACGGACATTATGACCCAGCTCTAATTATGAACTACTTGTGGAGGATTATACCATATGTAATAGCTATATCAATGGACACCGAAAGTTATTGGTTTGTGTAAAAACGTCTACAGTTGAGAGAGTTCAGCTTCAGGTTTTTAGTGGAATAACACCGAAGTTAATAACCATGAAATATTAATTAAATAGTTTAATTAATTATTTCTAAGGATTATTGGAGCTCAAAATACTGTGGGTCCATTAGGTCCCCTTGCTAGCCCGATCGATTTAGGTAACAAGGGTCACGGTTAATTAATTGGATTGTCCAATTAATTGTGTTACGAAAGTGACACATATCTATTCGGGAACTAATTGAATAATTAGATTATTTAATTAATGATTTTAATGATTATGACAATTAAATATTAAGATTATTTAATTGTGTAATTAATCATTATATAGAGGGTGTTGATTGATATTTAATTTTGAATGAAGAAAAGATAATTTGATTATTTTATTTTCATTAAATTAAATATTTAATTTTTGAATTTAAAAGAGTTTTGAATTCAAATAAAATCAAATTAATTAGTTAATATCTTTAAAGATATTAGATATCTTAAAAAGATTTAATTGATTATTTTATTTTAAAGAAATATATATGTGATATATATTTGTAGAGAAATAAAAAGTGTATTAGGTTTTTAGAAGATACACCAACACCACTTCACGCAAAAAGAGAAGAGAGACATATAGGGGTGGCGGCCAAGAAGAAAAAATATATATATATTTTAAGCTTTCTTTTTTGGTAGCCTAACCTAATACATACAAACAACAAGAGTTGTTTTTTGGGTGTTCTTCTCTTCTTCTTTTTTCATACAGGTTCCTGAGTACCGTGACGCGCCCACACGCCGTTACCAATCCCGGGTCATAGCGAGGAAGATCTCGTGGTTCAACTCAGGGAGCATATCGTATTAAAGTGAAGGAGCCTCCTACGTAGGTATGAAGAAAATTGTTTCTTCCCTTTTAATATATATTTCGATTTCGATTTCTTTTGTTTTACTGTTCCGAAAAATAGATCCTAGGTTTTATCAATCATAGTATTTCTTTATGAAATATAATTTTTTTTAAAAAAACCTTCCGCTGCGTGATTGGTGAACCGGGGTCCTAAAAGTCTGCTCGATCATTCTCAGATCTGGGTATCTGTTGGATTATGAATTCGTCAAAGGTCGACTGGAGTTGCTTGGCTTTAGTCAACTAGGCTGACATTCTTTGATCCCTTGCCTTATAGGAGCCGTTCATCTGTCGAACGACTAGTTGGGAATCACTCGATACATGTATCTTTTTTGCGTCTAGGCTTTTTACGAGTTCGAGCCCAGCGATTAATGCTTCATATTCTGCTTCGTTATTTGTCGCACGGAATTCACAATGGATTGAATGTTCTAATATGTCCCCCTGTGGAGATTTAAGCACCAATCCTAACCCACTGCCTTTAATATTGCTAGAACCGTTGACCGACAAGGTCCATTTTCCAATGTCGACAGTTTCCGCAAGGGCTATCAACTCTTGTTCCGCCTGCACATTTTCACAAGGAGTAAAGTCTGCAATGAAATCAGCTAATACCTGTGATTTCATTGCCGATCTTGGTTGAAAGCTGATGTCGTACTCGCTAAGTTCCACGGCCCATTTCGTCAGTCAACCTGAAAGTTCTGGTTTATGAAGTATATTTTTTAAAGGGCAAGTAGTCAGTACCTTAATTGTGTGGCATTGGAAATATGGTCTAAGTTTGCGTGCTGCTACGACGAGAGCTAACGCAAGTTTCTCCAGTCGACTATATCTAGTCTCAGTGTCGAGCAAAGTTTTGCTTACGTAGTAGATTGGGTGTTGACTGTTATCTTCCTCTCGAACCAGTACGGCACTTACGGCTGTGTCGGACACTACCAGATATATGAGTAGTGTCTCGTTGTCTTTAGGCTTTGACAGTAATGGGGGTGACTTCAAGTAGGCTTTCAAGTCCTGTAATGCTCTTTCGCAATCGTCGTTCCATTCAAACGTTTTGTTCTTTCTGAGGGTATTAAAAAATGAAAGGTACCTTTTGGATGACTTTGAGATAAACCTGTTCAGCGCTGCTACACGTCCCGTGAGCTTCTGTACGTCCTTGATACATCTAGGCGATTCTATACCTTCAATCGACCGTATTTGATCTGGGTTGGCTTCGACACCTTTTTGGGTGACCAGATAGCCTAGAAACTTCCCTGAAGATACACCAAAAGAATATTTAGTGGGGTTAAGTTTCATACCGTATTGGTCGAGTACGTCGAACGACTGTCGTAGATGGTCGATATATTGTTGAGCGATCAAGGATTTGACTAGCATGTCATCGATGTAGACCTCCATTATCGATACGACCATCTTGGCGAACATCTTGTTGACTAGCCTTTGATAGGTTGCACCTGCATATTTTAAACCAAATGGCATTACTTTGTAACAAAAAATACCTCTCTCGGTGATGAAAGCTATTTTCTTTTGGTCGTCAAGATGCATTAAGATTTGGTTGTAGCCTGAATAAGCGTCCATGAAGCTCAGCAATTCATGTCCTGCAGTTGCGTCGACCAGCATGTCGATGTGCGGGAGTGGGAATGATTCCTTAGGACATGCTTTGTTGAGATCGGTAAAGTTGATGCAAACTCGCCATTTCCCATTTTTCTTCTTCATTACCACGACGTTTGCCAACCAGTCGGGATATTTCACTTCCCTCACAGAACCAATGTCTAACAGTTTTTGGATTTCGTTGTTGATCACCTTATTTCTCTCTGGAGTGAATTTTCTTCGTTTTTGTTTTACCGGTTGGTGATATGGGTCGACTTGAAGTCGATGGACTATCACTTCTGGGTCGATGCCGACCATGTCTAAGTGTGACCAGGCAAAGCTGCTGCGTCGTTCTTTCAAGAATTCGATCAATTGTTTACGGATGTCGTCTGTCAACTTGGATCCAATGAAGACTTTGTGGTCTGGCTGATCAGGGTCGATTGACACCTCGTCGAGTTCTTCCATATTCGGCTTGTTTAGAGTCGACTTGACCTTGATCTCCTGTAATTGCTATAATTGTTGTTTGTTCTTCTTGTTGGCGTTCTGATAGCATTATTTGGTTGCTCTTTGTTCCCCTTTTGATTTCTTTTACCCCCCACTTAGTAGGAAATTTTATCATATGGTGATACATCGACGGGATCGCCTTAAGTTCGTGTATCCATGGCCTGCTGAGGATGGCGTTGTACGGGGATTAACAGTCGAGTACCAGGAAGTTGATGTATAAGTTGACTCCTTCAGCATTAACGGGTAGTACGATTTCGCCCAGTGTGCTTTTTTGTTCTCCATTGAACCCTGTCAACATAGTCGTTCGACGACTAAGTTTTGATTCGTCGACCTGCATTTCTCTCAGAGCACCGTTAAATAAAATGTTACAGGAACTACCATTGTCGATTAAAATGCATTTAGTTAAACAATTAGCAATATGTAAAGATATAACTAAAGCATCATAGTGAGGAGAGAACAAATCTGATTTGTCTGTCGACTTGAAGGTGACTATCTCGTCGACTTTTGATGGGTGCTCCTAGTTTAGCTATATTTCTGCGTTCGACACTTGTCGTGTGTGTCTCTTAGCTGCTGAGTAGCTTACGCCACTGACTTTAGATCCCCCTGAGATGCAGTTGATCACTCTATCTTGCCTGGGTGGTTCTGGAAGACTGTCGACAGTGTCGGTATGCCTCTGGTCGTCACGTCTTGCGTAAGTTTGTTTTCCCTTATCTGTTAAGAATTCCCGAAGGTGACCCAGTTTTAAGAGCTCTGCAACTTCGTATTTGAGGGCGATGCAATCTTCCGTGCGATGGCCATGATCTCCGTGAAACTCGCATCGAAGCTTCTGGTCTCGATGTTCGGGGAGTGCGTTCATCTTTCGAGGCCACTTCACTATTTTGCCCATTTCCTTTATTACTGCTACAAGGTCGACTGGTTCGATGCTAAGGTTGTACTCTGGTGCCTCTGCGCGTGGTCGACTCGACCTTGAGTTGCCACGCCCATAGGAATTTTTCTCACTGGAACTCTCGTATCGAGATTGAGTATTCCTTATATTGTTAGTTGGGTAAGGTTCCAACCTTCTATCGTTAGACCTCCTGTCTACTCGATCATTTTGTCGACCTCCATAATAGCTGATGTTGGCTTTTCCAACGAAGTTTGCCTCATCTTCTTCCCATTTGATTTGGGCCCACGCTTTTGCCAGTACATCTTCCATTATCCTGCATGGATATTTAGTAAGTTCTTTATATAAGTCGGAATCAAACCTAAGGCCTTTCCTGAAGGCATAAATGGCGGTCGCTTGATTGCAATGTGGGATCTGTACTTTCTCTCTGTTGAAACGTCCGACATAAGTCCTCAAGTTTTCGCTATGTCTTTGCGTTGTCGTGTAGAGGTCGTCCGACTGTTTCTCTAGCTTGCGACTACTTGCAAATTGCTCCACAAATGTGTCCATCAGATGCGCAAAAGAGTCAATTGAATTATTAGGTAAATTAGTATACCATTGTAATGCGGGGCCACTGAGGCTAGACCTGGAGGCTTTGCATATGCATGCTTCTCTCAAGTCACGTGGAATCGCAGTAGTGAACATTCTCTGTTTATACTATGCTATGTGGTCGTCCAGATCTGTCGTCCCTTCATATTGTTTCATGTTTGGAAAGCTGAACTTTTTGGGCATCTCAGTGAGAGCTATTGCGTCGACGAATGGTGAGTCAGCGAAGCTGTTGGCCGTACTTTTCTTTATTGAAGCTGGAACTCCTGGAATTCGTTGGATGAGGGCCTCCATTTTTGTAAACCTGCGAGAGAATTCCAAATTAGCAGATAAATGTAAATCAGGGCCCGGGTTTTACCAATCCTGGTGTCGACTGGAGTGGCGCGGTCATCATGTGGACGTTTTCTGGCCGTTGATCCATCGCTGGATCTTGTTCATTCAACATTTCATTCCGAGCCGGCATATTGTTGAGGTCGATTTCAACTCGATTTGTCTGAGGCGTCGGCTGATTCTGCTAGTCGCCTGGATTCATGTTTGGTACGATGGGATTGCCTGGTGCTCTTGGAGCTGTTAGATCAACAACATGTTCACCGTTTGGAGCTAAGATTGGACGCTCCGAGGTCGCTGAGTCAGGTGCTACTCCATCGACCAGGGCTCTCGGTTCTTCATTCGTCGCTCGAACCGCTGCATTTTTCGCTTCGAGCACCTGCAGTTTCTCAACGTTCGCTGTCATCTGAGCAGTCAACGTAGCAATCTGTTCTTTGACAGTTAGGACTGTTCCACTTCCAGACATAGTGATTGGTGATGTGATTTGAGTTCAAAAATAGTTGCAATGGGCCCCACGGTGGGCGCAAAACTGTAGGTGGTCGAACTATGTGGTACGTTCATTGGGTCGGGTTATATTGGGCTCAAGGCAACTCAATTGAACCGCTAGAGGATTGTTGTCGTCTGCTTGTTTGAACCTGTGAGAATGTTTCCGTCGACCTTGGTCAAGTGTTTTGTTGAACCTGCAAATGAACTAAGAACAAAAATAATACAAATAGAATGAACACAGATGGAATGAAGAAAGTGGGTTTGAATGAATTAGCCTTAGGTGTGCTTGGGTTGAGCAATATTTTCCGATGATCATAATGTCGAATCTGGCCAAGTTCTAGTTGTTAAGATGTTAATCTGGCAGAATTTCAGTACGCCTTTAATAAGCTTTTAGTATCAGAGATTCAGAGAGTTTTTGGTTGGAGGCACCTTCTTATTTATAGTCATGTAAGTGACCAACGTCCACTGATCATGTTGTGATCGTGGGCGAGATTTAGGGAGGATCAGGTGTGATACTGGGAGAGATTTTCTCTTCCAATTATCCATCAACGGACGTTTTGACTTGGTCTTTCAAAGACCAAGTTGTGCTGTTGTTGACATCTGCGTTGGATCGACCCAACACAATGGGCCTGGATAGGATCTTGTATTTCAAAGTTTGGGCCATAGCATATTGGGCCATTGGGCCGTTTTTGGCTACCATAACATGCGCAGAGGATAATACTACCTTTATTTAATTTTGTTTAAATTATGTGATAAATGACCTAAAAAACCTTAATATTATGGACAACTTCTAGAGCGGCCACGTGTTAAAAGAAGCATAGTAACATCATCTTCTACTTTTATCAAAACCCCACTCTGGATTCTGAAGAACAACAACACAGAAGAAGCTGAAAAAGCAAAAGAAGAATGTCGACGACGGCTCTCAGAATCCAACCGAGCACTGCTACAACTGCCATCTCCTCCGCAATCAATCACATTGGCTTCACTCTCCCCCGAAACTACGCCGTTTTCAGACGACCTCGCAACCGAAACTTCACCGTCTCCGCCACCGCCTCCTCATTCGATCCTCTGCAAATATGCGTCAAAGCTTCCGTCACTGCTCCTAACAAGCTTGGCGACTGTGAGTGCTCTCTTCGATTTGTTTTCTTTATTATTCAGTCTGTGATTATATTTTAGGAGAGAATTGCTTGGAATCAATAATAATAATAATAAAAATTTGTTATTCAGGTTCCTTAATTATCAAAGAGTTGAGCTGCAATATTTGTATTTTCTTCATTTCATTTTGTTATTTTTGCAATCATGTGAATTTATTTTGCATATTTGAAGCTGGAAAAGTGGAAATACATCGAGAATAATTTAAGGTCTTGGATTTGATTTTTTTTTTCTTAATAATTCAAACTGTTATTCCATATATTAGTAGTAACTAACTTGATGTATATTTTCAATAAAAATGAAAGTTATAATTCATATGTAGCATAAACATTGTTAAACTAATATATACATACATTGTATATTTTGTATTCACTGTAAATTAAATGCATAGTTTTATATATATATATATATATATATACAATTTTTCTATTGTTGGCCATTGGATTTAAATACTTTGACTTGGCTGCATGCACTTGTCAAAGCATCTTTTACCGGAAGGAACCGATATATTTCAAACTGATAATCTATGTATATATATATATATATATATATATATATATATATATATATATATATATATATTTAATGGGTTGACAAATACAAAGTTTCTTGCATGATCTAATGTACATTTGTTAATGCTAAAAAAATAGATTTAAAATATGATGAAGTTTAAATGAATTAATTATGAAAATGAATAATTTTTAATAAGATGTCATACATATAAATGAGGAAAAAGATATTGATTCTACTATGACGACACAAAGAATGGCTATGGCAGGAACGAGACGTATACTATTTATATGGTTATATTGGAATCTCTGCTCACAATGCTATTTCAAATACTTAGATGCAAAACTTCATATAATATGCTAATTAAGGCAGCAGTTGCAATGGTGCATGCAGTATTTTATTTTATTTTTAAAAATATTTTTCAGGTCCGTTTTGCCAAAGAGTATTGCTGACTATGGAGGAAAAGCATCTTCCTTATGACATGAAGTTGGTAGATTTTGGTAACAAGCCAGAATGGTGATTGTTTTTTATATCATTCTCTGGGTTAGATTTCTTTAATTTCATGCAATTATTTTATAACCTATCAGTTTGGAGGATAAAAATTTGCCACACACAAAGACTGCTACTTTATATACTGCCTCTTGTTTCTATTTGTCTCATAAGATTTTCTTCTTGTGTTTTTATTAAGAGAAATTTAAGAGCATGTTTCATTCAATTCAGGTTCTTGAAACTCAGTCCAGAAGGGAAAGTTCCTGTGGTGAAACTTGATGAGAAGTGGGTCCCAGATTCAGATGTAATCACACAGGCTCTGGAAGAAAAGTACCCAGATCCAGCCCTGGGAGTCCCACCCGAGAAGTCTTCTGTGTATGTTTAATATTCAGTGTTATGCAGATTGAAATCGTTGATCTTGCACTTTTACACTTCTCTTAATTTTAGGCTCAAAAATGTTGTTATTGCTTCCACAGCGTCCTGAGTGTGCTAGATAGCAATTGCTGATTGCTATTAAACATGGGTTTCCAAATCTTTTATTTCATGATGCGTTTACACTTAATTTCTCTCCTAAGATGTTCATATATATTTTTTTTAAGTGACGTTCCAAAGAAATTATCATAGGAATAGGAAATGCACTCCCCTCCCACCATTCCAAATGGAGGTAGCTAAAACTCCTTACGGGTGAAACGGACGTTATCCAACAGTCCAACACTTTAGCACTCAACCACTTCTCATGAACTGCTTGGCTACTTGCTTTCATGAGTCAGATTGAGCACTTGCGTTGGTTCGGATGGTGACCAGAATTAAAGTTTGTGTAGTATAGTAATTTTTCTATGCATGTGTTTTCCTCTAAAGCCAGGCTTCAATGTTTTAGAGAATCTTTCTATTTTGCTTTTGGGATTCATAGCAAACCGTCTTTATTGCTCATATAATCACATTGGAGTCCATATGTAAAACTCTTATCATTAATAACTTTTAACAATAGGAGCTGTTAGTCTGATACTATTGTTTGGTATTAAGACCTGTGTTGAGTTGACCTTTTGATATACTATTTATTTTCCTTTTTTCCGTATTGTTTTATAATTTTAAAAGGTTAAGAGATGGCAACACAACATCTAAGCTTTTATTTTATTAATAAAGCAAAGAAAAATGAATGAGATACATGCCAATGTAGATGTTATAGCTGCTTTTGCAAATATTTGACATAATTTTGGTATCAATAAGATCCTTGCTTCGGATTGTCGATGATAAATGCATCACAATTATTGTGTAATGATAGTGCCAAATTGTTTTGGACTTAGAACATGAATTCAGGATGATCAACTATTTAAATTGTTATGCAGTGGATCGAAAATCTTTTCCACATTTATTGGTTTTCTCAAAAGCAAAGACCCCAGTGATGGAACTGAGAAGGCATTACTTGATGAGCTAAGTTCCTTTGACAATTATATTAAAGAAAATGTGAGGCTTCAATCTTAACTTTTTCTTGCTGCTTCACAATCTATGTTTCAGGGATAAAATGTTATTGATTACCTTCCGTAAAGATGACTGTTGCCTTAAACTTTTATAAATCTGTTTTCCCTTTGTACATTACATTCAGTTTAGTAAAAAAGAAAAGATTTGTTAACAATTTGTTCAAATTTCTATGTCCATCCTTGAGGTTGTAGACTTATTTTTAACCATTTTACTTGCCTCTAAGATCTGAATAAGATTTTTATTTTTATTTTTTATTTTTAATTTGAGTCACGTTAGCAAGATGCACTAAAAACTTTGTTTACAGTTAGGTTATATATACATAATATTGTTGTGAAGAAAAAGGCAATCACTTGATTTGTGCGTTAAAGGATACGTTGATCTGATTCAGGCAATATTCTATATTATTAGTACTGTTAAATGAAGTTCAGCTTTTGTATATTTTGAAGTAAAAATCATGAAATGCTGATAACAGCTGACTAAGAGATTCCCGAATTCAACCATATTTTTGCATCTAAAGTATGGAGCGCCTGCTTCCTAAACTATTTTTTTTATCCTCCATGTAAAGGGTCCTTTTATCAATGGTGAAAAGGTTTCTTCTGCGGATTTGTCCCTGGGACCAAAGCTATACCATCTAGAAATTGCTCTGGGGCATTATAAAAAATGGGCAGTTCCAGATTCACTTCCATATGTGAAGTCTTACATGAAGGTATGTCCAAAATAGGGTTTGTTACATTTATAGCCAACATGTTTCAGCATGTTAACAAGACCGACTGTTTTACGGCTTTTTTTTTTCTTTTTCTTTCATTGTGTGCAATCTGAATGCACTATCTTTATATCAGGGCATGCATAAACTTCCCTTAAGAAAACAGTACCTATATATACAAGATAACCTTCTTATGTGCTATATATTTGTCTCTAGTAATTAATTATTGATGGAATTGTTGAAGACAAACCATTTTTCTTGCCATCCCTCGTTGGAGCTGGAATTGTATGCCTTGTTGAACTGATACTTTTTCCCAGATATGTTTATAATCATTTTTTATCAGAAACAAGTGGAAACATTTCTGTGATGAATACCAAGCCAGAGGACACCATCACAGCCATATTTCTTTCTTAGAGAATCCTTTTATTTCAGCCATTTGCGTCTCAATCCCTTGGTATTTTTGTTGTATTCTTGATTTAGGATCCACAATACTTTGACTTTGTTGCTTAGTTGTGTTAATTTGAGTGATCCAGTGGTGAATAGTGATAACACTGTTGCCTTTGAGTATTATTTTGCTTCTTATGACAGAAAATTCTTAGTCTGGTCGATTATTGGTTTTGCTTCCCTTTTCACGTGTGAGTGTGTGTGTGTGTGTGTTCACATTGACAGTGGTTGGCTGGAAGGGGACTCGAGTTTGTTACTTTGTTATTGAAGCACGAATATGCATTGAAATCCTCTCAATTTCTCTTTTGATTCACATAAGACAGCTTTTGGGATAGGCACATGATTAGTTATTTATTTTCTTTCAACTCTAATGTTGATCTTGTTACTGGGTGATTTGTTATTATTAATTCTCAAGATTCCATATATCTAAAACAATTAAACTTGAGCTTATGAATTATTATTAGCTACGTCACGTCCAATTTTTATATGAAATGATCTTTGTTTCTAATGTTTCTAAAATTTTCTGATATTCAGACCATTTTCTCATTGGATTCATTCATTAAAACACGAGCACTTCCAGAGGATGTAATTGCTGGCTGGCGTCCCAAAGTCCTTGGTTAATATCTTTTTGCTGTTTCTCCGCCCTTTCAATCTGCATTTTTCAGGTGCCTTCCCTATCGTCCATAGAAATGAATGCAAATTGTAATTCTATGTACTATATTAACCTTCTGCAAATGTATTGTAGTCTTGAGATCAAATCATATCCTTCATATGTCATATGAATTATTGGATGTAGTTCTTTGAATATGAGCACCCCATTGAATAAAAATTACACAACACAATATGCGATAGCAATGTATTCTTGGCTAGTTAGAGAAGTTACACTACACCAATTTGCTTAGGATATGTGGCCTTATTGTGAAGCAAATCCCTACTGATTTTTCTTCTAGATCGAGTTGTATCTAAAACCTCATCGCACACTTGATAGGTGATACATCAATCCTATACACATACCATACTTCCTCAGCCTCTCTATTCTCTATCTCATCTTCATTTCCTCCTGCTCAAACCCCTCAAACTACAGTTGTCTCTACATACTTGCTAGTTTTGTGCCTATGAATGCATGCCAATGACCTGTCCTGCCGTATGTCTCTTTGGGCCAAGTGCTGAGCACATCTCGGCAAGGGCTCGAACCTAGCGATCCAATGATACATTTTCGGTCATGGTTGCCATCTTCTCAATGTCCCTTTTTGATTTATTTTATCTTCTAATTGTGTTTTGATTGTCAGTTTTTTGGCAAATTGAATCTGGTTGCATGGAGATTCGCAGGGACAAGTTTTGTGAATTTAGTTTGTTTCAAAACATTAAAGGAGTTGCTGAACCTAACAAGAGCTGAGGCCGTTTTCGTTGTCAATTAGACTCTTTCTCGTACAGTTAGTTGATTATTCCAGTTAAAGGAAAGATATATATATTTTTTAATTTTATGAAATAAAGGGAAAAGTATTTATTCTTACAGGCTTCTCGTATCATTCTAAAGTTCGTTAAACAAAAAATTTATCTCGTATTAATGTTTATTCAAATCTTCATATTTATTTTGATCTATATAATCCAAATAATTAATAGTTTTGGATGTATACCTAGTAGTATTTTATTTATTTTTTGAAAGGGACTAGTAATATTTTATTGAATCATATGTGATATGTGTATAAAGAAAATAAAAATTACAAAGATAAACTATCTTGTTTTATTAATGTCTAGACCCCTATGATTTTATGAATATTTTAGGGAAAATTGCACAAACTTACCCTAACGTTTCCCATTATGGCATAATATTCAACTAATGCCTTTAATTGCACAAACAACCCCTCCTTTTAGTCAACTTTAGTTAAAAATAACCATTGATCATGATTTTTTTTTGAAAGTCCAAAATTGCCCTTGCACTTTATTACAAAAAAATCTTAATTGCCCTTTATTTAAAACATTATCTATTTTAAATTATTAGAATATAAAAAATAAATACTAAACATAATCTTTTTTAAATAAAAAAAATTCAAAAATAATATATTAAAAACAAAACAATTTAAGAAAACGTTATTTTGAGAAAATACAATTTAATAATATATTAAAAAAAAAACGTTATTTTGAGAAAATATAATTTAAAATTATGCAAGTCCAATATGAATAGTGGTAATGTGCTACATATTTTTAAAATTTAAAACATATTTTTTTTTATTTAAAAAGGATTATGTTTAGTATATTTTTTAAAAAAATTTTTGAACCAAAATATAATGCGTAATTTATATTGAGTCAAATTATTTTGTCTTATAGAGATGAACATTGAACAAATTTTCGGTGCTACTGTATTTTATTATGACAAATAATTATATTTTTATTTCAAACTCTTGATGATTTTATTTATATTTGTGTTTAGAATACTAAACATAATCTTTTTTAAATAAAAAAAATTCAAAAATAATATAATAAAAAATTAAAAAATATGTAGCACATTACCACCATTTATATTGGACTTGCATAATTTTAAATTATATTTTCTCAAAATAACGTTTTTTTTTGTTTTGTTTTTAATATATTATTAAATTGTATTTTCTCATCTTAAATCCACGAATTTTTTTTGATTTAAAAAGGATTATGTTTAGTATTTATTTTTTATATTATAATAATTTAAAGTAGATAATGTTTTAAATAAAGGGCAATTAAGATTTTTTTTGTAATAAAGTGCAGGGGCAATTTTGGGCTTTCAAAAAAAAATCCTGGTCAATGGCTATTTTTAACCAAAGTTGACTAACATGAGGGGTTGTTTGTGCAATTAAAAGAATTAGTTGAATATTATGCCATAATGAGAAACGTTAGGGTAAGTTTGTGCAATTTTCCCAATATTTTACCTAGTAGATAGTGTACAATCTGGAAATGGATCTCTTCAACTTAGAAGCATATAACCAGTTTGAGATTATATTCAGTTCTCTAAACATGGCCAGTGAGAGAATCTGAAAGTTTGTAAGCTTGTGATCAGCCTCATCAACATCAAGATGACTTGTTCTTTTCAACATGCTCAACCCAAGCAAACTCAAGCAGAGCTGGGTCTAGGTTATTCTGTGTTTTCTGGAGAAAGTTAGAAGATTTTAAACACGGGAATGATAAATGTTATTTGCTGTGGTTTAATGATTTTTTATAATTGTCTATGGAAACTTATCGAGATCAAATACTACAAGCGCAGTCTGAATGTATACTTCCATAATCGGAAGAAATTGTCATCTTCCACATACTTATTCAGAACATTCGTATTCTTATTTAGAACATTCTTAGACAGTACATATCTTAAGCAATATAACAACAAAAAAGAAGATGACAACAACCATCCAATGTCAATCAATTTTTTCTACTTGCAATATAAGCAGCTAGATGGTTCAAAGGAGCAGCCTTTTCAACCTCAAAGTAGGCCAGCTCTTGAATGGCTTGACTTGGCAATTCTCCAGCAAATTTCTTGGCATTTTCAATCCCCATCAGCTTTGGATATGTAGCCTTATCACTCACCAAGTCCTTCCCAGCCGTTTTGTCCAATTCTTTTGAAGACTTGGTCATATCTAGACCTGGCAAAATTTTACACGACCCATTAACACGATCCAAACTCATTCAAAAATAGCGGTTGGTGGGTCAAGTTTATTGGATCGGGTTGTTAATGGGTCAACCCATTAAGACACGAAATATAATGGATCGGTTTTGGGTTCACCCTTAAAAAAACCGTTAATTCGATAACCCATTAATATAAAGATTTTTTTTAATGTGTTTATGAAAGTTATTAAAAAAATCTTATGGAATTTATATATAAATAAAATCTCTATAATTATTGTAAGAATATATTTTACTAATTAATTTTTTAAAAATTTCTAATTTTTGTCTTTTTTTGAAAGAAGAAAAATTTCTAAATTAAAAACTCTAAAACTCTAAATCAATTTTTTCACAATATTATAACCCTAACCCTAAAACTCTAAAAGTAACTAGTGAACTTGATTACGTGTATTTGATCATGTTTCAGTACTATTTATTTTCAACTTTTTAATAAATCTCAAATATAATATTTTGTAACGGGCCAGGTCAGGTTACCCATTAATTTAACAAATGGTTTCGGGTTTGTATATTTCAACCCATTAAGCTAACGGGTTGAGTTCGGGTGGAGCAATTTTAACACGACCCAAACACGAAACGACACGAATTCGCAATAACACGACCCATTGCCAGGTCTAGTCATATCCAAGATATCATCCACCACTTGAAACAACAGCCCTATACACCTTGCATATTTTCTAACTATATCTATCTCAATCACATCTCCTCCTCCCATTATCGCCCCACAAACAACTGCTGCCTCCAAAAGCTTTGCACTTTTATGCACATGAATGTACTCCAAATCATTCAAACTCACATCTTTTCCCTCACTAGACAGGTCCACAATCTGCCCTGCCACCAGCCTTTGCGAGCCCACAGCTGAACTCATCTCACCAATGGCTCGAACCACCCGCTCAGCTGAAATGTTCCTGGTCTTGGCTGCTACATGCTCAAAGGCAAGGGAGAGAAGAGCATCCCCGGCAAGAATTGCTGTGGCTTCACCAAAAGTTTTGTGATTGGTGGGCTTGCCTTGCCTGAGATCGTCATCGTCCATACAAGGGAGGTCTGTCATCGTGGATTAAAGACATAGTATGAATCATCTCAAGAACTCAAACCATTGGCATTGCTAAGGACTCTTCTCCTCGTACCAATTCACAAGAAGCTATCTTCGGTTTGAATTAATGGTACTTGCACAGTATCTGCAGGCTTACCTGATGCATGGTTGGCTTGGACTTTGAAGTGGACGAATTTTAAGTTTGACAAAGAGAGTTTTGTGGGATGATATTTGAGATCAGTATTGAGAGGATTGTTAAGGAGCTTTGAATTGCCATGAAAAGGGATGGTTGCAGAGAAGGCCATGAAAATTGATGAAGATGAGTCCCGAATGAATGAGGGTGTGTGCTTATTCATAGAATAGTTATACAGAGAAATGAAGGACACTAAATTAGATTTGGATCATCTTCACACCTTAATTGTCCTCACATTGTCCTCACCTCCATAATCTATTGCTACATGTCTGATATAACAAATTAATGGTCTGAATTATTTCTATTGATTTTTGTGTCTTTACTTATATTAAAATATAGAATTAATCAAGACCATTGATTTAGGTGAGGACAAAGTGAGGTGAGCAGAATCCAAATCCTCCCAATTTTGCTTTCTTGTTTATTGTCATTTCTAAATTTAATTTCCAACTTTCTCCCTCCACTTAAAAAATATTCCTAATATAATTTTTAATTAATTTTGTCCATCTAAATAAGTATAATTCCATTTATAACAATGGCTGGTTTGATATTGCATTTGAGAAAAAAAATAAGATTATTTCATAATTTGGTATAAAAAAAATATTTGGTAAAACAACCAAAAGTGGTTATTTAAATTAATAGAGGAAATGAGCTTAAATGGCACTAAATCCAAGTGAAGTTTTGTGAATGAGTGGTGCTATTGACACACCCTCTACTGATCTATTTATGTCTCATTTGTTTAAATTTTGATTTAATTAAATAAAGTTAAATATTTTTATTATTTTATTTTATTTATTTCCAAAACTACGCTTTTACTTATTTTTCAAACTTAATAAACCACATCTCTAATATCTCTATCTATCTCAGATCTATTTATCTTTGGTCTCGTCTTTCTCTCACCTTCCATGAACAAATTTTTTTTTCTTCTTATTCCATTTTTTTTTTTTAACATCAAACTTTATGGAAAAGGCCAAAAAGTCACAAAACAATGAACAAGCAAACAGCCACAAGAAAAATGCAAGAACAGAGCAATCTAAGACAAAACATACAGAGAGAAAAAAACGAAACAACTCACATAAAGCAAGAAGAAAATAGCAAGTATTTGTTTTGGTTATCATTATTTCATATTCAGATTATAAAAGAGTAATGAGATTAAATAATGATCAATATCTCATCTATCTAATGCACCCCAAGTGTTTGATTTATTGTTTAAATAGGATCCAGTATAAGTATTTTTAGGGTCTAAGAGTTATGAAAAAAAATTCAAGAAAAATATTAAAAGAACGGTTTTTTTTTTTTTTTTTTTTTTTTGAAAAGGAATGTGGGGTTTTATTATATTTACTTTATAGAATTTTTTTTCTTAAACTATATGTCTCTTTTAGTAATTTTGATAAAGGAAAAAAAATAATACTATACAATTTAAAAAGTGGAGCATAAATAGATCAGTAGGGGTGTGCCAATAGCACCACTCTTTGTGAATAGCACTTAATAAATTAAGTTTATATAGCACCAAAGGAAGTGAGCGACAAAAATACCCCCTTGTTTCATTCTTTAATTTGTTTCTTCTGTTTATTTTTGTGACTTTTCTCTTTCTTCTTCAACATATTCTTCGCTTCTTCAACATTTTCTCTAAAAAAAAAACTGGTTTTCTCTCTAACGTAGTAACGTTACTCGATTCCTTCTTCAAATTAATGTCACGAAACTCAGACAATAGATCCACTCATTAAAAGAAGTTCTGTTCTTGCCATTGTGTTTATGATTGTTTTTTTTTTTTTTTTTTTTCTGTGGAAAAATTGGGTTTTACTTTTATTTAAAAAAAAAAAAAAAACTGGTTAAAACATGTAAGTGATTTGATAAGCGAAAATAAAACCACAAAAAGAAGGAGAAATAACATAAATCTAAAAGAAAAAAGAAAAAGAAGAAAAAACAGATCTAGAAAATTTCCAAAAGAAGTCTCGAGTAGAATCTTATTTCTTTTATCGACACTTATTTTCTGAAACAAATTTCATGTTTGTAAAAAACAAGGGTCAAGTTCAGGTCTCAATTGAGACTACTACACTTGGCATTTTTTTTTTTGGACTTAAATCAGCTGTCAAATTTTGGTATCCCAATTTGTGTATAACCAACCAAATTAGGACATGTGTGCACATTTGTGGAAGAAGTTGAAAAAAAATCCATAAATGTGCACACATGTCCCAATTTGGTTGGTTAGACACAAATTGAGACACCAAAATTTGACAACTGATTTGAGTTTTTTTTTTTTTTTTTTTTTTTAACAAACATGAAATAAGTCTCAACTAAAGGACATAAGTATCGATCAAAGAAAATAAGTCTTTGAAAAAAATAAGTGCGAGACTTATTTTGTGTTTTGTGTGGTATTTTTATGAGAAACACATTTTTGTTCTATTTAAACTTCAGTTATTAAGTTGATATTAGTCCTACAAAAAGTGCTAGAAATTTTTAGAACCTTATTAATAATTTGGGTTGATTTGACATCAATTTTAATGAGCCCGTGTTGGGTTACTTCTTAAAAATGATTATGAAATAATGTACTAAGATTTAATAAATCTTTTAAATGATCAAATTATTATCTTTTGTTAATTAATAAAGACACTTCTATCAATCTATCCCAATTGTTATGAGATCTAATACTTTAGACTACCTAATAGCTAGTACTTATACACCAGTAATGTGAATTATAATATATATATATATATATATATATATATATAAATGGGTCATACTACCTTACTGGTCCAATAAGGATAAAAGCAAATCAAGTGGATGTTATTAAGATTTGAAAAAATATCTTTTATTACGGTAAAAACTTGAAACCTTTTCAACCGGTTTTTTTTTTTTTTTTCAAATAATTAATAATAGTAGAAGATAAGAAAGTATATCAGGTGATAAAGGATTAATTTTTTTTTTTTTTTTTTGAAAAAGGATTTAAATTACTTAAAAAAGAAAAGAAAAGAAAAGAAAAGAAAAAGGATTTAATTTTTTAGATATATAAAAAAAAAAAAACAGATTTCTCTATATGTATATATCCGATTTTAACATTATGAAAAAAGATAACTAAAAAAAAAAAAAACCGTCAAATTAATGGAACCCAAAACCAGATTGTCTTCATGATTCTTTCATCTTCATCCTTTTTTTTTTATTTTTTTATTTTTATTTTTTTATTTTTTTTTTATTTTTTTTAATTCTAAAGGAACCTTAAGCCAAATTTACATCTTCACCCTCGTTTAATATCCTAAAGAGAGTCCTGAAGTTTGTGTTTGCTCACAGATTTATTGGAGAATATTCATTATTTTTCTCTCACTATCTATGGCTTCAAAAAAAAGGTACTTTGTCCATCTCTGTTTCAAAATATATGAGTTCTAAATTTATAATGGATTTTTTTTAAAAAAAATTTGTTAATGGAAATCATGTGATAGTTTTTAACGATAATTTTCTACGTGAAATTTGTTACAAAACACATATATTTTGTTACCCATATAAATAGAATTGTTACATGCTACGTCAAAATTCTTACAACTTACAACTTAATTCTTACATATAATACGTACCACATACATCTTAATTAAAAAAAAAAATTATGTAAAATTTGTTACATAATACGAATATTTTGTTACCCATATAAAATGAATTGTTACATGATACGACAACGTTGTTACAACTTACAATTTTTTTCGTTAAACCTCAAACCAATGTGAAATTGTTACCACAAATATTTGTTAGGTTTTTGATTTGTCTTGGCATGTATTCCATATCAAAACGATGTTCTCCTATAATGTTTAGTGGTCTAAGATTTGAAGATTCAAGTCGTCAAAGAAAGACTTGGCCACAACTCATGCAAGATGCCGACTTCAAAAAGAAATGTGCTTCATCGGTCTACAAAGGTATATAAGACCTCATTTCTCTTATAAGGCTAGACACGCACACACATGGCATTCATATGTGTCCCTTTCATGGTTGAACATCATTTATATATCACTTTCACATAATTGGTAATGTATGCTCATGCATTAGCTTTAATTTGATAAACATTGTAATTTGCATGTTCTATGACTATGTTTAGGAAAGGCATACGTGTGTGAATTTGTGTTTATTTGTTTCTGTATTTTTTGTTTTGGATTTGAACATGTTCTCTTATGATTCTTTATTGAGTCCCGGTCAATTCGGTTACTCATTCATTAGGTTTCGAGTCCAAATGATGTAGCTACGCTATTTTTCGTTCTCATTCGTTGAGTTGTTTTCATCATCGTATTCCGAGATGATTTCTCAACCTTTTGTCAAAGTTTCTTAGTCTTCGTTGTGCGTGAGGGAGTCACGATTCGTAATCCAAAGACGGATTCGAAATCAGAGTTCAGAGCCCCAGATACGACTGAAAAACACGAGCGGAGCGCGGGAGGAGCAAGAGAGGCCAACGGCTAAGCTTGCTTGGCCACGTGTGGAGGCCGTGGGCCACACAGCCAGACCAGCCCTCTGGTCCCATGTGGCACATGCGCCCCACACGGCCAGGAGCTGATGTGGCAGCTTCTGGTTGGCCGAAATCCTTCCTCTCTCTCTCTTCCTTTTAAAATTCCAAATTTCCTCCCATTCATTTCCAAGAAGAAAAAGTTGAATCCCGCTAGAATTTTCTCTCCAATTTTTCTCATCTTCCAAACACTATAACTTTCTCATACGAACTCGAAATTGAGTGATTTAAGTTGGAGATTGTTCGTAATTGAGTCCTCTACCTTTTTTAAGTGATTTGGCAGCTTTTTGATTGACGTTTCTGGTGGTTGCACACAGAAAACCGAACCAGCTCGAGAATTCAAGGTAGTGTTCATATCTTTGGGATTTCTTCTTTTATAACTTTCAATTACCTTGGGGTTTCTTCTTCTATATGTATGTGTATGTATTATGAATGCTATAGAGAAAGATAGCTTCATAATCAATCTGAATCAAAGTCTAATTAGAGATATATGTGAACTAGTTTCTTAGATTCTAGGTTTTTCACATGCTTGAGAGTTGTATTGTGATTGGATTGATATCTAAGATTATTTGTGACTTAATTGAATCATTTTATGATTAATAATCCTTTGAAATGTGTTTTGATTCTTGATTGATGTAATATATGATTAAGGCTCTTGTATGTGTTTTTAAAGACATCTAGGATTCAATTGATTTATCAATATATTCATGCTCTAAATCTTTGGCTAGAATATTCATTGAATAAATTTTATGATTCTAGCATTTTTGTATATGTTTATGACATCTTGAATATGTGCTTCATGTATATGTTTTTATTCAAGTGTTATTTGTATAAATAGAACTATGAGCTTTTGTGTTAGATGCTTTCCACTTGCTCTAGGTTTAATTCATGTTTTTGGTATCTAGATTACTTTACTTGTGTTATCACATGTTTAGGTCTAATTGTTCCATGGAATGTATTGATCACATGTTCTATGTTGAATTGATTGTTTGCATCATTTGCATTCACATGATTACACTAGGAAGTCCTTGTAAAAGGCATGAAGTCTTGACTAGGACGAAGAGTCCGAATAGTCAAGCAAGGAAGTCTTGGTTAGAACGTGATGTCTGGATAGCCGAGCAAGGAGTCATGGCTAGAGTTGGGAGGACTAGGATAATCATGCATGAGAGGCTCCCTAGAGGCATGAGTGTCTTGGATATGGAGTTGGCTTGTATGTTGGTAGGCCTAGGCGTATGGATAGACATAGACTCCAAAAGAGCGGGGTACATGGGATGTGTATGCATTCTTGAGGAATTTCTAATCTTCCATCGATGTTGGTTTTGTATGTTGTCCAATATATGGTGGCTTCACATCATTGAGCGATTTTGTACTTTCCAATAGGGTTGGGTAGACATAGACTCCACTAGGTAGGTGAGCTAAAGATTGGTCACTTTGTGGAATTTCTAATTTACCTTCCAATATATATAAGTACCCAATGGTTGTAGTTTAACCTATGGATGTTTCCTCCTTGGAGGTTTTACCACGTTAAAAAATCTCTTGTGTTAATTCTTCATATCTCTATCTCTTATATTTGTTTATGTATATGTTGTTATCTTGTTGCATATTATTCACTTGTGATGTATATTGAAACAAGATTTTGTAAAGTGTGATTTGTGATCTTAGTCATTTGATCTTATTTGTAAATATAATTCTTTTGTATATTGTATTTCTTGTGTATTATTTTATTATACTTGTAATACATTGAACAAATATTGAAATACAAGTATTCTTTGATGTTGAGTTTATGTGTTCTTATTCCTCATACAACTAATTGATATTCATATACTATGCTTATATGACCATATGCTTATCTTGTTTATGTATGGATTTGTAGTTTATGTGTTGTATGTAAGGCTACCTTGAGGGACAAACGAAAGTTTGTTTAAGGGATTGAAAAATGTATAAAAACCTATTCACACCCCCCCCCCCCCCCCCCCCCTCTCTAGGTATGCTTTAAGCTATTTAACTCCGTTTGTATACTTTCAAAATTTTAACTACAACTTTCAACATGAAACTTGTTACAAAACACATATATTTTGTTAATCATATAAATTGAGTTGTTACATGTTTCGTTAAAGTTGCTACAATTTACAACTTTATGGTTACACATCATGTCAGATTTATTACAACGTTAAATCGTTACCACATACATCGTACTTAATTTTTTTAATGTAAAACTTGTTACATAGTATGGATATTTTATTACCCATATAAAATGAGTTGTTACATGATACGACAACGTTATTACAACTTACAACCTTTTTCGTTACACATCAAACTAACGTGAAATTGTTACCATAAACATTTTAACTACAACTTTTTACATGAAACTTATTACAAAACACATATATTTTGTTACCTATATAAACCAAGTTGTTACATGCTATGGTAAAGTTGTTACGAGCTACGAATTTATTATTGCATATCACTTAAAATTTGTTACAAATTTGAATTTTTTTTTTTTTTAAAATTGTTACCACACATCTAAATTACAGTTTTTTTATCCAAAATCTGTTATATTGTACAAAAATTATGTTACACGTAATTTATCATATAAAAAAAATAAAAATAATTATAAATATTTAAAATGAAATTTTAATTAAAAAAATATTATGTTACAAATATTTTATATAATTAAATCAAATAAATATTAATTTCAAAATATAATGCATCAAACATATTTTAAAAATTAAACAATATATATTTTTATTTTATGAAAATAATAATAGTTTAAAATTAAAATAAATTAATTTTGACTATTTTAAATTTATTATATTATAAATTTTTAATTAAATTAAATACAAATTTAAATAATAAAAAATATCATATATTTATTTAAATTACAGAAGATTATTGTGAGGATATGTATAATCCTTATCTAATTATCATTTAAAAATTATTTAACACAATTATTTAAATTAAATTAAATTAGATTATTACATTTTTATAATAAAATAATTTGAAACTAACTGGTTAACTTGTTATAACCAGTTACACATCTTTTTTAAAGTGTTTGGTTGCCACATGTCAACAAAATATTAGAAGAATCTTGTAATAAAATTCCAATAACGTTATTGGGATTTAATCTCCCAATAATGTAGCCATACCCAATATATATATATATATGAATTAAATGTTATATAATTATTTTGTCTTTTATTTGATATTTGAATTAAATATTTGTTTGATACAAATTACACATTAAAACATTTCAATTTCCATATACTCCCTTTGAAAAAAAAATCATTATATCTTTTTAGTAATTATATAAATTCATAGCAATTAATATTATAATTTACCAAACACATGTATACTATTTTTGAGTCTAAGAGCAGTGTTAACAACATTAATCAAATAGTTGTCTGATGAAGGGCCAGTTTGTTACTGCTTTAGAGAAGTTCATATTATTTAATAATTTTGGTTTGAAAAAAATGTTTGGTAAAACTTCCAAAAACGGTTATTTAATAATCTGACTTAATTTTTTAAAAGAGAAAATAGCATTAGACACCATTAATTGTTGGGTGGAGTCCCAAAAAAGCCATTGACCGTTTAATTTGTTCCAAAATCACAATTTTGACAAAACATTGTTTTAAAATCACCATTTTGACAAAATATTGTTTATTGATAGCCGTTCTGTTAAAATCTAACAGAAAGCTGCCATTATCTGTGACATGGCACCCATAAAGAATTTTATTTGCAATATTTTATGTATTTTGATTATTTGATTATATATAAAAATTAATGATTAGATTAATTTATTATTTTTATAGGTAATATATCCTGTTTATGGGTGACATCAAAATTATTCCCTGATTAATTTGGGGTGACATCAAACTTATTCCATGATTGATTTATTATTTAATTATATATATAAATATAAAGTAATGATTTAATTATAAGAATTTTATGGGCAATATTTCCTATTTTATAAAGTAATCATGATAAAAAAAATATTCAAAATACTAGTAAAAAAACCAGTTTAAAACATGTTAAAAACCAGTTCAAAAACCGGTGCAAAACATGTTTTACTAATTTTTGACCCATATTCTAATAGGTTATAACATAAGCAAACAGATTTCAAATAATTAACGGGCAAAGTGGCAACAATTGATACTTTCTTTCTATGAAATGGCTAATTTGAGCCATTTTGAAAAATTAATGACCATTTAGGGACTGCCTCACCAAATCAGTGGCTTTAGATATCATTGACCATTTTTAAAATATTAAAAAGAAACTAAAATTTAAAAATGAAGATTAAAATTTTAAAAACAATATTTTATTTTTTCGTTTTAAAATTTATATTCTATTGAAAAGAATATCTTCAATAATTAACTTTTTTTTTTTTTAACAGTTCAATAATTGACTTTAACTGTTTTTTATAAAAAGATCATCTTCCTTTTTTAAATTTTAATAAATATGGGCAATTTGATCTTTTTATCAGTTAAATGTTAAGAGCATGGAAGGTCTAAATAATAAATAAAATTTGCTCTCTAAGTGCATTTATGCCAAATTGTAGAGGATCGTGTATTTATTGTAGGGAAAAATCCGTTTCGAAAAACAAATGTATACGTAGAATTTTTTTTTTTTTTTCTTTTCAAAACCTCACCGGATCGTATTCTAAACATAATATAAATTGAATTAATTTAGAGATTATCTTTATAGTTTATGGTGCGTCCTGTAAGCGTTTTTCATTTGTTGTTTTTCAAAAATAAAAATGAAAATGAAAATAGTGTTTTTGGTTTCAGTTTCGAATTCTGAGAACGCATCTGGTAGAATGTACTGAAAGCTGTATTCTGAAAATGAAAACAGTAAAAACGCGTCTTGTAGCTTAACTGAAAGCTGAATTCTAAAAATGAAAATAGTAAAAACACGTCTAGTAGATTAATTGAATACATCAAAAACTGAAGAATTTCTACATATGTAATTTGACTCTCCAATCTCTTTAAAATAATTGTTCATAATAATATAATAAATTGATTTTAATCATTTCTTAACAACCATTCAACCATTTTTAATTGAATTATAAAAATGATTGTATGATATTTGATTTGTTTGCTTTAACAAAAAATACATACTATCAATTTCAATAATAGTATATTACTTTTATATTTCATTAAAATTCTCATAACATAATGACGTAATTTAATTATATAAGATCATGAATAAATTACAAAAGACACCACCTTCTATTACGTGAGGCATTAATGGTCCTAAAAAAAATGTTAAAGTTACAAAATAAAAGTTTTTTTTTTTTTTTTTTTGAAGAATTACACTATTACATAAATTCAAAGTTTTTTTTGGGAATGTGGGGAGACTTGAACTCGCAATCTCGTGGTGCAGATGTGAGGGGTTTTACCACCAGACCAACCTCATCTTATCTACAAAACAAAAATATTGATTTTTTTTTTCAGAACTGTCCTCAGTCTCCTAACTATGGAATTATTATATGGGTTAATAGCATCAATACCCCCTGAACTTATAACGAAATTGCATAGTGCCTCTATATACTTTTTTTCCTGGCATTAAACCCCTCGAACTCCCATAAATTGGCAAAAATGGACGAATTACTAACTTCTGTCCATTTTCTTGTCACATGCAGCCACAGTTAGGGGTAAAGTTGGGTTTTTGAAAAAACAATTTAAGAATAATATGGGGAGCATATTGCAACTATATAACAAAATTCACAATTCCTCAATTGATCATCAATTGAAATTGAAAGAGGGATTAGGGTTTTTGCATCGACCCGATCACTGTAATCAGCTCCATTGAAGCTTGGCATCTTGAAGAATTTGCATATGTTCTGCATCGACCCGATCGATCACTGTAATTAGCTCCATTGAATTTGCATCTTAGTTACGAAGATTTTGACAATTGAGTGATGGTGGGAGTAAGGAAAGACAGTGACGGGCAACCCCAAAATGGTAAGTGTTCTATGACACTTTTGTATTGTAGTTGTATCTGGTTTTTGAAAGGAATGTGTTGTAGTTGTGGAAGATTTATCCATTTTATTAAAGGGTATGGGACCATAATGTTTGACAGACAGCTATGTGTAGTTAAAGAAATTTGAAATCAGACCAAAATGTTTCCAATTTTATCACGTGTGATAATCAACTTCTAGGTAAACTTTACATGTTTGAACATGGTTATGTCCATTGTTTGTGTAACTATTGAATAACATGGGTTGGGTGTTATTGAGTCTAGTAGCTGATCATGTTTGAACATATATTTTTGTGTAACTGTTGAATAACATGGGTTGGGTGTGTACATTTGTTTGTTCTATTGTTCATGTATTTGTTTACTGAATTCATGGGTTGGGTGTGTATATTTGTTTGTTCTATTGTTCATGTATTTGTTGACTGAATTAGATATGTATATCTTTGATTGTTGACTGAATTGCTTTGTCTTCATTTGTTATGTAGATCCACATGACCTAGATCAATTTTTTAGCTTTAAGGTGCATCATGGTGGGGAGTTTAATGGAGACATGGATGAGTACATTTGGGGTGGGGTGGGGTGGGGTGGGGTTGGCAAGTGAGTTTTTATGACTATATTACTTTAGATGAGTTGTCCATGCTGGATCTAGATGATATTGCAATGGAACTGGGTTATACTTTGCCAGTTGGCTATTGGATTCAAGTGGAAGGTTATGGAAAGCCCTATAGCATAGCTAATGATCAACAACTTATGTGGTTTGTAGAAAAAATACTTGCTAGTAGAGTTGTTGATCTGTTTCTTGAGCCAATGGTACCATTACAATAAGTCCTATTGCAGGAAGTCGAGGGGAATGAAATGGTGTCATACCAGAAACATGGGCCAACTGATGTTGATGAACAAGGGCCTAGTACTGTTGATAGGGTTAATTGGGGCTCAAAAGCATGGGCCTGCTACAGTTGATGTGCCACCTGATGTTAAATTTCATGGGCCATCTGATGTTAATTGGGTGATAATGTGGTGCATGCTAGGGTTAATAAAGAGGCTGGTAATAAGGATAAGGGAAAGCATGTACTAGAAGAGGGTCAAAGTGAAGGTGAAGCTCAGGGTCAAGCTGAAGTTGAAGCTGAAGCAGAAGCTGAGGGTCAAGGTAAAGGTGAAGCTGAGGGTCAAGTTGAAGCTGAAGATGATACAGATATTTTAGTTGAATATGATTATGAGCAAGGGGCAGATGACATTGCAGCTGAGACTTGTGTCGATCCAACCAAGATTTAGGATAGTTTAAATGTCCCAAATAGACCATATGAAGAATGTGCATTTGGATCTGATCTTGAAGATGTATCTGATGAATTGAATAGCTTGGAAGGGTCAGATGGTGAGGAAGGTGAACAAGGACGAGTTCGAAAGTTCATTCACAGATCATACCATGAGTTTCATCCGCAAAGGGACATGCAGAACCCAGAATTTAAGGTTGGTATGTTGTTTGGAAATGCAGATATATTTAGGAAAGTCATTAGGGCACATGCTGTGAAGCATAGGCGTGATGTTAAGTTTCAGAAGAATGATCAGCATAGGGTTAGGGCATTATGCAAATCAGAAGCTTGCAATTGGTTTGTGTATGCTTTTTGATTGAGTGATCACAAGACCTTCCAGATTAAAACTTTATACATTGAACACACATGTGCTATGAGTTTTAAAAACAAGTTTGTGAATTCAAAATTAATAGCAGAGAAGTAAGTAGACCAGTGGAGAGCAAATCCTGATTGAAATTTCACTGGAATGTCAGCATAGTTGAGGATAGACACTAACATGGATGCTTCGAAGTGGCAATTCTACCGTGCTAATAAAGCTGCAAGACAGATGATTGATGGTGGTGTAAAGGATCAGTACTCCAAACTTATGGAGTATGCTGCAGAGATGATGAGGATGAACCCTGATACAATAATTATCTTGAAGTGTGATGACAGTGGAAGGTTTCAGAGGATGTACATATGTCTTGGGGCTTTGAAGCAGGGGTGGAAACAAGGATGTGGGCCCCTTTTAGGTTTGGATGGGTGTTTTACAAAAATATATCATATTGGGCAGCTCTTAACAGCTATTGGGGTAGATCCAAATAACCAGATGTACCTAGTAGCTTATGCCCTGGTAGAGGTTGAGACTAAGGACACATAGGGTTGGTTTATAGAGCAGTTAGCTACTGATTTGGAATTGAACAATTCTTTTGGTATTGTTTGGATTAGTGACAAGCAGAAGGGATTAATAGATGTTATTGCAGAACGGTTTCCAAATTCAAAACACAGGTTCTATGTGAAGCATCTGTACAATAATTTTAAAGCTCATCAAAAGGAGTTGGTACTGAAACAAATATTGTGGGGTGCTGCTAAAGCTACAACTGAACAAAAGTAAGTATTGTATATTATGTTTTGTTTTCAATTGGTTAATATTTATGGTTTGTAACTTGAAAAATCTTTTTGGTTACCACTTGGCTTAACAGGTTTAATCACTGGATGGAGAAGATGAAGACTGAGAGTCTACCAGCATATAACTAGTTAGCTAGAAAGGATGCAAAGCACTGGTCAAGAGCCTTCTTCAAAGACACAGCTTTGTGTGACATGGTTTGTAACAACATGTGTTAAGCCTTCAATGCAACAATCCTAGCAGCTCAAGACAAGCCAATAATCACTATGATAGAGATAATCAGAAACTACCTTATGACAAGACTAGTGAGGAAAAGGGCAGAATTGGAGAAGTGAAGTCATGAAATTGGACCAAAAGTTTTCAGGTTTGTCTTCCAAAAATTTATTTTCTTATGCCATTGTTTTTTTTTTTTTTTTTTTTCATATGGCATGATTACAAGTAATTTCTTATGGCTTGCTTCAGATTTGTTGAGAAGATTAAGCAGGAGAGTGTAAACTGCTATCCTCAGTACATGGGAAACTTCACTTACCAAGAAAGGGCTCGTGGAGAAGAACAGTTTGTGGTTGACATCAACAGTAGAACTTATGGTTGCAATATGTGGCAACTGATAGGGATACCATGTGTGCATGGAATGGCTACTGTATTGAGTACCAACCACAACCCTATGGACTTCATACACTTAAGGTACAAGAAGGAAACTTTCATACATGCATACACTCCAATAATTTATGGGATCAATGGGCCAAAAATGTGGCCAAAATCAAATGAAGCACCAATGGAGTGTCCAGATTTCAGGAAACAAAGGGGAAGACCAAAGAAGAAGAGAAATTTGCAATCGGATGAGGTCAGAATAGGGAATACAACCAAGTTGAGAAGGAATTACATAGTTGTAACATATAGGAAATGTGGCAAGGAGGGACACAATAGAGCAACTTGTGACAAAAGGGGTAAAGGTACTGATAGTGTTGCAACAACAGAAGGTGGGAGTCAATCTATTAGAGGGAGTCAATCTGTTGGGGGGAGTCAAGCTGATGGAGAGAGTCAAGCTGGGCATTAAGATGGTCAACCAAGGGATGGGAAAAAGACTAGGACACAGAATTAGATGGGTTGCTGCTTCACTTCATCAGGATTGTATTGCTTTTGTGTTTGATGCTTCTATGCTTTTGTATTAGAACATATATGTAATGCTTTTGATGGTTGTATTTATGTCCAACCTTAATGGTTGGTGAACCTTAATGGCAATACTGTTGACATGTAATGTGAATGTGTTTTGGTTTTTGGTTATTGTATTGGTAATGTGAATGGCATAGTCATGAATGAGTTGGATGTGAATGTCATTGTCTTTTTCTTCTAAGATTTGTATACATTGTTGTTGATAAATTCATTAAAAACAGGAAATGTTAACAACAGGAAAGTTGAGAAGATGAAAATTGAACCAAACGTGTTTTCATAAAAACATAACATACAAATTTGTTACATCATTTTGTTCTTTCAAACTCCCTACAAAAACACTTTACATATTTTCCACTAGCTTTTTCCTAGACATAACACAATGCCTACTGCTACAACCGCAACACAACACAAAATCCTTCTCATTCCTCCTCTAGAACTGACTTCTTCATTAGCAACAACTGGAGATACAGATGTATCGTTGCCTTCAAAACCATTAGTTTCCAACGATCTCATCTCAAGGTCTCGTATTCTTCTAAGCAATCTAGGAATGATTACTTTCGACCTTGCACACATCGGGGGTCAGACCATTTGAAAAATCCACAATTCTCATATCCCTGCTAAGATAAAACAAAATGAACACAACATTTAGGAAAGCAACCAAACAAAATGAACACATACCTGATAATTATAGAAGCCCTAAAAATGTCTTCCCAAATTGGAATCCGTCCAAGATGTGAAACGTCTAGCTGGTATTCCATAGAGACACTTTGGGTTCAAATCCCCAACGTCAGTTTCATCATTCAAGGTATCATATTCTTCTAAGCAATCTAAGAATGATTACTTTCGACCTTGCACACATTGGGGGATCAGACCATCTGAAAAATCCACAATTCCATATCCCTGCTAAAATAAAACAAAATGAACACAACATTTAGGAAAGCAACCAAACAAAATGAACACATACCCGATAATTATAACAGCCTCGAAAACGTCTTCCCGGATTGGAATCCATCCAAGATGTGAAACGTCTAGCTGGTATTCCATAGAGACACTTTGGGTTCAAATCCCCAACGTCACTTTCTTTATTCATTTTTCCCAAACACCAAGGAAGAAGAAGGAAGAAGAAGGAAGAAGCAGGAACGAAGAAGAAGGAACAAAAAAAGAACGAAGATGAAGAAGGATACCTAATCCCCAACTGATCAGAAATTACGAAGAGGGAACGAAGAAGAAGAAGCATTTGTTTTTTCAAAAACCCAACTTTACCCCTAACTGTAGCTGCACGTGACAAAAAAATGGACGGAAGTTAGTAATTCGTCCATTTTTGCCAATTTATGGGAGTTCGAGGGGTTTATTGCCATGAAAACAAGTATAGGGGGCACTATGCAATTTCGCTATAAGTTCAGGGGATATTGGTGCTATTAACCCTTATTATATTATTAAATGGTCTCGATGCATATTCATGTAAGTGTTAAAAAATATATAAATGATTAGAATTGTAATTATAAACTATAAATATCAGTGTTCTAGTATACGCTAGGCGCTAGTCGTACAATGGACCGGCGCTTAGCGCCTAGGCAGAGAATTTTTTTTTTCTTCAGTTTGTACTTTGTTATGTTTGTGTTTTTCTCTTTTATATTTTTTAATTTTCTTTTGGTTTTGGTGCCGTGGTGCACATCACAAGACACCCACCATCATTTTGTGCCATCACTTGTGGTTCACAGCCTCACACATCTGACTTTTTCAAAAAAAAAAAATCTTTTTTACTTTATCATTGGTCTTATAAACTCTTCTTTTGGATCGATCCCCATTTCAACAAACACTTTATTCATCAACTCATTTTCTTTCCCCATTTCAACTGACTCTTTTCTTTCTCCATTTCTCTCTACAACTCATTACTCATCTTCATCATCTTCTTCTTAATCTTCTGTTACTGTTATTAGGATTGTTCATGCCACCGTTGTGGTGGCTCCCGCGGTGGTGGTGACGGTAGCTATTCCCAGATAGGTAGTGGTGATTGTTGTACCTAGGCTTGGTCTAGCTGACAGAGACCAACGGCTCTCCTTTGTAGACTTGATTGTTGTAATAGTAGTTTCTCTTCGATCTGAATCTATCCATGTCTAAAAAACCTACCCTAGAATCATTTTGTTCAATTTCAATTCAAAAAAGTGTCTTGTGTTGGTGGGTCTATCTCCGGTAAGGTTAATTTTCAGGGTTAGTCTGCGAAAATGTTGTAACCGCCACAAGTCCCAAAAAGTGAAGTGCGTTTGTGGTGGTGGGTCGAGTTCAATTTGTTGAATCCTGATCCATTTTTTCTTGTGCTGTGCAGGGGAAGAAGAAGAAGAAGAAAATGGAAAATGTGTAGGGTTTTGTTGAAAATCCAATTACACTCTCAAAGTCTCAAGTTTCACAACAACTCACACAATTCAAAAAAAAAAAAAATTAAACTGATTATACCGATTAATCAGCTCTGGAATTCAGCGTAGACGGCCAATTAATTGGCTCTAGTCGGCCAACCACCTAGGAAGGGTGCATAAGGCCTAGTCGCAGCGACCGGCACCCGCTAATCCCTAGTCGGCCGCCTAGGCCGCATACTAGAACACTGATAAATATCATAGTCTACAATACAATATATATATATATATATATTCTTTTTTAAGTTACAAAATTAACAATTCACTTATGTGAAGATTAATTAATTTAATCTATACCAATAACCTATAATTATTTTCTAACCCTAATAAAAATTCATCACAATAAAATTCATCAATTGTGATATGCTTGACACAAGAAACTAATATTATGATCTCCTAGGGGAATATCAATGAAACATCTTATTTGACCAACTTTGGAGATATCTTCTCCCACTCAATTCTTTTTTTGCGTCTGTGGATTTACACTCAAATGATTTACCAAGTTTTCTAAATGCCTTTAGAAACCTAAACCATTTGATGCATGCATGGCATAAAAGAGATATGAGTGACACTCACTATTCTATATGACATGTTATTTTATGCATAACATTCATCTAATCATCCATTTATAACAAACAATAAAATAAATGCTAAATAAACAAATAAATAATAATCTTATCTATGGTCATCCCTAAAAAAAAAAATTAAAAAGATTACAAAAACTTGAATCTTCAGGTCTTCGTCTTCATCTTGAACTTGTAATTGCATACTCCCAAAAATAATTAACAATTCAATCTAATCCACAACTCTTGTGAATTAATGAATTATAAACAAAAAATTAATTAGTTAATCAACAACTCTTATTAATAAAACTTGTTGAAGAAGAATCCTTATCAAATTAAGTGTAAGGATTCCCATATCTTGATTGGCTTATTTCGTGGACAAACCACATGTTAGGGTTGATAATGTAAGGGTAGTTTAGGTGTTTGAACTTCATGCTCGAAGGCCCTTTCAAGACCTCAAGATACAAGCACGCCAAAGGTATAATTTCTAGTGCTTGGTTTTCTTTGAAGAGATTTAGTTAGCACACACACACTTAGCATACTTGTTCGTGTGTGCATTCTCGTCACATGTCACTTTACACACTAGCACCTTGTTTGATATCTTGTTGTGTGTATATATGCTTAGTAATTCGTTTCCCAATAGTGTTCGGAAACGTCCGCGCATGCACTAGAATGTGCTTGGTTTTGCGCGAAGACCGCCCACGGAGAATGCCCTTGGCTTCTCCTTGGTTTTCATTATTGTTGGTGATCGGCGGTTATGATCGGCGGCCTGGCCGCCGAATGAAACCGCCGTTTGCATCCAGAAGTGTCTGGAGCAATTATACGGTCACGATCGGTGGTCACGATCGCCTTTCGAAACCGCCGTTCATACCTGATCGATTTAATCTCTCGGGTTTGATTCGGCGGTTGGATCGACGGTCACGAAACCGCCGAATGAAACCGCCGTTGTTCCCCTGTTCTTCTCGGGTTCAATTCGGCGGTTATGATCGACGGCCTGGCCGCCGATTAAAACCGTCGATCGGTGCGTTTCAGGGGTAAGCTTGTCTTTTCACATGTCCAATTCTTGATGTCTATAAATATCTTACTTTCTCATTCTCTGATTAAGTTCTTTGAGTCTTTAGAACCCTAAACTAAAAAGAGAGATTTTTGAGAAAAAATCAAATCAAGAACCCACCTTTAAACACTCAAATCAAATCCTTTTTGCATCAAAGTTCATCTTGCATTCATCCATGATTGGGTTTGCATCATCACAACATGCTTGGTAAGATTTTGATTTAGTTCATCTTATTTTTAGTATTTTTACTATCAAGCATATTCTCTTTTAATTTACTTGTATGTTTTTGATCATATGATAAATACAAGATTAGAGAATTAATTGTGATGAATTGATTGAGTGTTGTATTGTGATAACTAATTAGATTTTTGATTAATCTTGATTAGCTAAGCTATTTGACATGTCATCTAGCTATTGATATCTAGGATTGAATTAATTGCATATCATTATCCTAGGTAAGCATTTAGAGTAACCTAGCTCTAAATTGCATTTTGAGTATTTTACATATTCACATAGGTTGCATAATCTCTTCATATAGAGAATTAAATCTTGAGGCTAAGGTTACTTAGGCCTCAAGCAATTTGGACTAGAGCCACTTTTAAAGGCCCTAGTGGTAGAAGTGGGGGGTTATTGACCGGAGTGTTAGACGAGGTCTACATAGGTTGTAAACTCCATTTCGATTAGTGGATTTCGAGGTCCGAGTGTGGCGCACTAAACAGTCCGTGGTTTTTCCCAGTGGTTGGGTTTCCACGTATACATCAAGTGTTATTTAAATTCCGCACTATATTACACTTGCTTGTATTTTTTACTAGTAGGGGCATTTTTGTAAAATTGACTTGCATGCGAAAATTGGGTAATAATAGTTAAAATCTATTCACCCCCCTCTAGATATATTTATCATACACACCGAGCGTTATTGTATTACTTTCATTAAGTTTCCAATTATTCCACAACTATTGTGGAATTAGGAAACTCAATTTCCTTGAAAAAAAAAAAACTTTATTTTCAAAATAGATTTCCAACCAATTCACAACTCTTCTGAATTTAGCTTGCATGAATAGAAGCTTTTTTTGTTAGTCCACCTAGTGTGTGGCTGTTGTCCCTCTTAGTGAGGGTTGTTGTCCCACCTTTGTGTGTGGGTTTCTCTCCCCGTCCGTGGGAGATCTAGTCTGGGCTGTGCTTAGATGTCGATAGTTGATGGGTCCCAGCTGCTGTTGTACACATGTTATCATGTACTCTTGTCCTGGATCGGTATTTCAGGTGTTGTAATCCAGTTGTTTATTTCAATCAAAAAAAAAAAAAACTTATTTATCTATTATTATTATTATTATTATTAAATGTAGGCTAGTGCTGCGTGCATGGCCGCAGGCTAGCGCTCAAGTGCCGCACGCACCAGCGATGTTCGCTTGGCACACGCATTGCGCACAGACCGTGCATGCCCAATGCGCTTGGCATGTGCGTGATAGTAGCGAGCGTTGCTGTCTTATGCGCGGACAGCTACGTTTTTGTTGTTTTCTGCACGCTTTCTTATGAAATCCATCGTTTTGCTTTCATCTTCCATCTTCATCTTCGTTTCTCTGATTACATCAATAATTGAAATACAAAAAGTGAACGGAAAAAAAAAAAAAAAAAAAAAAACTTAAATCTATCCAAAAGGAAGCATGGCGATGATAGGCTACCCTTCTTGTTAAAATTGATGGCGGAAAAATACACATAAAACTCTAGGCCATAGACAAGATCAAAATTGTAATAATAATTAATTCTCATGCATCACATACACATTAATTATCACATATATAGAATAAACTCTAGAGTGTCATCTCTTATAACATACATGTTTATCAAAGAAATTTAAAGATTCGTAGGAAGATTTAATTCAAGATACATTAGTTTAGAATATAATAACTTGGATGTGATACCAATTGTATGGAAAAATCCGTTTTGAAAAACAAATGTATACGTGGAACTATTTTTTTTTTCTTTTCAAAACCTCAATGAATCGTATTCTAAATATAATATAAATTGAATTAATTTAGATATTACATTTGTAGTTTAGCCTCTGCAAATTTTCAGCACTTAGCACAATATTGAATCACCTAGGTGTTTGGGCTCTTTTTTTTTTTTCTTTTTTTTTTTTGAACCAAGGTGTAAAGTCACCTACAAAACTTAAAGAAAAAGATTATAAGCTCAAATAAAATTTGAAACTTGAAACTTACTTTCAAGCTTGTATCAATCCCAATGAGAATGACAAACTTCACTACAAGAAAAAAGGGCTATTGGGATGCTTTTTTTTTCGTCCCAATAGCCCAAAATTCGTCCCTATAGACTTATTGGGGCAAAAATTGAAATTCATCCATAAAGACTACCTATAGGGACAAAATTTTGTTCGTCCCAATTGATAATATATAAGGACGAAATTATTCATCCCCATAGACAACTTGTAGGGATGAAATTTGTATTTTTGTCCCCTTTGACAACCTGTAGGGACGAAATATTTCATTACTTTAAATAATTTTTTGTCCCTTTAGATGTCCTATAGGGACAAATTTTTTTTTTTTTAAAAATAAAAAATAAAAAATTGGTTGTTGCCCTTCAAATGACACCCTACGCACCCTCCACGCACCAGCTCCATCTCATCACACAAATAATTGGATGTTCTCATGGTGTGTTGAACCTGAGACACATGAGTGAGATAAGCCTTATCCACCTTGTTGCTGCTTTATATTTAGTAATGAAAGCATAGTTTTTATATATAATCTCTACTTGTTATAAAATTTTTATTGATTATTTTTCAATCAAAATTTAATTTGTAGATTGATTCCACTAATTTAAATTTTATTTTTATATGATAAACAAATTGATATTAAAAAATATTTATTATAACATTTAATTAAACTATTTTGTTAAAATCATATATTGTCAGATCAAAGGGTCAATCGTTAATCGTACTCTGAATTAGACATGACCCTAGTTCCGGTTCTTGATTCAGAACCAGCAGTTCCGCTTTCTGATTCGGAACAGCGGTTCCGATTCCGGTTCTGATGGTTCGGTTCTTTTTTTTTTTTTTTTTTTTAAATAATAGAAAACCTCTCAAGACTAATAGTTATTGATCCTTATGAAGAACTTATTGGGAAAAAATAAAATTCATCTCGATAAAGAACCACTTTGGATGAACAAAATGATCCATATTGCATCATTTTTTTTTATTATATGGTAATGTAATTAGTAATCTATCTTTAAGGAAAACTTCAAAAAAAAAATTCAAGAATTTTCAACAAAATTAATTAATTATTATAATTTTAAATAAAAAGAAAACCTATTGGGATGAAACAAAATTTGTCCCAATAGACAGTCTATTGGGACGAATGATGTATTTCGACCCAATAGACATTATATTGGGACAAAAAAATTCGTCCCTAAAGCTCTTATCACTTTGGACAAAATTTGTCTTGAAAGATAATCTATTGGGACGAATAATTTATTTCATCCCTAAAGGTCTTGTTAGATTTGTACTTCTTAAGGACGAAAAATTTATTTCGTCCCAAGAAGCATTCTGTTGGGACAAATTTGTTCATCCCTAATGGTTTTATTAGGTTTGCGTTTTTTAGGGAAGAATGATTTTTTCGTCCCAATAGACATCCTATTGGGACGGAAAAAAATCGTCCATATAAGTTTTCGTCCCTATAGGTCAAATTTGTTGTAGTGCTTAGTGTGTCTCTCTATCCTTTCTCTTCAACCACCTATTTATAGGTTTAGAAAAAAATAATTTGTTTCCTCATAGGAAATAAGACTCACAATCCTAATGTGACTAATGTGATTCAGTAAGCTTAATTTTATTAGAAATCTTTTCCTTTATATATATATATTTTCCCATCAAAATCCTATTTTGATTTGTCTTCCGTTCCTAATGGGAAACCAAATAAAAGAAGCAAGGTGGCAATCCCATTTGGGAATGGGATTGTTGCCCCATATATACAAAGTGGCATGCGCCACTTTTTGTGCAACTAGGGTTCAGCCACCCTAATATTTAGGGTTTGGCGAACTCTTTTTCTACCAATGATCCAATTTTGGATCATTGTGTCTTGTCTTGGGACCCAACATTTTAGCTCAATAGATTCCTTTTAGATAATCCGATTTAACTTGTGAAGTTTGGGGATCCATGGGCTATTTTACTTACACACTCTAATATATTTGGCCCCAGTACCAATTAACTCTTAATTAATTGAACTAAAATATATTAATTTCAGTTTAGTCCACTAGAAAACTGAAATTGCACTCTTGAATTAAAATAGAATATATTAAATATTTTTACCCTAAGCAATTGTATGAAATATGTATCATCATGAGAAATACCAATAATTAAAATGCATTTTGACCGTTGCGTTTTAATTATTTTATTCCTTAGGACCGTCCTTACGTCTAAATGGATAATCTGATTTATAATAAATCATGATTCAATAACTTCATATTGAATACTCGGTACCAAAATTTACTATCCAAGCCCTCGTAAGACCTGTAAGGTGGTATTTACTCTTATTTAATTATAAGAGTCTGATGTCCATATCTATAAATATTTGTCCGCTATAACTTATGAATCAATAACACCAAACTATCAGGATTAAACTGTGATTCCATGGTCGTACCCATTGATAGTTTAAATGTTACAACTCATAGTAAATATGGTACATTATTTATCTTAGGATTAAGATAGATATTTCAATTACTCTATTGTAATTGTATTATTCCATTTACGGTAAAATGAAAATATACTATTCACATGATCCATTCAATACATCATATGTTCTAGGTCTTTTGCTCAAAGTCTTTCACTTTGGTGAATCTAGACTCTTCACTTCCCAATCGAAAACAAAAGATCCACAACTTTATTCAAAATAAGGTGTCCAGCCTGTATCTTAAGTTGTGAATAATATTTTTTAGACTAAATAAAGAATTATGTCTATTGCATATAAACTTCTTTATGTGAATAATTCTTTATTTTTCTTTTGGTCTTAGAATCTTGAAGTATTTTGTTTTTGACATATATAATAAATGATTTATACATGCTATATAATTTATTTATTTTGGTAAACAAAAGACTTTTATTAATATCAAACGATTTGTTAAAAAAAAAAACAAAAAAACCCAGATTTATGGCATACTTCCTAACATTTATACCACCGTAGTAATGCCATTTATATTTATTACTATTATCCTGAAAAATTCGTCGGTTGTCTCCGGGACAACGGTTTCCCACGGTGTACTGGTGCACCGCGGTTGGCCCGGACTGGGTAGGGTGTGGCTTCCTTCCCGCTGGGGTAGGTACTGGGGGATACCCATGGTCCTGTTACTAGGGACCCGCACAAGGCTCTTGGGCTAATCCTAATGCGGTATGAGGTTAAGATGGGTCCTTTAAGGGTAGGACGGAGAGACGCTATAACAGTAGTAAGAATGATCTTTTATTAATTGTCCAAGTCATACATTAGAGGTGGCCTTCCATTTCATGGCCAATATTACAACCACGAACACAAGGAAGGGTGTCGGAAATGAGTGGTAACTAGGCTGGGCTAACATAATGGGGTTGACCTAGGCGGGGTAGTAGCCAAGTAGGGAAAATCGCATCAGAGCTTGAACCATGCGGGTAGTGGCCAAGTAGGGAAAAGCACATAGGAGCTTGAACTAGGCGGGGTTCTCTTTAGGACTTGCTTTAGGTTTTTATGGCCAACCCCTTACTCTTTGAGAGTTGGGGTATTTATAGTGTACATGTTAAGGGGTAGGTGAGAGATGATCATTTTAGGCGGGAATTGCCCGGCTTAATCCCCACCGTCCCCCTAAGTTAAGTGTCGAGGTGGCAGAAGCTGGAGGGTTGGGATGGTGCCACCGGGGTGTGTCCCATGCAGGGATCCTAGCTTGGGTAGGTGGGAGCCTTAGTCCCTAGGCCGAAATGGGCGGAACCAATCCCCACTGTTGCTTTAAATTAGGATCGTGGTTGACAAGCGCCCTCAAGGGCCACGATTGACCTACATATGCCCTAGGTCCCTTTAGGTGCTTCAATAAAGCTGATGTGGTGCTTGTGTGGCTTTTTGGGTCGTTGGGATTGGTCGGAGGAGGTCTCCGCTGCTCTGAGACGTCGTTGTCAACGTCAGCACCTGTCCCGCTGCACACTGTCAGTCGTCTTTCTCCACCATTTCCTTCTTCGTGTTTGCTGGGCTTCTGCGAGCATTTTGCTGAGGAAATACAACTTCTTCCTTCATGCATGGGGTAGTTGACTTCGATTAGGGCTTAGGTAGAGGGGGAGAGAACCGTTGATGAAGCGCGGCCACTAGGTGATCCCAGCCGTTGGTTGCTTATCTTTCCTCTTCCATGCTTGTTGTCTTGCATTAATGGTCTGGTGTTGGGGTTTTACAGGTTGCCCCGACTCTTTCTCACTTCCCATGTGGCCCAACATGAGGGCTAACGTCAGCCCTTAGTAAAGGCTGCCACTTGCCGGGTGTTTCCTAAGTCATTCTAGAACACTCTTCGGGATGCTATACGTTTCAACCTAGCTGTTGCAAGGACCGGTTCTGGTCTGGTAAGCGTGCTCAAACGGCTTTGGTCCGAGCGATAGGGTCCCTTCTCGCGCCCAGCTTCATCTTAACAATGCACGCTAGGTGAGGACCAGGTCTTTTCTAGGCCGGGTTCCTTCCATCTATCAGGTGTCTTGGGGAGGACCGGGTCCCTGATGGACCAGGTCCTTCTCTGCATTAGGTGCTTTGTAGCGGGCCGAATCCCTGGTGGATCGCGTCTCCCTCTGTGCCGGGTCCCTGAAGGACCGAGTTCTTCTTCCATGCTGGGCGCTTTGGGGAGGACCGGGTTCCTGACGGACCGGGTCCTTCTTTGTACGAGGTACCATATGGGGGACCGGGTACTCCCTGGTATCGGGTCAGGGTGGCTGGTTGGGCTCCCTTAGAGGAAAAGTTCTTCCTTGATTTAACTACCACTTTTTTCGGTTAACAATTATTATTTTTAATTAGTATACTTTGAAATAAAAATCATTCTTTCTTTGGCTCTTTTCTATCTTATTCATAGAGATTATAAGAAGAAACTATTTGAAAAAAGTTTTTAATGAACTAAAACAACGTATTTCTAACAAAAGAAAAAAAAAGTTATATTTTGACTTTGAGTTGAACTTGAGCATTTGATGTTTGATGGCATGTGTCACTTACGTGAACATGAGATATTTTTTAGATGGATCTTCTATTCTATCGATTTTTTTTCCTGATCTTTATTGAGATTGGCCCAAATTTTATACTTATTTTCTATCTTGCTTTTACCATCTAATATATGAGAAAATCTTACATGCACCCGATGCAACGCACCCGTCAATGGGTGCATGCCATGTGGCAAGGAAAACCAATTAAATGAGTTTTACATACCACATGGCATGTACCCATTGGTTAGGAAGCATTGCACTGGCTTCATGCATGCAAGATTTTCTCCTAATATACACCATATCATTAGAGATGACAAAAGATTGAATCGGGATCAGATCAATATGCCCCATACCCAAAATTTGGTTGGGGCAACGTGCCTTATAGTTGATGTGCCTTGGATATTTACCCAATACATGTATCTGTTTAGGGTGGAGTGACCCATCACCGAACTTAAACTGACCCATTTCCATTTAATAACATAAAAATGCTCAAACAATTAAGTACACAAATTTTACCGAAGTTTAATTTTAGGACTTGAACTTAAATTTTAACATTCTATTAAACTTAAAAATACACTAATTAAATTTAAAATATATACTCAAATTTAAGCGTATGTTAAAATTAATATATAAACTTAAATTTCATTGAATATAACATTTAAATTATATAAACCTTAATTTCAAACATAAAATACAATTCGGTAAATAGATAAAAAATAAATAAATAATTAGAGTTTTGTTATTCTTTTAATATATTTTTAAAATATATATATATATATATACCGGGTCAATCGAGGCATAATGGGTTGATCCATACCCGACCCGATTTCAAATCGGGTCAATAATGTTTGACCCGACCAACCCTTACCTGAGCCCTATTTTAAGTGCTCCAAAGCCGCTCCAAGCAAATAAGATCCCTCCCGATTTTTTTTTTTTGGGGGGGGGGGGGCCGGTGGGATTTTGCCATCCCTACTGATTCGACATTGGTTCTTAACTCTCTTCCAACAACTTCTCTACATTTAGCCACTCTCCAGTAGTCTCCAACGACCATATTTAACATTTTTAACTTTTATAAATTCTTTTGTTTTGATTTAGTGTTTTAAACTGAAACATATATACCGTGGTTCTTTCTTAAAATATCCCTTATTTTAACTCAAAGTCCATCGATTTTAATTTATATATATGGCCTCCATTGGAAGAAGCTGAGTTCCTCCGGATCGATGGAAGTCGGCACTTCCTCTATCGATGTGAAGGAAGCCGCTGCTTAATCTAACGAAATTGGAGTTGTTGACGTTGAATTTTCATTAGGTGAAAGATCAGCAAGCCAACCAGATTAAATGATTAAATCAAGGTTAATAATGGAGGAAAGACAAAAATGTAAATGGAATGCAAATTTATGTGGAAAACCCTATGAAAGGGAAAAAACCACGGATGCCGATGACAGCAAGGAACGAAATTCACTATGAAGAAATGATTTTACACCCCTCTGCTCACTTCCCTCTTAGCACTTGTTTTAGCATCTATTTCTGTGTTTTTTACAAATGAAGAAATGGGTTGTATTTATACATTTATTTTGTAACCCTAAACTTGATGAGCAAGTAGTTGACTTGTGGAATCCCATAGTGATTCTTCTTGCTTGGGTCTTTGTGTTTGTCTTGATCTCTTTCTCATTTGATATCTATCTCATAGTAAATGCGGTTGACATTGTGCTTGATTTGAGTTCTAATTCCTTTTGGAGAAAATATGGTTGTTTCCTAGTTGAAGTGTGATTGCTGACCCTCATATCTTGACGTGATTCCTTTTTGAGTCGCTGGGTATTAATGACGTGCGTAGAACTCTGATTCGGCCGAGTAATCTTTGTTGGTGAGATGTTCTGGCCGAATAGAATACTGTTATTGGAGAGGTTCTCTCTTGGCCGAGTCGTTCTCCCCAAGTGCCACTGTTCATTTGGTCAGCAAAGTCTCCACTCGGGCGGAGGTTTAGATGATTTTATTGACGTGGCATTGCTATCAGCTTTTCGGGTTGATACGTTACCTGAGCAAAATTCACCTACAACGGAGGTCATGACTATATTTCATTATTATCGGCCAATAAACAATTTCTTCGGTAAATCTTGTGTGTGTGTGTGTGAGGTTCTACAAGAGAAACTTCAAACCAAACAGTCACATGTACATGACATATCTTAAGCACCGTAAACAACACAGAGAAGATAACAACACCGGCCTAAACATGACAAAATGACAACATCTTATTAATCAATTCTGTCTACTTGCAATGAAAATGGCCAGATGGTACAAAGGGGCAGCCCTATCAGCTTCAAAATAGGCAAGCTCTTGAATGGCTTGACCCAATAATTCTCCGGCAAATTTCTTGGCATTTTCAATACCCATCAGCTTTGGATATGTGGCCTTATCACTCACCAAGTCCTTCCCAGCTGTTTTGCCCAATTCTTTTGAAGACTTGGTCACATCCAAGATATCATCCACCACTTGAAACAACAGCCCTATACACCTTGCATATTTTCTAACTTTTTCTATCTCAATCACATCTCCTCCTCCCATTATTACCCCACAAACAACTGCTGCCTCCAAAAGCTTTGCTGTTTTATGCACATGAATGTACTCCAAATCACTCAAACGCACATCTTTTCCCTCACTAGCCAGGTCCACAATCTGCCCTGCCACCAGCCCTTGCGAGCCCACAGATGAACCCATCTCAGCAATGGCTCGAACCACCCGCTCAGCTGAAGCATTCCTTGTCTTGGCTGCTACATGCTCAAAGGCAAGGGAGAGAAGAGCATCCCCGGCAAGAATTGCCATGTCTTCACCAAAAGTTTTGTGATTGGTGGGCTTGCCTCGCCTGAGATTGTCATCGTCCATACAAGGGAGGTCATCATGGATTAAAGACATAGTATGAATCATCTCAAGAGCACAAGCCATTGGCATTGCTAAGGACTCTTCTCCTCCTACCAATTCACAAGAGGCAATGCATAAAACCGGACGAACCCACTTGCCTCCAGCTAGAAGAGAGTATCTCATAGCCTCATGTATTTTGATTGGATTTCTCAAGGGCACTGCCTCCTCTAGAGCTTCGTTGACATGTTTTGCCTTCATGAACATGTACTCTTCGAATTTGAATGCCGGTAAATTAGGCAAGTTCAATAGCTCAGTGAAGCAATCTTCGGTTTGGATTACTGGTACTTGCACAGTATGTGCAAACTTAGACGCAAAGCTGGCCTGGACTTTAAAGGAGACAGATTTCAAGTTTGAAAAAGGGAGTAGCTTTGTGGGATATTTGAGATCAGTATTGAGAGGATTGTTGAAGAGCTTTGAATTACCATGAAAAGGGATGGTTGCAGAGAAGGCCATATATGAAAATTGATGAAGATGAGGCCTGAATGAATGAATGGGGGATTATTGATAGAATTGATTTTTTTTTATTTGGTGTTTGTGGTTATTATATAGAGAAATGAAGGATGTTAAATTGGGTGCCAAATCCATTAGCTTGTGAATATTCCTTTTGGCATGGTTTGGACGCTAGTGTATTATGCTTTTTTTTTATATTTTTGTATCCTTCAAATTTAGATTAGTTTAGATAAACTGAGAATTTAAAGTTCTTATTAAATGTAAGATATTTTAACTAAAAATGGCTGACACATTTAGCATCATAAATGTAATGAAAGGAACATGACAACTAAATCTCTAACAAAAGTCAATGTATTATATTGTTCTATTAATGTCTGTATACTATAAAATGCATATTAATAAATTAAATTTTGTTTGTTGGTGAAAACAAAGATGCTTTGCATTCAATATTTCAATTCTATTTTGTTGGCAGAGGTCCTAAATAAATTAAGTTTTATGCTTATATGATATCTTTGGGGATTTCAATCCGTCAACGATGCCGGACGGTGCCAATCGATGTCGTTTAAGCTCACGTCGCCTGCATGCATCAGGCAACAGCGCTGAACAGTGCCACTTCTGGTGCCAGAAAGGGTTGCCTCGGCCAATGGTGCTGAATGGCGCCATTTCCAGCGCTGAAAGGCGCCACTTCCAGTGCCGAAAACTAGCCTCTTGGCCAGTGGCGCAGGAAAGGAGCATCTTAGGCGCTAAGGGGCAGCAGAGGGTTTCCATTGGAAATTTGCCCTATGAACCCCTTTACGACAGACACCAGTAGAACTTGACCAAGCACTCAAAAAGACATGGTCGACTTTGGAAAGCATCTGAAATGTCTCAGAAATAGAATTTTCATTTTCATTAGTAATTATTAAATGTCCCCTAAGTGTACTTATGTAGAAACTCAAATGCACAAGATTTATATTTCAAAAAAAAAAAAAAATCGCACAAGATTTAAATTATTCTTCTTTTTTTTGTTTGAAACCGATTCAAATTCTTCTTAACCATATCAAATGTCAGCTTAAAAGAACAAACCGAGAAGAATCAAGTTTCAATATCAATAGTTTTACGAATGAGATATTATTATTAAATTTCATTTTTATTATTGATATTTGTTTGTTTTATATAATTAAGAAAATGAATAACAACAAATTGAAGCTGAGAAAAAAAAAAAAAAAAAAAAAAAACACAAATGCAGACATTAAAAATATATATATTGATGGGCAGATGGCACATTATTTGCAAGTGGGATGTGATTTCAAAGCCAGCCTGAGCATCTATAGAAGATATGATTCCCATCAAGAATCAACCAAAATCTCCAACTACATCGATGGCTTGTTTGCTTTTGTTTTTTAAAACACTTTTAAGACCTTGTTTTTTGCTGGATAGACATAGACATATTCACTGTTTCAAATGCGGTCCCTGTTTTTGGGAAAACAAATGTCAAAAACGACAATTTGATACATAGTGGTAGTCTACAAGATATAACATTGTGACCAACCAAAGTACAACGATATGGTCCTTAAAAACATTGGATAAATCATTTGTGTTTATATATATATATAACTTAAAAATCTGTGATTTCAATATGTAATCGTCTATTTACTCTTATCATAAGATAACAATTTACACTGAATTTGTTTACTCTTTCCGACCTGTAGACTAAGAATATTTTGAAGATTTGATGTTGAATTAATGTCACACATTTGAATTAATGTAACCTTACAAATAAAATGTTAAAATGATTTCATCTATAAAACCCTTCACTTATCGTTAATTACACTTAAATTATAGAAGTTTTAGAATTCGGTTTAGTTATCTTTTGTTGTTTGTCACCATCAATTAATAATTTGACAAGGGTAATGCCATAAATCATGTAGATTTTAGAAGAAAAAACATTAAACTTTTAATGTTAATATAATCTAACCCAAAACAAATATAATACAATAAATAGAAATAATAATAATAATAAAGCTATGGTTGCCTCCCTTATATTTTCCATTTTAGGTGTTTTATATCTTCTATTCTATTCTATCTAAAGACTTGGTCCTTTTGAGAAAATGAATCATAGCAATGGAGTCAGTTTCAATGCATAAGTATGTCAAACCATTTTCCAAAATATATTCAAGTAGAGCAAGTAGAGCATTGAAATGGTTTTAGCAGAAAAGCCCCAGAATAAAAGTACCTTCTTAGTCACAACAGGCCGCAGCCGCTGAAGCAATACTCGGAGGTCCTCATCTGTGTTTACTTTATTAAAAGAGACCATCTTGAAATTTCTACCGTATAAAAATAAAAAAAAAAATTCATCAGTCTTTCAAACATGAAGAAAAAAAAAAGTATCCTTTGTTGAGGTAACTTACCTGGTTGCTACTGCTACCATGTATGATCGAGTTTCATCAAACTCCTCTGAGAAGCAGGAGCAGTGAATACACACTGGCTTGGCGTCTATATAGATTTTAATCCAAAGATGACACTGGATATTCTTTCCTCAGATAATTAAGCTAGTCTTTCTCCATACTACTAGCACCAAAGAAGAATGAGCAAATAGGTTTCAATCCTTCAGAAACGAGGCCCTGTAAAGTTAAATTGCTCTTTTCTTATCACCCTTTTCAAAGTTGCTAACAATCAGTAATTGGTAAATATCCACATCTGGGACTAGTGAACAATTTTTCATGATTCTTTTAGATACTTATATGCATCATGTAGCTAGTTTCCCACATTGAAACCACTATACTCCATCTCATAGTACAGCTTCAAAACCTCTTGAATCGAAATTTCCTTCATGTAGTTTCCCATTTGGTCTCATTATCTAACCCTCACATTACCTTTCCTATCATCTCACAACCCTCAGTGAGAACATTATAAGTTTTATAATATCATATGGCTTCAAACCCGTGTCTTCCATTTGTTGCATCAAGCAATTTGCTTTTTCAACTTTTCCTTCTCCATAGTAAGCTACTATAAAATAAGTATAAACAAAAGAATTTGAAAGTAAATACTCTATTAAGCATTTCTTCATACACCTCTAGTGCAGACTCCAAATTCCCAAGTTTTACTTTAGCATTAACAATTAATGGGTAAGTACTAAGTAATGGTAACAAGAATCACGCTCTTTTATAGCATTCTCTTCAATAACTTCATACCTTGTTCAATTCTTTCCTCTTCTATAATTCTAAAAAGCAAACTACTTTTCTTCCTTGCACAATGCATTGATCACGGTCCTGATGGTTACTTCATTTGGGTATCTTCTCTTTTGTAACATGTGCTCGTAAGTGCTCCAAGTAGCAACAAACAACGAAAGCAATCAATAAGCAACCGGGATAGAACTAATATATGAATGGTGATACGGTAAGACCAAATAGAGTTTTTTTGTTTTGGAGAAAGACCAAATAGAGTTTATAAGTAGACATTGGGTACGGATATTGACACCCATAAAAATGATAAGTGCACCCATATTTATAAGTACACGGGTTGTACACCTATGTCTAAAATTTAAAATTAAAGCATTACTAGAAACACCCATCTTAATGCCAATAGTACCCTTATTTAAATAAATATTTTCATTTTAATACAATTTATTTATAAACCATCATAAGTTATTAACACACCCAATTTTATAAATGATAAATTTTTAAGTTCTCCAGAACCGGATTCGTTGAGAGTCTTAAGGTAGGTAGCTGTTATTTCAATTTCAAGTTCAAATTCAAATTTTTTTGTTCCAAGATTTGATTTTGTATGAACAATTGTATTGTTTAGTTTGTACTTTGTAATTGAAGTATGTATGAACTGTTCGAATTCAATTTCAATAGAAAGCTCGTAAATTTACTTGTTTCGTTATTGAAATTGCTAAATTATAACGATTTGGACTTGTTAGAGTCTCATGAAATAGACATGTTCTGGTCAAAGAACTTACATACATTCAAATGTTGGATATGGCTTGAATTCTCCAATGGTTACCAAACACGATTTACCAATGCGGAGACTTCCTGAAGACGTGAGAGCGTTTGGGAGTATGAGGTTATGTTTGAGAGAGGTTTGGAAGACGTGACGGTTTAGGAAACGGGTGGCCAACTGCAACTTGAATCGTAGTCAATCACAAGTATGCGTTAAATCAGGAAATATTTATGGAAGAGGAAATATGTTACTCTTAGAAGTTCTACTAGGAAAAGGATTTCTCCTTAAAAAAAAGACTTGTCATAAATAGGAAATAGTATTTATGTGGAACAAGTAATTCTTGTATGTATAGGAGTAGGATTTCCTTTTAGCTTAAACTCCCTATAATTCCTATAAATAGACCCTAATAACCAGGTTGTAATGGGTGGAGCAAAATAGCAAATACTAGAGAGATCTCAAAGTGAGCATAGGGTGTAATTGGGTTTGGGGTATTATTTAGAGAGAGATCCTAAGTGTGTGGTTGTAACAATTTACTACATATTGGAACTTTCTTTTGTCGTCCTGACAGCCGTGGTTTTTTCCCTGATTTGGGTTTCCACGTAAATTCTTGTGTTGTGTGTGATTGGATCTAATTATTTCTCTTCATCTTATCTTATCTTTTCTTTGTTATTGTGTTTGTTTGTGTTCTATCCGGCAACGCTTCCGCACGTATAATGACGTTTGTTCGCTAACATCAAATTCATAGTTTTAAGAGATTGAAGAAAGGAAGTAAATTTATCAAAAAAGCTTGTTATGACTTATTCGAAAAACGCTACAAATTCACAGATCGAAAAACGCTACAAATTCACAGATTTTTCGTCATGTAGTAAATTTGGAATGCTCTAAATCCTCAGAAGAACTGATATGATAACTTTAGGTTTCTGATGTTTAACTCATGATGTGTGTATTACTGTATTTCGTCCATGTTCATGTTTTTCGTAAATAATGCTACAACATTACATTGGATGGACAATGTCTTTTAGAAGTATTACTGTGTGAGGCTTTGGCGTTGTTTTTCTGATTCTCATCCAGTGGTTTTGCATTTGCTAGGTGATTACAAAATTTTGCTATGAATGTATTGCAAAATATGCATTTGAGTATGCCTATCTAAACAACCGGAAGAAAGTGATTGCCGTGCACAAAGCCAACATTATGAAACTTGCTAATGGTTTGTTTTTTTCATTGATAAAATTTATAACAAAAATAAATAAATAAAGAAATACATACATATGTATGATCGGAGTCCTCTGTAAATTCTTGTTCAATTACTTTGTTATATGATAATGAAAGATTTTGACTCCGTTAGGCTTCTGTTCTTCTTGTTCTTTTTTTTTTTTTTTTTTTTTTTTAAAGAAATAGAATTAAAGTTGAATTAGGGTTTGATTTTATTTTTTAATAAAGTGATATAGTTGAAGATATTGGTGTAAATAGTATTTTGTTTATTTTTAATTAAACTAATTTGTCCTTATTGGTAAATTCCTATTGGGATATTTTTGTAATTAAATTTTTTATTAAAATATGTGTGTGCTTATCATATTTATGGGTGTCAATATCGGCTCCCGTAGACATTTTGTTGGATGAATTTTCACGGATAAAGATTTTATAAGAAATATTTAATAATTTAGAGCTTGTTTGGTTGGGCTTTTGAAAAACCTATATCGGTAAAAATATTACTTGTAGTAGATCTATTAGAAATGGAGTTTTTGAAAAAAAAAATATTATAGTTGTTTGGTTGGTAGACTTTAAAAAAAAAAAAACGTCTATTTGGAAAAGCACATTCTCATGAGCTTTTGTCTAACAGAGGTTTAAACTCTACTGTCATTTACTCAATTTAAAATAGACAATCTCAAAAACCCAACCAAACAATTCTAAAAAAACTCAAATAGACGTTTGTAAACCTTTTGAGGGAGTAGAAAGCACAACCAAACAAGCACTTAAAGTGTTTAGAAAATAAAGGAATTATCAATTAAATCCCTAAATTTTGATGAAATATCTTTTTTCTTTTAATGTGTTTGATTTTTTAGCACTCGTGCGTCCCTTACTTTTTAGAAATACATCAAGTTGGTCCCTTTGTTAGTTAACTGTTAGTTCAACTTAACGGTTCTAAAGGTATTTTTGTCTTTAAGCATGAAAAATTTGTCATGTGTGATGTGTCAATAAAATAAAACAAATAATATTTTATATATCAAATAAAATTATAAATAAAAAAACAGTGATTCACAAGTGGAGGCAGTGTGATGTAGGTGGACGCTTGTGAGAAAGATAGTCACACGCGATCAAACAACAAGCTTTCTTAATCACTGTTGATTTCGCAGAATACCAGGAAAAAAGAAAGATAATTGAGTAACAACTCAAAAGAATTTTTTTATTAATCAACATCTCGATTCATCTACCACCGGCCTCCTCTATTTAGGTTGAAAATGGGCAAACAGATTCTCATCGTCACCAGATTCCTCCTCTGCGATTGGCGGATTCGAAGCCTTCTAACGTAGTGTCATTGCAGCCAACTGTTGCGTCAGCGCCTTCACCTGTTGTTGTAACTATGCAATCTCGTCACGTTCGTAAACTTCCTCCAATGGGGCCTCGCGAGCGTTTGGAAAATTTGGACATCTTCTTGGCGGCATGACGACGGAATTTAACCTAGCTCCAATACTAAAAATGATGCGGCGCCGGTGTGGGTGATCAAGCTTTGTTGATTCTGAGAATGCCTAGGATTATGAACACTTTGCAAACTCGTTGATTCATTAGAATACCAAGAAAGCAAACCAAAGAAACTTCATAACCGAGATTTTATTATCTCAAGCTTGCCATAAAATGGCTACATAGCTCCACTATATAGGAGTAGAAAATACAAATAAAAGGAAACAAATAAAAATTATAATTTGAATCCTAAAAATTTGCCTCTATCATCAAGTCTCATAAATCAAGCAATTGCCTTCATCATAGGTGGTTGATGAAATTGCATAAATCAAGTTGTTGTGAACTTTATGATTCTTACAAATTTCCTATAACTTGATGGCATCATTGTTAACATCATGATTTATGCAATTCTCTCATAACTTGATCTCTATCATTCCCACCGTGGTCGAAAGAATTTGCCCTTGAATTTCAACAAAACAGGGAATAAGAATGGGGATAATTATTTCAAATCAAACTAATGTAGAGTCGGTATGGGTGATCAAGCCCTGTTGATTCTAGGAATACCCAAGACTATGAACACTTTGCAAACTTGATAATTCATTAGAATACCGAGAAAACAAACAAAAGAAATTTCATAACTAAAAATTTTAATCAATTCAAGTCTCCCATGAAATGGGTACAAAGCTATAATATATAGGAGTAGCAAAATTAAATAGGAAACAAATAAAATCACAATTTGAATCACCAAACAATATGCCTCTATCATCTCTATAATTGGTCAAATCGTATAAATCAAGTATATGACTTCATCATATATGATTGATGAAATTGCATAAATCAGGTTGTTGTCAACACCATGATTCTTGCAAATCTCTCATAACTTAATCTCCATCATTCCCACTATGGTTGAAAGAATTCGCCCTCGAATTTTAACAAAACAGGGAATAAGAACAGGGATAATTATTTCAAATTCGTTGATTCTTGAAATGCTGGAAAGTAGATCTGTTAATTCTCGAGAATACCGAAAGTGAAATAACTAGATGCTGTTGATTTGCAATGAATGCCAACAAATTGCTAAAAAGTGATCAAAAGACCACAACAATCGAAGTTGAATCTATTTGGCTCTGATACCAAAAACCGGTATGGGTGAACAAGCCCTGTTGATTACAGGAATACCTAGGATTATGAACACTTTGCAAATTCGTTGATTCATTAGAATATTGAGAAAACAAACGAAAGAAATTTCATAACTAGAAATTTTATTAATCAATTCAAGTCTCCCATGAAAATGGCTACAAAGCTAAAATATATAGTAGCAGAAAAATTAAATAAAAGGAAACAAATAAAATCACAATTTGAATCACCAAACAATTTGCCTCTATCATCTCTATGATTGGTCAAATAGGATAAATCAAGCATATGACTTCATCATAGGTGATTGATGAAATTGCATAATCACGTTGTTGTCAACACCATGATTCTTACAAATCTCCAAAAACATGATCTCCATCACAGCGCCTCCAGCCCTCCGCCATCATCGTTCATATTGGAGGCTCTACCTCCACTGAAAAAGCTAGGGAGGAGACCGTGACCTCCTCCCTATCTTTTCCCAAGAGGAGGCGTAACCTCTTCCTCCCTAGATCTGGGTAGGAGGTCGCACCTTCTCCTTACGATTTCGTAGGTAAGAGTCTACGCCTCCTCCCTTCATTTATGGTGGAAGCTCTTTGTGGAGCCTCTACCACCATCGACTATTCCCTCCATTTCTACCTTTTTTTTTTTTTTTTAATTTTAATTTTCTAACTTATTTATAATAATTTCATTTATTAAACAAGATTTGCTATTGATTTTTTTTCCTTTAAAAATTTCTTCTGTTTTTATTTTTAATTTATAATTGTAATTTTATTTTATTTTGATGTGTAGAATCATATTTTTATTTTAATATTTTTGTGTTATTTAAAAAGTTTTGATATATTTATAAGTTGTTTATTAAAAAAATTGTAATATTGATTCCTCTTAAGACACCACATTCTCTAACTTCCATCTTCAAATGATTCATCTCCATCCTCAAAGGTTCACAAAACCCACCTTCACTTTCTGCTCTATCCAAATTTACAATTTTGATTTCAAGCTCATGTTTCTCCTTACTTATAACTCTAAAAACATCTTTATTTCATTTCCTTAATAGGTTTTTAACCCATTCTAGCTTCTCCATACAACTAAAACCTTTCCTTCCCTGAAACTCAGCTTCATTCCACCATTCCTTCACATTCTTAACAAAAGAAGGATGCTCCAGCCAAACATTCTCAAATCTAAATGGAATAGGGCCCAATTTCCTATTAAAAGTGTCCAAAAGAATTGGATAATGGCCAAAGATCATTCTAACAGTAGCATCTTGTCTAACCATCCCATTTATCCATTTACAAAACCCTCCCATTCATTTGTAAATAAAAATTTGTCAAGTCTACAGCAAATTGCATTCTATTTGAGATTTGACCAAGTAAAATCTGTATGATTCAACACTAGATCGATCAATTTAGTTTATCTTATAAATCGATTGAAGTCTTTCATGATTCTAGTTTCCCTACCCTCATTAGACTTTTCTGATGGAAATCAAATAGCATTAAAATCTCCATCCACGCATCATCTTGGCGCATATAAACCGAACAAACTAGCCAACTCATTCCAAAAATCTCCCATTTCCCTTTTACGATTAGAACCATAAACCCTTGAAAGCCACTAATCTCTTCCATCAAATCTTCGTATATTAATTGAAATAGAAAACACACAGAGCACCAAACCCGCTACCTTAATTGACTTATAATTCCATATCATCATAATTCCACAGAACTGCCCTCTACAAGTAAATAAGCCCACTCCTTGAATCTTGCTCCCCATACACACTTATGATGTTAAAATTCACATTCTGTTTTATAACGTCAATAAGAATAACGATATCTAGACATGCCTTACGAATTGATTCCTTAATCATTCTTATCTTTTTCCAACACCTCAAACTGCGAACATTCTAAGTTACAATTTTCATAAAAAATCTCAAGTCCCCTTACCATTCCTAGAACTTCTTTTTTCACAGTTAATCCCCCAATCTAGATTTTGTAATTCCCTTACCCTTTTATTATTCCTAACATGAGAACTGTGGGTTACAACTTGTGTCGGCTTGTTTGGATTTTCTAGAGATAAGTTCATGTTCTCCAAATAAACTGAGTCTTCTCGTTTTCTTCTACCTCATAATTGAATCTCCTCATATCATGCTTTTCGTCTCCAATTACTTCATCGAATGAATTCGCCCTCTTATTGGTAGAAATCTGGCAGCCTAGTTTCTTCTTCCTAATGTACTGAAAAATAGTTTCGTATTTTTTTTTTCTCCTTTGCCATCTTTGGAGCAAAACCTTGATTCAATTTCAAGTTTTTGTTCTCTAAACAACTTCTTAATTCCCATATCAACTTCATCATTCATCCCGGTATGAATTAATTTGTCATCTTCATTACAGCTCTTGCCCAATTCACTATTAGACTCCATTTCTTCACAATTTCCATTCTGGATGTCTAAAGCATTTTTTTGGAAGATAGACCAAATCAATTAGCCTTTTTAGACCATTACCAACTAAAGCAGCATCATCTTGTGTCACAAATCTGTTGCAGTTCATTTTACAACACATAGCTTTTTCACTTGAACCCTTAAAATCCTTCTCGCCTTCATGTGTCACTGCAACAAATAAGTTGCCATCTTCATCTGCCACCTTCTCATCACTCTTTGAATCAAAATCCTTCAGAATTGATGAAAACCTAGGCCTAATTTCATCAATTAAAACTTTGTTTTTGGAGAAGTCCGAAGTTGATGGATTGAAAACAAACTTATCCAATTCTTTTGGATTGAATGTACCAATTTTGGCCATAATTTTGCTATATGTTAAAGATGGCCCAATTAACACAGCTTCCATATGTTTTTTGGGCCCAAAGTCACTAACACATTGCACACACTCATTTTTATCCTAAACCTATTGAGCCTTATCACAAAAAAGCCCAATTTCATTCAGGCATGCCAAACCACCACCACCTTTAGCTCTATTATCTGAATTGTCATTTTTGTGAGCATAACAATTATGATTCGAATTAATCATAACAACTCCATTTCTTGTGCATTTTCCACAACCACCATCTCTTCATTTTTTCCTGCAGCTGTCACTCTTCCTTCTCCAAATAACATTTGATTGCTTTTTGAAACTAACCCTATTTTGAAATGTTGGTACGTCTTTTTTGCTTCTACTGCCACGTGTCACTTCCAGTCTTACAGAATCATCTTCAACCTTTGGCCTGAGGAATTAAATTTTGGTGCTACCTAAACAAAAAAAAAAACCATTTCACGATTTTAAAAATTTGACTTATAACCACTTTCACGGCTTTGGTAACCACTTTTGTAGCTCCAGTTACCACTTTTACGCTCTTTGTAATCATTTCACAATTTTTAAAATTTTGATTTGTAACCACTTTCACGGCTTAGGTAATCATTTTTACGGCTTAGGTAACCACTTTTATGGCTTTGGTAACCACTTTTATGACTTTGGTAACAACTTTTACAGTTACGGTTACCATTTTTATAGTATTGGTGACCATTTCATGATTTTTTGAAAATTTGACTTGTAACCACTTTTCAGGGCTCTAGTAACCACTTTTATGGCTTTGACAACTGTTAACGATAATTTGCTAACCAGAATCTGCGAAGTGGCCCTTTACAGAAGGTCCTCCTCGGATTAACCTAGAGCACTACTCCGGGGAAGGTGAGAAAAGTGATAGTATGTGGGATATTGTTACAGTACATAACATAAAAAGCAATGAACAGTGCAAATTAAAGGATGATTGACAGAATTATATCCATGGCATACATTGTTCTCAATATAAGCAAGAAAACAATAATTTCATGAAGAAGAAAATGAGTGTTCTCTTTGTATTCGATTGATCGTACTCTACATGGTCATTCTGACCTCTTTTTTTATACATAGGATCGACCTTCTGGTGGTTACATAATTGCTCCTTGCACCTTAGAGATCGTGGGAGTTTAAATCCTCCCTTGAGAAGGGGTGGCCAATCAGGGGTGGTGTGCTTTTTCTATCGTGTGGATAACTGCTTGCCTCCACTTTGTTCAAGTCTTGTTCAGTACTGATTGTGTGCTTATAAGATTGAGTCAAAGGACACAGTTTTTAGTTTCATAGAACACCTCCACGTCACTTCCGACAAGTCCTTCCACGGTGGAACGGTCTCTCAAAATGATTGGGTCATGATTTAAGTGTCTCTGATGTGAATGGACACGTGTGAGACTAGGAGAGTTTGGCTTTGGTAAGGACTCTCATAGAGGAAGATTTATAGTGTAACTCAAACTATGGTGCTGGAGTCTTAACTCCCTTGAAACCCTCAACTAACTCAACTGACTCTATCCTTAATACAAGCTGAATCTGGTAACGTATCTAGATACCCATTTGTTCAGATTCCTCATTCAGTATGAGAGTTTTAAATAAAGAAAGACCTCGTTGGACCTGGGAGACAGCTTCCTTATGACGAGGTTCCTCATCTTGCTTTGCTATTGCAATTTATCCTTGGCATGGATTAGGTGCCAAACTACACCTTTGAAGGCTTATGGGGAACTCAAATTTTCGGCTCATCCGACTTAGGAGTTTGCAGGGAAACCACCTCGAGGTTTTCTCTAGGAAGGTGCTTCGAATGAACTATTTACCGTCGGGTACTCAAACCTCCTAGTATTCCAAGGCTAGGAAAAGGTGACAAGATTTTGTCATCAATAGTAACCATTTAATGATTTTTGAAAATTTGACTTGTAACCACTTTCACTGTTTTGGTAACCACTTTTACGGTTTTGGTAACCATTTCACAATTTTTGAAATTTTGACTTGTAACCACTTTCACGGCTTGGTAACCATTTTTACGGCTTGGGTACCACTTTTACGGCGTTGGTAACCATTTAACGATTTTTGAAAATTTGACTTGTAACCACTTTTACAGCTTTGGTAACCACTTTTACAGCTTCGGTAACCACTTTTGTGGCTTTGGTAACTATTTTTATATTTTAATTTTTAGTTCAATTATTTTATTATTATTATTATTATTATTATTATTATTATTATTATAACTAATTTTTCTTTATTTAAATTATTAATTATGTAATTGATGCTGCAATTAGTCGGTCCCATTTCTTCTGTATAAGTATATAAACGTGGACCGCTGATGGACTGCGTAAGCAATACTCAGACCGAAATTACTATATATAAACATAATCAGCTATCAAATTCCGGCATCATCCACTCTCTCAGTCTCCCTCTTCATATGAAATTAAAAAAACAATGAGTCTCTACATTTCCAGTCCCGCTCTGTTATCTTCCTACAGACTCAATCCTCTTCTTTTCTCTCGACAACGACACCGTTTCACCAGCCAATTCTCTCCATTGAAACTGAGATTCTTCGCAGGTTACTCTGTTTATATTTTCGTTTTCTCGTATGTTCATCGTTTGTTTATTTGTTAATGTGTAATGTATTCGTTCGTGGTTTCAGTTGCTGCTTCGGAGAAAGATGTGTTGCCGAAGACGTTTGATTTCTCTTCGGAGGAGCGAATTTACAATTGGTAATGTATTTCTTCTTCTTTCATATAACAATTCGCGCTAATTGATACTGTTGTTGTTGTTGTTGCTGCTGCTGCTCTCTCTCTCTCTCTCTCTCTCTCTCTCTTTCTATATATATATATATATATATAATATTAAAAAATTCCTATTTTTCAATATTCATTTCTTATACTGGCAGTTTAAATCAATGTGCAAATTTTAATTGCGGTACAATGCTGCTACATACATTTAGAACACCATTTATAGTTGAAAACCAATTTAAACAGAGTATTTCAAGATTAACTTGTGTGGCAATAAGTTAGGTCTCATCTTGGTCCGACTGAGGCAGATTCATGTGTTATACAGTGCACCTTCAGGGTATGAGAATGGAGATGGTATCGTTTTTGGGTTCTGTATGGATTCATGGTGGGAAAGTTGGAGGCTTTCTTTGTTTTTGTTTGGTGCTGGTATTTTTATTTTTCCAAAATAATTCATTTCTGCACCCTATCTTTCTATAGCTGCATGCATTGTGGAAAACACTCATTCGGGTATGGTGCTTCTTACCATTTTCTAATTCACATGATATATTCATTGTTGGATGTTAGGTGGGAGTCTCAAGGGTATTTTAAGCCAAATTTTGAACGTGGAAGCGATCCTTTTGTGATACCAATGCCACCTCCTAATGTTACTGGTTCGTTGCACATGGGGCATGCAATGTTTGTGACTCTTGAGGTTGTGGAAATGGTTTTAAGAGTTCTTATACATGAATTTCATCTTCATTATATATGACAATTCCATTCATGTTTTCTTGTGTGTGCTAATGTTCCTGCATATATTAAATTTATATCCAGATCAGACTTCTAATTGCTAGAAAGTGTAGTGTACTACAGCTGCTATACCTTCTTTGATACATTTCTACTCTTTTGCTGGTTCTTTCATTGATTTTTGCATTTTTCTAATTGCTGATGTGGACCTGTTAGCTGGTTCTGTGCATACATATGCCACCTAGTCTGCTCCATCTGGCATTCATCTTATCTTGATTTTCACTTTGCACTGAATGTAGTGTGTTACAATCCAATTAAAGTTGTTGGATCATCATATGGTTAGTGAAAAAGGCAAGTTTGGTTTTCTCACTTGGATTTCAATGCTGTATATGTACTCATTTGTCCAATAGAGGAAAAATATCCAAAGTTGAATGAGACGATACTGAAATGAGTTAAACAAGTGATGCAATGTAAAATGCAATTGTTATAGAGCTATTCAAGTTTTTGAAGGAATTAATATTTTAATGAAAGAAGCAGTTTTTGGGGGTTTGGGGTCTGATAACACAAAGAGAGAAGCAGTGTGGGCCTTTGAGTTAGCTGTAATTCAATTCATAATTATCTAGTATGCAGAACTGTTAAGGTTGGCCTGACCAACTACCACATTGGTATGCTCTACAAACAAAGAATTATCAATGAAAGAAATAGAAGCTTAAATATTGCTCATACTGAATTTACTCCATCTAGATATTCCAAAAATACACAAAAACCACGTTTTGCAAATTAGTGAGATAGTATTATAATTTTTTTTTTTAAGACAGAAACATAAAACTTTTGGTAGAAAAGTAATAAGATTTCTGTATGGACTATTTGTTGTTGATATTGGTAACTAATTTAAGAGCTACTATGGTCTTTTAGGAAATTATTTCCACTAGCTGGACAAATCAATTCCAGATTCCCATTAACTCCTGAATTACTTCTTGTTGTGCTTGTTGTGAATCGGCGAACTTAAGTGCTCTTAGGTTCTAATTGAATGCACAACTGCTTACTGCTAATGAGAACTATTATACACTGACCTTTTCATGCAAACCTTGTTCTAGAATAAAATTTGTGCTGTTGGGAGACAACTTCTCTCCCTCATAATTCCTACATAATTCTTTTTTTTATTGTTTCCAGGCTGTTACTCATTACAGAACTCTTGTTCTTTTTTCAAGAAAATATCTTCTCTTGGTTTTTTCCATTTGTTCTAGTTAGTGATTTCCTTTAAGGGTTTAGCATGAATGCTCTATATTTTTGCACACTCTGCCCTGATGTTTTAATTTTTAGCTTCTTAGTGCTTATTTTAATCTGTTTAATCTACTTTTATGGTTTCTTTGCTAGGATATAATGGTCAGATACCATCGGATGAAGGGAAGACCAACACTGTGGCTACCTGGGACTGATCATGCTGGAATTGCAACTCAGGTTTTGTAGTCATACTGAAAGGCTTTATATTTACATCAGCATGTTTCGTTTCAGTCTGATTGATTAATTCATGTGTATCTTTTGTCTAATACAATCGGTATTGAAGTTATTTTTGTTTTTTTTATTGATAGACAACTCTTGAAAATTAGAAATTTGTAATTCTATAACTTTGGTTTTAGTTTAGTTATAAAGATTCAATGCGTTTACCCTACAAACAAACACAAACACAAACACAAACACACAGGGGATGACAAAAAGCCTCTCGGGGCTTAATATTCATATCAGCTTGTTGCTTTATTGTAACATAACTTATGTAAATGAACTTTTGTAGGTATACGTGTAATTCTGTTTGATGTTCAACGTTGTATATAATATTGCATGTAGTATGGAAGTTTTGTGTAAGGTTCATTTGGACATTCCAGGCTTTGAATTCTTTTTTGGAAGCTAATGCGCTTTCTCCTTTTCATTTTACCCAGTTGGTTGTGGAAAGAATGCTGGCATCTGAAGGAATAAAAAGGGTTGAGTTGAGTAGAGATGAGTTCACAAAAAGAGTTTGGGAGTGGAAAGACAAGTATTTATGCCTCTCCTATCTATCTCCATGATTTATCCTTTTTGCAACCTTACCTTACCTTACCTTTTTTTTTTTAGGAATAGCCATCATTTTCTGCTCATTATTTTGCTAAATTCATATTTGTGTGACCTTTCTCTCTTGCTCTCTCCCCTTACACTATGTTTGGATTGGTGGAACAGGAGAGAAAGGAAAGGAAAGGTAAATGAGGAAAAGAAATGAAAGGAAAAGAAAAGAAAGTGTTTTTAATGATTATTGTTTGGATTGTTATAAATATAAAAGAAAGGAAAGGAAACCAATCTTATTTGGAGAGGATAAATAAATGAATTCATTTCATTCTATTTACGAAAATACCATTCTTTCAACAATATGAATACCCAATATTAATAGGGTAAGTTTTGGGATATTGAAAAAATCATTAATTCTGGATTCCTTTATCTCATTTTCCTCCCCAAATTTGGGTGAAAACCAAATTGGATGAAACAAGAAGAAATTATTCCCTCCTTTTCCTTTCATTTCCTTCAATTGTCCTTTCCCTTCTCTCTCATTTAACAATCCAAACAAGTTATTAGAAATCCATTCAAATCCTTTCATTTCCTTTATCTCATATTCCATCAAACCAAACATAGTGTTAATGTATTTGTTCTACATGTGTGTGTATCTAAGTTTATGAAATCTTTACAATCTTAGTTCACTATATAGTACAGAGCTCAATTCACTATTTGTAATAAGAATAGTCAAATTTCTGGTTTATGAGCGACATTCAGAAACTGTGGAGGTGATGAAGAAGATTCATGGAGCAGAAATTCAAGTATAGTAACTGTTGGAGATATTGTTACTATTTTCTAGGGATCTAGATATTTAATTATGATGTATATTAGGTTTCCTATTATAAGAAGATTTGGTATTAGTTTCCTTCTTTAAAGAGGAAACAAATTCCTTAGATTAAGCAGTTTGTTACTGCCTAGTGTGTATATATATTAGGGCTGCTTTGTACAGATTTTTTTTAAGTAAAAAAGAATAAACTTTCACATGGTATCAGAGCCTCCTCTAAAACCCTAAATTTTTCTTACTGCTCTTTCCGGCGGTGTTTTTTTTTTTTCTCCTTCTTTTACTGCTCTTTCCGGCAGTGATCTCAACTTCAAATTCCTTACTGCTTTTTTTTTTTTCCAGCAGTAACTCCGATCTTCTTGTTGCTCTTTCCAGCAACAATCCTCATCATTCATCATGACCAAAGAAATTGAATCCAGCAGTTCTGAAACCACCATTCTTGGAGGCAGTGGTGGAGAATCTCAAAATTTCCCTCATATGTCCATTACTTCCTACAAACTTACCGGTCGAAATTACCTCCAGTGGTCTCAATTCGTCCTACTTTATCTATGCAGCAAAGAGAAAGAAGAATATCTTACAGAAAAGGTCATCAAGCCCGAAGAGAAGGATGCTAGATATAGAACATGGAAGAGAGATAACAGCCAAGTCATGTCTTGGTTGATAAATTCAATGATGCCTAATATCGGTGAGAATTTCCTCCTTTACGAGACAGCTGCCGAGGTTTGGGAAGCAGTGAAGGAGACATACTCTCACAAGGACAACACTCCTGAATTAGTAACAATTGAAGGAGCCCTTCATAACCTAAGGCAAGGGGATCTCTCGGTGACCGAGTACTACAACAAACTTCAGACTTATTGGCAGCAGCTTGATGCATTTGAAAAATATAAGTGGAGTTCACCCGAAGACTCTCAACAGTACAAGAAGATTATCGAGACTAAGAGAGTCTACAAATTCTGCTTGGGTTTAACTTCCAATCTCGATGCTGTGCGAGGAAGGATCTTCGGTACCAAGCCATTGCCGAGTCTTCGTGAGGCTTTCTCTGAGGTCAGACGAGAGGAAAGTCGCAGAACTCTGATGCTTGGGACAGAAACAACAGAAACAGGGGGTGAAGCTTCTGCTTTGGCTGCCCGCAATCATCAGGAACCACGCAGAGGAGGTAGACCGTGGTGTGATCACTGTAGAAAACCTGGACATCTAAAGGAGAAGTGTTGGAAGATTTATGGGAAACCAGCCGATTGGAAACCAGCCAAGGACCGTGAGGGTCGAGCGAACCTATCTTTCACCACAGGAACTGAACCTTTCAGCAAAGACCAGTTGGATGTATTGCATAAGATCCTTAGTCAAACACAGATGTCTGCTAGTCCAGTTGTAATTGGTACGGGTTCTATTGCACAAAAAGGTAATTTTCTTGAAGCTTTGGCTGCTAACTTAGACAAATCTCAGTCATGGATAGTTGATTCTGGAGCTTCAGACCACATGACTGGAGATAAAAGCATTTTTCATCAATTCTCAGCCTGTGGTAACAACCCTCATGTACGGATTGCTGATGGAACTCTATCTAAAGTAATGGGCATCGGCACTGTGATAGCTTCTAAGAACCTGACTTTGCATTCTGTTTTATATGTGCCTAAACTAAATTGCAACTTATTATCAGTGAGTAAACTTATTAAAGATATGAACTGTGTGGCTGAATTTCGTTCAAATACTTGTGTTTTTCAGGATTTGACTACGGGGAGGATGATTGGCAGTGCTAGAGGCTGCGAAGGACTCTATCTTCTGGAAGTTCAACCCTCTCCTAAACTACAAGCATCAACAGCAGTGAGTAGGCCTTGTGATATCAGTATTAGTAAACATGACCCTGTTAGGGAGTCTAGTCTAGATAGTGATGTGATGTTATGGCATTACCGTTTAGGACACCCAAGCTTTATGTATCTTGCTAAACTGTTTCCTTCAATGTTCAATAATAAAAATCTTATGTCTTTCCAGTGTGAAATATGCCAATTCTCTAAACACTCTCGCACAAGTTTTCCAAGTCAAACTTACAAATCATCTAAACCTTTTTCCATGATACATAGTGATGTTTGGGGACCATCACAAACCCCAAATGTCACTGGTGCTAGATGGTTTGTTTCGTTTATTGATGATCACACAAGACTTACTTGGATTTTTCTCATGAAACACAAATCTGAGGTCTCTCAAATTTTCAAAACATTCAATACCATGATTAAAACCCAATTCAATACTAAAATTCAGATTTTCAGGACTGACAACGGCAGAGAATTTTTTAATTCTCAGCTTGGCAATTACCTATTGTGTGAGGGTATCATTCACCAAAGTTCTTGTGTTGATACCCCACAACAAAATGGTATTGCCGAGAGGAAGAATAGACACATCCTTGAAGTTGCCCGATCCTTGTTGTTTTCCACAAACATGCCTAAAAAGTTTTGGGGAGATGCTGTTCTTACAGCAACATACTTGATCAATAGGCTTCCCTCAAAGACTTTGCAGTTTTCAACTCCTAGTAAAACACTTCTTCACTTCTATCCCCAATGTCGCCTAATATCTAATTTACCACCGAAAATATTTGGGTGTACTGTTTTTATTCATCTTCATAAACACTCACGGGGTAAGTTGGATAAGCGATCTGTCAAGGGGATTTTTCTTGGCTATTCTTCCATTCATAAGGGTTATAAGTGTTTTTGTCCTCTTAATCATAAGTTTTATTACAGTATGGATGTTACCTTTTTTGAAACAAAACCATTTTTTACCAAAACTGTTATTCAGGGGGAGAATTATGGTGAATATCAGTTTTGGAAATCTGAGAGACCTAGTTTGTCACCACAAAGCCTTGAGAGTTTAGATGTGTTTTGGACTCCTAGCTTGGTTGAAATTCCTTCAGTTAGTCCTCATACTCCTGAATCAAACTCTAATGAACCTCCTAGCAATCAGTCTTTGAGTGAAACTCCTAAAGAACCATCTAAGTGTCATGTTCCAGCTGTTGTTGATCAAAAGAATATTGTTTACACAAGGAGACGGGAAAAACAAAAAGAAGTAGTGGTTCCAACACACACTCAGCCAGTTCAATCATCTGAGCCCGAACCTCAAATTCAAGAAATTAATGCACAGGTTGAAGACAATAATTCCTCCAACAGTTCAGACCTTGACAGTGAACAAACTGATGGTGATTTGCCAATAGCAGTTCGGAAAGGGGTGAGAGAATGCAGAAGTAGACCATTGTACCCTATGGGTAAATATGTCAGTTATGAAGGGTTGTCTCAGAGATACAAAGGGTTTATTGCAAAAATTTCAGAAGTGCAAATTCCTAATAGTGTGGAGGAAGCTTTGTCTATAGCCGAGTGGAAGAGTGCTGTAGAAGAGGAGCTTAGGGCTCTAGAAAAAAACAGTACATGGGAAATCTGTGACTTACCTAGGGGGAAAAAACCAGTGGGCTGCAAATGGGTCTTCACTGTGAAGACTAAAGCTGATGGTAGTATTGAACGGTTTAAAGCAAGACTGGTAGCCAAGGGTTTCACCCAATCATATGGCATTGACTACCAGGAGACTTTTGCACCCGTGGCTAAGTTAAACTCCATCCGAGTTCTATTATCTCTTGCTGCTAATCTTGACTGGCCCCTCTATCAGTTAGATGTCAAGAATGCTTTCTTGAATGGAGACTTAGATGAGGAAATATACATGGAAATTCCTCCTGGGACTAAAAATGCAACCAATGGCAGCAAGGTATGCAGGCTAAAGAAGTCCTTATATGGTCTTAAACAGTCTCCCCGAGCATGGTTTGAGAGATTCTCCAAGGTGTTGAAAGAGCAAGGATACATCCAAGGGCAAGCTGATCATACAATGTTCACAAAGCATTCTCCTAGTGGTAAGTTGGTTGTTCTGATTGTCTATGTAGATGATATTGTGCTTACAGGAGATTTTGAGGAGGAAATACCTAGAATTAAAGGAGTTCTTGCAAAAGAATTTGAAATCAAGGATCTAGGGGACCTCAAGTACTTCCTAGGGATGGAGATTGCTAGATCGAAGAAAGGTATTGCTGTCTCACAGAGGAAGTATGTGTTAGATTTGCTCAAAGACACTGCTATGCTCGATTGTAAACCAGCTGATACACCAATGGACTCTACCACCAAACTAGGGTCAATTCAGGATAGTGCTCCTGTGGAAAAGGGGAGGTACCAGAGACTTGTAGGGAAATTAATCTATCTTTCTCATACAAGACCTGACATTGCCTTTCCTGTAAGTGCTGTTAGTCAGTACATGAACAATCCCACTGAAGAACACATGACAGCAGTACAGAGGATTCTGAGATATCTAAAAATGACTCCAGGAAAAGGACTGTTTTTTAAAAAGAATATAGGAAGAGATGTTGAGGTGTATTCAGATGCAGATTGGGCTGGGTCTGTCACTGACAGGAGATCAACTTCAGGTCTCTGTACTTATGTTTGGGGAAATTTGACAACCTGGAGGAGTAAAAAGCAATCTGTTGTGGCAAGAAGCAGTGCTGAAGCTGAATTTAGAGCCATGGCTCAAGGGATTTGTGAAGGAATTTGGCTGAAACGCTTGTTAACTGATTTGAAGGTTCCTATTGATGGATCTATAAAGTTGCAGAGTGACAGTCAAGCAGCTATCAGTATTGCTAAAAATCCTGTTCAACATGACAGGACTAAGCATATCGAGATTGATAAACATTTTATCAAAGAGAATATAGAAAGGGGAGTCATTGAACCTATATACACTCCTTCATCATTACAAAATGCAGACATACTTACAAAAGCACTTCCAAGGATTGGCTTTGAAGATTTGTGTAGCAAGCTGGGTATGTTGAACATATACAACCCAACTTGAGGGGGAGTGTTGGAGATATTGTTACTATTTTCTAGGGATCTAGATATTTAATTATGATGTATATTAGGTTTCCTATTATAAGAAGATTTGGTATTAGTTTCCTTCTTTAAAGAGGAAACAAATTCCTTAGATTAAGCAGTTTGTTACTGCCTAGTGTGTATATATATTAGGGCTGCTTTGTACAGATTTTTTTTAAGTAAAAAAGAATAAACTTTCACAGTAACAATTAATTCTAGGGACTTGGGATTTAAAACTCGTTTGGAGGGGAAGTTATGTAGAAGATTGAGGCTGTATAATTTATTTACTGATGTATATAATTTCACTCTCTAATTATTCGATGATTTGGTGGTCTTGCCGAATTAATGATGATCCTGTTCATATTTATCCATTAGGATTGAAATAATTCTAGTTGAGTCCATTCGTTATCCTTACAATTATCTCTAATACAAGTAATTTTGTTATTTTTATTTGTTTGATAAATCTTTTTCCTTTTGATGTGTCAGGTATGGTGGAACCATTACTAATCAAATTAAGAGACTTGGTGCTTCTTGCGATTGGACTAGAGAGCGGTTCACTCTTGATGAGCAGCTAAGCCGTAAGATAGTTTTTCTATCTAGTAGAACTCTAAAACATAAAAGTGTGTATAATTATTTGAGGATAATACAAAATCTGTAAGCCTTATTATATGTATAGATGTGTATTCAAAAACCATAAATATGGCATTTATTAATCTAATATGTCGCAGTAGTTTTGTTTTGCCTTATAGTGTCAATTTTTCTGAGATCACATACTTCCATTTTTGCAGGAGCTGTTATTGAGGCATTTGTCAGGCTTCATGAGAAAGGCTTAATCTACCAAGGTATAGACTGAAGTTCCATTGAGCATTGTCCTGTGGTCTTAGCTGATGCAGAACTAACACCAAACAAGGTTGTTGATATTAAAAATCTTTAGATTTAGACCTTTTTTTTATAGGCCATTCCCTGTTTTTGCAAGTCAGCCTCACGACAGTTTCTTCCTCTTTCAGAGTTGTCAGATCCTTACTGACCTAGCACCATTATGGTGTTTGATCCTTAAGTATGGTAGAAAAGTGGGAATCTTTTTTTAAACTGGGATGACTTGTTATCCTCTTACAGATACACATATCCCCTTATTTTCATAATCTTAACCAAAAACAATAACAATCTTAACAAACAGTACCTTCCTTATTCTTTCGAACTTTAAACAAAACAAACCAAAACCATTCCTCGAAATTAAATCACATCGCTTGAGAAATAATCAAGTTAGCTATATGGTAAAAGGGGGCAACCTTTGTAGAATAAAAGTAGGCAAGCTTGATGGAAATCAAAGTCTGAAATTTTCAAAGAGTCAAATATCAGTCAATATTGGTTTTACAAAATATTCTTGAGAGACTAAGAGGTTCATCTAATTAGTCTTGGAACTTTGGGGTTCATTTAATTAGTCTTGGGACTTAAAGGCTATTAATTAAGTTTATTGAAGTTTTATTTAAATAGTGTCTGTATCAAGAAAAAAAGCTGAGTGTTTTTATTCTAAAATCACAGTTCTACTGTTATCTTCCGGAGTTATTTTCCAGATTTCTTGTTTAATGATTTGGAAGAGTTGAGTTTTGAGGAATCGACCCTGTGGCATTTTCTGGTCCCTCTATCGCTGTGTTTCGCGCGGGAGGACTAAGTTTTCCATCTATTTTTCTTAAATAAACCAATATTTCTATTTTGTGTGTTAGTGTGTTAATTGTTGAGTTATCGAAATTTGGTTCACATCAAATTGGTATCGGAGCAAGTTCTTTCTTTGGGCTGTTATTTTCTATGAGAACAAAATATCTTGGGTATAAATGGCTGAACGTGGAAGAGGAAATTGCGGTCAAAGGGCAAGAATTTACGTCACTCATGAGATGTTTCAAGCACTGTAGGAACAAATGCAAAATCTCACTACTATGGTTGCACAAGTCATTAATACTCCGGGAAATGGTAACGGAAACATTGATGTTCATGTGGATGGGGTAAAAGATGAAATTAGTCTGGTATTTGAAAGAGAAAATTGAAATTCTACCGATGATGGGTTTGATAATTTCAGACAGCCTGCTTGCTGTCAGAGGAGACCACAATGTTGGGAAGATTGCATGGTGTGTGCTCTGCAAAACTCTAGTGTTCAAACCTTGCTGTAATGTATGGGCGTAATCCAAACCACATGGCAGACCTTGCTGATATGTCAAATCAGTCATGTGTTGGTGATGATATTGCTTTTGCAAATAACTTGAAGGACATCAGGAGAATGTTTGAAAACGAATAATTGAGATGAACAAGTGCTACAAAGAAGAGAAAGATTAGAACAGATGGTTTAAAGAATGTAGAGATGTGTGAAAGATAGAAATCATCTTTTCTTATTATTTGATGGAACAAGAGAAACCCTAATAAATACAGCCCCAGCTCCTAACTAACAATACTTTTAAATCTGAGGATAAGACTTATCACTCTAGATAAAGATAGGTTCCTACTTAACTTAGGAAACAAACTAAAGATGAGATATTGGTACCAGATATACCAAACCTCTTATTTCAAACCATACAACATAATTAACTAGAGATAAGCAGTAACTATAACAGTAAAATTAACTACTTCCAAACCCCAAGATCCTTGATCTCGAATTCTCTAGCTAAAAAACCCATCAATTTCTATATCTCTTCCTCATCATTCCCGATAAGAATGATGTCATCCACATACACTATTAACAGAGTTAACTTTTCATTACCTGAGTGTTTAACGAACAATGTATGATCTGTTTGGCACTGAGAATACCGCATGTCTTCACTACTTTTGTGAATCGATCGAACCAAGCTTGCGGGGACTGCTTGAGGCCATACAGAGATTTTCTGAGTTTGCATACTTTGTTTAGATTAGTATGTGTCTCAAAACCTGGAGGAATCTCCATATACACCTCCTCTTCTAGGTCGCCATTGGGGAAGACATTTTTCACATCCAATTGATGCAATGACCAGTCCAAGTGTGCTACTAAAGATAGTAGGACCCGAATGGTATTTAGCTTGGCCACTGGAGTGAATGTCTCCCGGTAATCGATGCCATATGATTGAGTGAAACATTTGGCGACCAGTCGGGCTTTGTATCTCTAAACACTTCCATCTGCTTTGTGCTTTACAGTGAAAATCCACTTGCACCCTACCGGCTTTTTTCCACTCTGAAGTTCAGAGACTTCCCATGTTCTGTTCTTTTCTATGGCTTTAATTTCTTCCCATACTACTGCCTTCCATTCGGGAATCTTTAGGGCTTCCTGTATGCTATTTGGAGTCTGAATTTTAGAGATGTTAGTAACAAAAGAGTAGAAGCTAGGTGAAAGACCTTCATATGATATGTAGTTGCACATTGGATATAAGGGATGATTTCTGCATTCCCTCATTCCTTTCCTTAACGCAATAGGTAGATCATTTTCAGGACATTTAATCTCATTTTGTCTTGGTTCAGAACCGGCATTACCTGGAGAGCTTGTATTGTCTGTCTCTTTCAGTATTAGACTTCTGATTCGGCTCCAAGTCTTGGTCATACTTGAGAGGTGTTTGAGGCTCTGTTTCTTTTTGTGACTTTTCCCTTCTAGTATAGACAATATGGTCGATATTCTGATTCTCAACTGGCTGTGTATGGATAGGATTTGAGATGTGTGGTTCAATTTGTTTAGGACTGTGTGTTTCAACAGATTGTGTAGGATTGGACTAGTGTTTGAACAAGTGTTTCAGCCGGATGAGTTTCACTAGGACTGTATGACTCGAGTTTTCCAAAAACCAAATTCTTGATTCTCACCCCCTCTTTGAATTTGATTTTTAGGATAATATGGCTGATTTTCGTGAAATGTAACATCCATAGAAATAAAAACACGCCTATTTTCTGGAGAATAGCCTTTGTACCCCTTCTGTGTTGGAGAGTATCCGATGAATACACCTTTCATAGACTTGGGATCAAGTTCACTTCTATTTGGTTGGTGATTGTGGACAAACACAGAATAACTGAATATTCTAGTAGGGAGATGAGATGAGTTGTGTTTTTGGATAAGCTTTGAAGAGAGTTTGGTAGGGAGTTTGAAACTTGAGTACTCTAGATGGATAGCCTATTAATGTGGTAGGTTGCAGTTAGGGCTGCTTCACCCTAGAAATTTTTAGGGACATTAGCAGAGAACATGAGAGAACGGGCTACCTCTAAAAGGTGCCTATTTTTTCGTTCTGACACTCCATTTTGCTGAGGAGTGTTCACACAGGAACTTTGGTGGTTGATTCCCTCACCTAGTAGATAATTACCCAGGATTGGATTAAAGAACTCTTTTCCATTATCTGTTCTAAGAACTTAAATCCTAGCTTGAAATTGGGTTTTTATCATTCTATTGAAATTCTTAAATATTTGACCAACTTCAGACTTCTCTTTTATAAGGAAAATCCAAGTAATCCGAGTATGGTCATCTATAAATGACGCGAACCACTTTGCTCTAGTGATGTTGATCCTAGAAGGACCCCAAACATCACTGTGAACAACCGAAAATGGGTGAGATGATTTGTATAAATGATTTGGCAGTGATTGGCGAGTGTGTTTACCAAGTTGACAAATTTCACATTGAAACGAATTGATGGTTTTATTCTTAAACAAAGAAGGAAACATTTTTCCAAGGTACATGAAATTTGGGTGCCGTAGACGATAGTGCCATAACATAATTCACTATCTTTATTAACACAAGAATTATGACTAAACTGACTCTTAAGTGATACACTCTATGTTGGTTGAAGTTGTCTATCTAGGCAATTGTCACCTTCAAGAATGTAGAGCCCCCGAACACACCTTAGTATTGCCAATCGTCTTTCCCGAATCCAAGTCCTGAAATACACAACAATTAGGAGAAAATTAGCAATACAATTTTGTTCCGGTGTGAGTTTGCTAATAGACAATAAATTGCATTCCAAGTTTGGGACTAATAAAATCGAATTATGAGTTATTCTCCCACCTTAGAGAGTGACCCATCAGCAATACGCACTTTAGAGTTACCATAGCATGGATTGTATGTTTGGAACAATCTGCTATCACCAGTCATATGATCCGATGCACCGGAATCTACAATCCAAGAACTAGAACTCTCCTTCTTCACATTTAGAGCAGTTAGATAGTTACCTTTCAATGCTAGAGACCTAGTACCAATTGTTGGGGATACACGATTTTGGGTCGGCTGTGTAAATAACTTCTGCGGAACTTCCATTTGTTCCTTGCTAAAAGGACTTGAATCCATTCAAATATCAGTCTCTGCCACCATATTTCCACGGCCTTCCCTATCGATGTAACGGTTTGGTTTCCGGTCTGTTGGCTTGCCATGGATCTTCCAACATGTCTCCTTGGTGTGTCCGGGCCTTTGACAGTGGTCACATCATGGCCTTTCTCTTCTTTGCTTGTTATCACCAGAATAACTTGGTGTTCCTCGAACAGCAAGTGCGGAGCCCTCATTGGTTGAGAAAGTAATTTCGGTTTTTGTTTGAGTCCCCATCATAACTTTCTTTCTACTTTCTTCTCTTCGAACTTTAGAGAAGACCTCACGGATCTTTGGCAGGGCTTTGTGCCTAGAACCCTACCTCTTACTTCATCTAGGTTTGGGTTCAGGCCAAGTCAAAACTTGAAGATCCTCTTTTGCTCAACGATCTCCTTCTATAAGACTTCATCCTTGGTACATGTCCGTTTGTGTTTCTCGAACATGTCTAACTACTGCTAGTGGCGAGTCAGGTTATTGTAGTATTGAGTGATTGACAAATCTCCTTGATGAAGTCCACGGAGTGTACTTTCAATTCCAAACAGTTCAGACATATTGTCATTGTTGGAATAAGTCTCCTTGGCAGCATCCCAGATCTCCTTTGCAGTACCATATAGTAAATTTTTTTCTCCAATGTCATTCGTCATTGAATTAATGAGCCATGACATCACCATGTTGTTGTCTGTCTTCCACTGTTTATAGGTTGGCTCCTCTTCTCCCGGTGACTCTACAACTTCAGTGAGATAGTCATCTTTACCTTTGCCATAGATGAACATCATCACGAATTGGGACCATTGTAGGTAATTGTGCCCATTTAGTTTATGACCGGTGATGGGCAGATGGGGAAGATGGGAATTTTCAGAACCTCCATTATTGGTTGAGGTAGATGGTTCGGAATTAGAGGATGCAGTAGAGGATGAGTTGGTGGCCATCCCGTACTTAAGGGCCCATCCTGCAAGCCGTTTTTTGTTTTTGTTTTTCGAAAAGAAAAATGAAAATGAAAATGAAAACAGTGTTTTTGGTTTCATTTTTGAATTCCGAATACGCGTCTGGTAGTATTTACTGGAATCCGTATTTAGAAAATAAAAACGGAAAAAACGCGTCTGGTAGGATAAATCGAAAACTTTCGAAAATTGAAATTAATATAAACAAATTAATTAAAATAATTAACCATTTTTTAAATATAATTAATAAATTAACACAAAACCCTTATCAGTGGAAGGGAGGAGGAGGAAGACCAGATCGGCGACGGCAATCGGCGATCGGCGAGAGGCGAAGGAGGAAGAGGAAGAAGAAGAAGAAGAAGAGATCGGTCGCCGATCGCAAGCGGAGGAGGAAGAGGAAGAAGAAGAAGACGAAGAAGAGGAAGACGGCAGCGATCGGCGGAGGAGATCTCGTCGGCCGGAAGAAGACTGCTCGTCGGCGGGAAGAGGCAGCTCGTCGGCGGGAAGAGGAAGAAGAGGGAGAAGAAGAAGAAGGAAGAAGAAGAAGAAGAAGAAGAAGGGAAGAAGAGGAAGAAGAGATCTCGGCCGGAGATCGGGAAGGGGAAGCTCGTCAGCGGCGGGAATGAAGAAGAGGGAGAAGAAGAAGAAGGGAGAAGAAGAAGGAAGAAGAAGTCAGTAAAAAAAAATTTATTAAAATAAAATATATATTAATGATATGGGACCCACAACATTTGGAAAACAAAACCAAAAACAAAAACAAAAACAAAAACAGTTTTTTTTTTGTATTTCAAAATTTCCACTTTTAACACTTGACTTTGTTTTTGTTTTTGTTTTTGTTTTTGATTTCTGAAAATAAAATGAAAAACGGTTTACAGGACACGAATTCGAAATCATTTTTGGAAAACAAAAACAAAAACAAAAATAGCTGAAAACAGCCTGCAGGACAGGGGCTAATTTTCTGGTTTTAGGATTCAGATAGTTTCTCTTATACCATGTAGAGATATGTGAAAGATAGAAATCATCTTTTCTTCTTATTATTTGATGGAACAAGAGAAACCCTAATAAATACAGCCCAAGTTCCTAACTAACCATACTTTTAAATCTGAGGATAAGACTTATCACTCTAGATAAAGATAGGTTTCTACTTAACTTAGGAAACAAACTAAAGATGAGATATTGGTACCAGATATACCAAACCTCTTATTTCAAACCATACAACATAATTAACTAGAGATAAGCAGTAACTATAACAGTAAAAATAACTACTTCCAACAAAGAATACAAGTTGGAGATTTCGTTATGGTGTTCTTACAAAAAGAGAGGTTTCCTATAGGTACTTATCATAATTTGAAAAGCAAGAAGATTGGGCCTTGCAGGATAATGCGCAAATTTGGAGAGAAAGCTTATGAAGTGGAGATGCCACAAGGATTAAACATATCTCCAATATTTAATGTAGCTGATCTTTATACTTTTCATGGGGAATTAGCTGTTGAAGCCAACAAGGTTGAAAGAGACATAGTTAAATAGATTCCTACTAATGAGCTGAAGTTATTGAAGTGCGAGAGATGAACACTAGAGCTAGTTCGTATGTTCACTTTCTTGTGAAATGGATGGCAAGACGTGATTGTGAAAATTCATGGATAAACGAAGAAGAGTTTATGAATATTGATGCTGAGAAGTGCCAAGCAGTAAAGATGGTAACTCACTTGGAGTCAAGTTCTTTTTAACAAGGAGGGAATGATGGAAATCAAAGTCTGAAATTTTCAAAGAGTCAAATATCAGTCAATATTGGCTTTACACAATATTCTTGGGAGACTAAGAGGTTTATCTAATTAGTCTTGGGACTTTGGGGTTCTTCTAATGAGTCTTAGGATTTTGGGGTTCATTTAATTAGTCTTGGGACTTTAAGGCTATTAATTTAGTTTGTTGAAGTTTTATTTAAATATTGTCTATATCAAGAAAAAAGGCAGTGTTTTTATTCTAAAATCACAGTTCTACTGTTATCTTCTGGAGTTATTTTCCAGATTTATTGTTTAAAGATTTGGAAGAGTTGGGTTTTGAGGAGTCGACCCTGTGGTATCTTCCGGTCCCTCTATCACTACGTTTCACGCGAGAGGACAAAGTTTGCCATCTATTTATCTTAAATAAACCAGTATTTCTATTTTGTGTGTTAGTGTGTTAATTGTTGAGTTATCGAAATTTGGTTAACATCAAAGCTCTTCATTGGCTTGAGCCACCAGTTGCCTGGAAAACTATTTGGACTCATCCATACCCATCAACTTTATAAACGTGGCTTTTCACACAACAAATCTCTACCAACTTTCTTCCCCATTTTTTTACATAGATCCAGTTGTATCTAAAATATCATCACATACTTGATACAACAACCCTATACACTTTCCAGTTTCCATACTTCCTCAGCCTCTCTATCTCAACTTCTGTACCCCCTCCCACTAAAGCCCCACAAACTACTGTGCTGCCTCTACAAGCTTACCATTTTTTTTGGAAACAATGTTTGGAATAGTTATGATCTTATACTTACAAATGCTAAATTTTGGGAGTTTGTTTTCCTTTTCTTAAATTTTAAGGTTCTACTTTTTAAATTTTATATTCAAGTTTTGTTCCTTATCTAATGATATTAGGATATTATCTTACTTTTCATTGTATAGTGGACACCCAACGTGTGATTAGTTGTCAAGTGAATTGATAAATTCTTCTTTTCAGGGTCTTACATGGTTAACTGGTCTCCTAGTCTTCAGACTGCTGTTTCAGATTTGGTAGGCTATTTTTGGTTTCATGTAGATTTTGCTTTTCTTTTTCCTTAAACTATTTCTATAGTTAAAACGATAGCATTTGGCATTAAGCATGTTGTTTTTCTGCTTAGGAAGTAGAATATTCTGAAGAAGCTGGTACCCTATATTATATAAAGTATCGTGTTGCTGGAGGTTCAAGGTATTGTCTTACTGTGTTGCCTCATTTTATTCCTAAATGTGAAGAGAATCCATTTGGATATTTGGGTATTCTTGTGAAGTACATATTTGCAACATAGTGAATTATAACTATGTACGAAATGTATTTTCTTTCTTACATTTAATACATATGTAATGATCTTTTCAAAAATAGAATTGACCAAAATATTTGAATCTGTATTGGTTAGAGTAATGAAGGCATTATGCCTTTGTCCGGAAAATGGGAAGTTAAATGCTGTTTGGATCCATTTTCAAAAACTGTTTTTTTTTTTTTTTTTTTTATAAAAAAAAAATTCAGTTGTAAAGTTGTAAATTAACGTGTTTTCCAACAGTTTTTGAAAATGATAAACAGTTTTTTCAAATTTATAACTAAAAAGTTGAAAAAAAACAATTTATTATTTTCCAACATTTTCATTTTTCAAAACAGGTTTTCAAAACAATTCATAATTTTTCCCTCCAAAAAACTATTTTAAATATTTTAAAAAACCCTGACACATTTACATCATTTCCATTTTTGCAAACTACTTTTAAGTTTTTTCAAACACCATTGTGAAAAAGATCATTTTTTAAAACATGATTTTCATTTTTAAAATTAGTTTTCTGAAGCACCATTTTAAAAATGATACCAAATATATTATGAGTTGGTGAAGAATCAAATGGACTTGGACTGACTGCAGTGGGCAGGGGAGAAAAATACTTTGAAATTCTGATGGGATTGTTTGGCTGTCTGAAATAGATTCATGAGGGAGATTGGCCAAGATTGGTCAAGCTCTCCCTAGTACAAGATGTGTGTCCCTTTGTGTTTCCTGAACAGCAATGGATTTGTTGCTGTATGGCACTTTATGCTTTCTTGGGATTTGACAACAGTTTCATTTTCATTTTTAATTAATTGAAATCCTTCTCCTCCGTGTTCCAATCTCTTGTTTTTGACTATCGAGTTCAGATAGTGCAGAATTTGGTTTTGTTGTTTTTGTTTGTGGACTTGTGGTTAAATAATATTTTCTAATTAAACTTTTTGGCAATAAATTTTTTGTTTCGTAGGAAAAATAGATATTCATTATAGGAACTTAGGGAAGAGGGTCTAGAATTTAAGTTAAAACTATAAAACTAACAGCTGGCATTAAAGCTTCGGAATTGGGGCAGGAATGAACTCATCTATATCTTATCTCCCACTAAGCATAAAAGACCCAAGTAGTCTGCCTTCCGTTGAAGATTCTGATAAAGTTGGGACACTCATTAATTCTTGGTGAGTATTGATGAATTCTCTCCTTTTTGACTGTAAAGAAGCATATCAGGAAATTTACTAACATAATCCTACAACAACTAAATGCCCCTGTCATCCAATCAGAGAGGTCACTTCTTGAAGGTGGATGTTTCAAGTTTAAAACTAAGAACCAAGGATAATAAAAGGTTTGTTTTGAAAACATGCTTATTCTGATTTCTAATAAAATGCTTTGGCACTTATCCAAAGAAATCACTAATATTTGTAAGTGTATTATTTGACTTATATCTTGATGTAAGGATGCTCTTTTGTGTGTGTGTTTAAGCCAACTCTCTTTACTAGTTCGTTTAATAATTTATTTCGTCAATTAGAAAATTGTTCGATAAAAGAATCCTTCTTTATCATTTTAGGGGCAGGTTTTATGTGAGGTTTACATATAAATAAGGCAAAGTAGTTTGAGATCAAATCTCAAAGAAATTCTTATTTTTTGGTGGATTCAAGTCCGTGGTTTATTTTCAGGTTCTCTTGGAACTTGGGAAACCATTGGAGGACTTGCAATGTACATCCATCTCAAGGGGTGAAACATTTCCTGGCCTCATAATCTTATTTTTGTTCGAGTGTTAGAGGGATGTATGATAAATATGAGAAGAAAAAAAATGATCTTTTTGAAGTGACAAAAAGAAATGGTAAAACTTCCGAAATTGCATTTTGGTGTAAAAGTAACATTGAGGCGATGTTAACATATCCAAGATTTTATGATATATAAATTATTAAAGGTGGGGAAAGTATCACTGATCATGATCACTTTTTATATTTGGGTTAAGTATAGGCGTATCTATATAGTTGCTCCTTGGCAGAAGTTTCTGACAAAATTTGATTATATTGAATGCAGATTTGTGATGATTTTTAAATAAGGTTTCAAATTAATTTGAATGGATGTTTCTAACAAGTCAAGAAAAAACAATCTTATGAATCTTCAAATTACTCGGATCTGTTTGTATTTAAGCCAAACGTAAGGGAGTCAATTGTAATAATTCTTAAAGTTTAAGAAACAGAATCACCAAGACTTACGTCAAAGATCTGCTGAAATAAAGTGTGAAATACTTCTTTCATATAAGAAACAATTGGAGTAGTTATGTATGTATGTTAGCAAGCATGCAGGCATACAGGATGAACATGAGGATGAATGAAGTAAAAGAGATGAAAGGAAATGGTTAAACTTCAATTGTGCAATAACAGTAAAGACAATTAGATACAAAATATCATCTACATTTACATCTTGCTCTTTAAATGGTATGCTCAAAGAAGACATGCTTTATATTGTAATTGACATGTGTCAGAATTTTTTGTTTTACTTTCTTCAATACTAGATCATAGATAAATATATAGTTTTTTCTTAAATGTTTGAACATTGCCTCTTAGCTTATGTCTTAATGCTCATCTTGGTCTGTTACCTAACAAGGGTTGCCATTTAATGTATGTTAATATTTGTATCTTTCTCATTTGTAGGGATGACTTTCTGACAGTAGCAACAACACGCCCAGAGACACTGTTTGGTGATGTAGCCATTGCAGTAAATCCTAAGGTTAGGACAAATTTGTTTTCCTTGACTGTAAGTTCTGAGATGTATGGGCATTGTGCCAAAAGTTACTTTGTGTATAAAGTGTGTTATGGTGCAGAGGTGTATGTTATTAATTTCAGGGTTTACATGGAATCAATATCATCTGAACTATTGTTTCATATTAGCCGTTGATTTCAATTTGCTTTGAGCACTCATTGTTATGATTTAGTTAAATTTCTTAAGTCTGTCAAGGCTTATAAATTGATATATTTTCTGTTTTTTATTATTATATTTGTGTGTGAAATATTGAATATATAGTCACTAGTTTCATGAGTTTTCAGTAGTTCTATTAATTTGATGAGAAACTGTATTGTGGTTAAATGACTTTAAACTTCATTAAAGTTTGTAGCCATTTTCATTGTCGCTTACAAAATCCTCATTCTCAATTAATGTAACATAATAGGTCTTTATTTTTTGGGGAAATGTTTTCGGTGATTACCTTCAGGCTTGTCTTGAAGAACCACACATCAGTTCATGTGCATGGGATGACATTGCTGATTTAGTTCATTTGTCTTATAGTACTCCACTGACCTTTTACATCATTTTCATCCTAAAAATAAAAGATGAGCAATAATGTAGTTTCCAGGCCAAATTCTAATACCTAGAAATTTTCAGATGCTACTGAATAGATGAGTAGCAAGACAAATTCAGTCCTCTTCTAAATACCATCTCATGTATAAAATTGCAGTCATACTCAAATCAAAAAATGTAGATTCTCCTTCATGTAATGGGCATAATTTGGACATGTACTATCTTAAGGGTATTTTAGCACTAATTGACTGACCTTAGACTCTTCACTCTTGAATATTGTCATATAGTTCACCTTTTTCAAGCCTTATATATATATATATATATCTATATTTTTGAATTTTGTAATGATCCTTTTTATTGGTACCCTTATGTTGGTGGTTGATTCAAAAAGAAAATTATGTCTGCTTGTACTTTAGCCATGAATGCAGTCCCACTCAAAATTGGTTTTTGTATGTCTGTCCAGACAAATTTGATGGATATGCCCAATGATATAAAAGAGCTAGTAAGATTGACACTGCATTCTGTTTATGTCATACACACTGGCACATACTCATTTTACCCAACCTATATTAATCTATTCATGGTTTTATGAGAGTGAAGAGTCCTTTTTTGGGATGTCAATTCTAAAATTGTAATACTTTATGCAGGATGATCGTTATTCCAAGTATATTGGCATGCTGGCAATTGTACCTATGACGTATGGTCGTCATGTCCCTATTATCTCAGACAGGGTAAGTCCTAGTTATTTCTGACAGGTAAAAAGCATCCATCCACCAGTTTTCTTTACTGATCTTTGTTTCCTTTAATGCACCTTTGAACATATTATGTAATGATCTGACATGGGTTATTGATTATCTTTGTGGTAACAGTATGTTGATAAAGAATTTGGAACTGGTGTATTGAAGATAAGTCCTGGACATGATCATAATGACTACCTTCTTGCAAGAAAGCTTGGTCTTCCAATACTTAATGTAATGAACAAGGATGGGACTCTTAATGAGGTTGCTGGACTATTCTGGTAATATTTTGGTATTAAACATAGCCTAAGTTGTTAAACAATGATTAAGTTAGAGAATTTATTTATTTATTTTTTTAAAATCTTTTGCTAATTGCTGCTAATATCCAACCATAACCGTTGAACAATAGTGGTCTTGATCGGTTTGAGGCAAGGAAGAAACTGTGGTCAGATCTTGAGGAGACGGGCCTGGGTGTAAAAAAGGAACCCCATACTTTACGAGTTCCCAGATCTCAGCGTGGCGGAGAAGTATGTTTATTATGACTTTTTAAAATAGCCTCTAAGATTTGAAATTGAATATAAGTGAAATTTGTTAGTAATATTTCTTTTTCTCTTGTCAGGTAATAGAGCCACTAGTAAGCAAACAGTGGTTTGTAACCATGGAGCCTTTAGCTGAAAAGGCCCTTCGTGCAGTTGAAAAAGGGGAATTAACCATTTTGCCTGAAAGATTTGAGAAGGTATGTGGAGTTGCAATGTAAATACTTCGTTTTGGCCACTATAGAGGGCTTGTAAACTTTCTTTCATCTTTGTTCCATGGTTGGCACTTTCCTCCACCTCCTTTATATCCTAGTTTCTGGTTGGAGATCCACTGCCCTGCTTAAGATTGCCCCACATTAGCTATTGCTTACCAACATCATTTATGTTGATTTTATCAACTTGAAAAAAAATTGTTTTAACTATTTACCTTTGTCCCATTTATCCACTTTCCATCTACCTGAACTTTGTTTAACAATACCAGTATTTATACCATTTATTTAATGTTCCGTACGCTCTCTTACATTGGACTCTCTGTTGGTGACAGATTTATAATCACTGGTTGTCAAATATTAAAGATTGGTGTATAAGCAGACAACTGTGGTGGGGACACCGTTTACCAGTTTGGTATATTGTTGGAAAAGACTGTGAAGAGGAATATATAGTTGCTAAGAGTGCTGATGAAGCTCTTGAGAAAGCTCAAAAAAAGTATGGAAGAGATGTGGAAATATCTCAGGATCCGGATGTTCTTGACACCTGGTTTTCAAGGTCTATTAAATAACTTGATTTTACTATTTTAAGTTGCGGATTTTCATCCCTTATAAAGTTGATAAGTTAATTTCTTTTATTCATGCTCATATCTGCAAGTGGTTATTGTTTGAATTTAAGCACAAAGTTCCAGAGCCAAGATATAAAATGGTTGCATATTAATTCTTTTCCTTTTTTTTTTTTTACCATTCTTTGTTTCTTCTGATATTTTCTTCTCCCTTAAATAACTGCTTAAGATAGGGTTATAATTATATAAAAAGCGACCGGGTAGTTAAACATTTGTTAACCAAAGATCATGATTTCACAAACTTTTAAATATTTATCTGCCTGCATTATTGTATTTGATATCTGATGTGCCATAAGTGATGATTTTAAATGTGCCTATTACTTTTATTTTAAGTTTGAATGAATTATAATCACTATGGCTGTTTAATTGATTCATTCAAGTACTGAAATTTCAAAATGAGGAAGTTTCTGTGAAGGCTTGATCAAGTTTTATATTATGTAATTCTGCACGTCTACACTTGCAATTTTCTACATACAAATTAAATTTCCGTGTATAATAAATGCTACATATTTTTACTGAAAATATGTTGCTTTTGTGTCAGTGCGCTATGGCCTTTCAGCACTCTTGGGTGGCCAGATGTGTCCGCTGATGATTTGAAGAAGTTCTATCCGACAACAATGCTGGAAACTGGGTATGCGTCTTTCTGGGGTTATTTTATTGAAGGGATTCAATAGGAAATTTGTTATTTTTGTGTTTTATTAGAATCCCTGTTTCGACCCAAGGTGAATTTGTAAAGTGAAAGACTCATATTCTTTTCTCTTGTTATAAGACTACACAAATTAAATCTGCTTGATGACATTCCTGACCTCTTATGTTTGTGCTTCACTAAGAGCATACAAAAAGAATACCATGGTAAAAGAAAAAGAGTGGATGGGAAAAGATTGGAATTGTAAAATGGTGTCCATATTTTCAGGACCTATTGTATACTTACCTTTAAGTAGCAAGAAATTTGTCCTGAGTTTTCTTGATTCGAATTGACAAAATTCAGTCAAGTGTCAAATATTTTTATTCATAATCATCCTTCTAATTTTATAATTAGAATGCCTAGGGAGTAATAGTGTTCCTAATGTTTTTAAATTTCCTAAGCTGATAATAGATATCTGTAATGTGTTGGAGACATGTTCAATGCAATTTTGGGATGTACAGTGTTTTCCTCTTGCATCTTTTATAGGCATTTCTTGCTTTTGGGTTTGTTTATTGTACTTGTATTAATTTGTTGTCTGATGATCACTGGTGGAAATGCTCTATCTTGCTTGGCAGGCATGACATATTGTTCTTTTGGGTGGCAAGAATGGTCATGATGGGAATTGAGTTCACGGGGACTGTCCCATTTTCTTATGTTTATCTTCATGGACTTATCCGAGATGCACAAGTGAGTGAAATGCCTAAGCAAAACTGTTGTTATAACATTGATATTTCATCTAGTTAAGTGGCAATCTCTTGTCCTCAAATGGTTACTTCCCCCAGCCTTGTTGTCCTAGGAGTCCTGGGTTCAAGTCCCCCCATGATTATCTGAATTTGTTAATTGCTATCTGAATTTGTTGTGTGTTTGTGTTTGGGCTCAAGCCATGTGGTCTTGCATGTGAGGGAGTGTGTTATAGTGCTTAAATACCAAGCTTTTAGGTCTAGTGGTTACTAACAATCTGAATGATATTATTTTATTAATTTTCATTGAATGCAATTATTTGTATTATCTACTCAACTCCCATAAGTTATGTCAACTTCTGTTTTTTTATCTGAATTGGATAGACTTATGAAGTTGAGACATTGGATTCTAGATGGACTTAATGCCTTTTTGTGTACACATATTGGATAAACTATCTTTGTATAGTTTCAAACATACTGTCAGAATAGCTCTCATATTTCTCTTTTTATATTGACAGTTTTATCATCTATGCATTTGTAATGTATCTCTCTCGGATTTGCCAAACATAATACTAAATTGTTTCAGGGTAGAAAAATGTCAAAAACATTGGGGAATGTAATCGATCCACTTGATACAATCAAGGAGTTTGGCACTGATGCTTTACGATTCACTCTTGCTTTGGGGACTGCTGGTCAGGTTTGTCTTGTCCTAAAATTCTTAAACAGCATGGTCAAGGCTAAATGTCATTTGTCTCATGATGAAAATCTCCATGTAGGCAATTTGCTGCTCTAACATTGGTGCAGGTCCTAGAGTATATAAAAAAAAGGTTCTACTGTACCAAAGATGCTACCTTCATCTAATTTTTCATATTTTTTCTTCCAGGACCTCAATCTATCTACTGAGAGATTGACCTCCAACAAGGCCTTCACCAACAAACTATGGAATGCTGGCAAGTTTATTCTGCAGAATTTGCCTAGTCAGACTGATGCATCTTCTTGGGAAACTATACTGGCTTATAAGGTCTGTTTACCCTGACATTTGGGAATCAGACAGATGGTGACTAATTTGAGAACTTCCATGCTTAGCCTGATTTCTGAAAATTGTCTTTAATTGAATACAAGATAGATTACTTAACAAATGAGGAAGAACAAAATATTCACGGATTCAAAAATTTTGGATTAGCAAAATCGTCGGCCATGTGAAATTTATAGATTAAATTCCCTTAAGTGCCTCAGAATGTGTTGTTGGATTAGCACAGTTTCTACCATTTTCACAAATTTTCTGTTGTGTTTTTTGGCTCTTCAAAACCCAAGTCAAGGTTTAGGAAGGATTCCTATTTGGGTAAGGAGCAAATAAAGTGTGCACATAATTTCCTATTGGGATTAGGAAATTAGATTTTCTCAAGAATCCTAAATCAACTAGGATAAGGAAATAAGTTGGCTTTTCTTGTTCTAAGAGGATTTAGGAATCCTATTCTAGTAAGGAATGTAACCTAAGTCCTATACCTATAAGTAGGGTTGCTGGGAGCTTATTTTTTACTCAAAAAATAGCAAACATACAAGGGATAGAGAGCAAGAGTGATAGAGAGGTTCTAGCAAGGTTTTGGGGAATTAGTGAAGATTATTTGAAAATATTCTTCTGTGTGTTATTCTCTGGTAGAAGACAGACATTAAATACAGGACTTGGGGCTAAGCAACAGTGAATACTAATTAATTATAGCAGTTAACACCCAACTAACTTCTACCCAACTAATTACTGCACAACTATACAACTACAATTAATTACTGCACAACTACACAATTCTAACACTCCCCCTCAAGCTGATGCAAAGATACTTTGCATTCCAAGCTTGCTGATTAAACTCTGAAATGTGGCATTGGGTAGTCCTTTCGTAAGTACATCTGCTAGTTGACCATTTGAAGGAACATATGGAACACAGATCTGCCCTGAGTCAAGTTTTTCCTTGATGAAGTGCCTGTTGATATCAACATGTTTGGTTCGGTCATGTTGAATTGGGTTGTGCGCAATGCTTATTGCTGCTTTGTTGTCACAATATAGCATCATAGGACCTTCTATTCTGATTTTTAAGTCAGATAAAATTATCCTTAGCCATAACAACTCACATATACCGAGAGCCATATCTCAAAACTCTGCCTCTGCACTAGAGCGTGCCACAACCGGTTGCTTCTTACTTCTCCAAGTAACCAGGTTTCCTCCTAGAAAGGTACAGTAACCTGTAGAGCCTCCAATCTGAGTCCTTCTCCTTTCTGAAATAGAAGGCCTTTACCTGGGGATCCATTCCAGTATCTCAGAATTCGATAAACAGCTTCAAGGTGAGATTTTAGAGGAGCATGCATAAACTGGCTAACAACACTCACAACATAAGCAATGTCTGGCCTTGTGTGGGACAAGTAAATCAGGGTATCCACCATTCTCTGATATTCTTCTTTGTCCACCGGTTCTTCTCCCTCAATTAATTCCTCGAGTCTATGATTGGCCTCAACTGGGGTATCAATCGGTTTGCGGCCAGCCATTCCAACTTCTTGAAACAAATCTTGAGTATATTTTTGTTGAGAGATGAAAATTCCATGCCGTGACCTAGCTACCTCAATTCCCAGGAAACATCTCAAGCTTCCCAGGTCTTTAATTTCAAATTCTTTTGCAAGATAAGTTTTCAAACTAGCTATTTCTTCATGATCATCACCTGTCATAATGATATCATCTACGTACACAATTAGAACTGTAATTCCCTTTTTCATGGAATTCTTTATGAAGAGTGTGATCACCTTGACTTTGGAAGTAACCTTGGTTTTTCATTGCTTTGGTAAACCTCCCAAACCAAGCTCGTGGTGATTGCTTCAAACCATAGAGGGACCTTCTCAACTTGCACACTTTGTTTCCTCTCAAGTTTTCCCAATATCCTGGTGGTATATCCATGTACACCTCCTCTTCCAAGTCTCCATGGAGGAAGGCATTCTTCACATCCAGTTGGTGTAGTGGCCATTCCTTTGTTACTGCTAAAGATAAGATGATCCGGATGGTGTTCATTTTTGCCACAAGTGCGAATGTCTCATGATAATCTATCCCGTGGGTCTGTGTACCCTTTCGCAACAAGTCTTACCTTATATCTGTCCAATGTTCCATCAGGCTTGTTTTTAATTGTAAAAACCCACTTGCAGCCAACAGTCTTCTTATATTTGGGTAGATCCACAATCTCCCATGTCTGATTCTTCTCCAAGGCTTTTATTTCATCATCCATGGCCTCTTTCCATGGCTTTGAGGTTAGGGCCTCCTGAACAGATGTAGGGATTTTTTGTGACAGAACAGATGTAAGGAAAGCTCTATATCGAGGAGAAAGATTCTGCAAAGACAAAGTGAGACATGGGGTGTTGGGTACAACTACGAACCCCCTTTCTTAAAGCAATAGGTACATCAATATCATCATTAGGAAGAGATATAGAGTTAGGAATTGAGCTTGGTGCATCATTTTCATTACTTGAATCAGGATTGATAATTGGAGCTTGAGAAGTGACGATGAACCTTTTCTTCCTTGAATACATCTTTAGAGTGGGTGTTTTCTGAGCCTCAATATCCATCTCAGGTTGGTAGGTAGGTTGGCTCTCAAGTTGAAGAATGGTCTCGGGTTGGGGGGTTTTAGGGTCTTCAACTGCTTCTTTTGACTCCAACTCCATGTTAAATTTATTGGTTTCAGGTTGAGGGATCTCCTCTGCATCCCAATCCCACCTATCTTCCTCTCTTGAACACCTCTCCCCCTGAAGATAGGCTTTACTATAGTAATATTGGTTTTCCACAAAAGTGACATCCATAGTGACATAAGTCCTCCTAGTGGGAGGATGATAGCACTTGTATCCCTTTTTTGTTGAAGAATATCCTAGGAAAACACACTTCATGGCTCTAGGATCGAGCTTACTTCGCAAATGAGGTTGAATATGAGCATAAGCGACACACCCAAACACCTTTGGTGGTACAGATCCAACCCCTTGAAAGCTTGGAAACAAGGTCATGAGTTTCTTTACAGTACTTTGATTTTCTAGAACTCTAGTAGGCATTTTATTGATCAAATAAGCTCCAGTAAGGATGGCGTCTCCCCAATAGTGTTTTGGTACTGCTGTTTGAAACAAGAGAGATTGAGCAACTTCAAGAAGATGCCTATTCTTTCTTTCAGCAACACCGTTCTGTTGAGGTGTATCAATGCAAGTGGATTGATGTAGAATTCCCTTAGCTGATAGATAAGCCATGAGTTCTTGGTTAAAATACTCTTTCCTATTGTCAGATCTCAAGGTCCTCACACTGGTTCCAAATTGGTTTTTGATAAACCTATGGAACATGGAAAATATAGATGGAACTTCAGACTTGTTTTTCATGAGATACACCCATGTAATTCTGGTACAATCATCAATAAAGGAAACAAACCACCGAGTGCCAGAGATATTGGTAATGCGAGATGGTCCCCACACATCGGAATGGATCAAGCTGAATGGAGTCGAAAATTGAATCTCATTTATTGGAAAAGTAGTACGATGATGTTTAGCAAATATACAAGACTCAAAATGCAAATTGCTAACATCTATTTTCTGAAACAGTGTTGGAAACAATTTCCTTAGAAGGGCAAAAGGTGGGTGACCTAAGCGATTATGCCAAAGATAAATCTGATCTGAACTGGTATTTCGAGAAACTAGACATTGAGGCTCGTCTTCACCACTCCAATCAGTATCTGGGTAGTAAAGTCCATCTCTCAGCTTACTAGCCCAATCATCTTCCCCGATTGATCCTGAAAATAACCAGATGGAATAAATTTAACTAAGCAATTTAGGTCTTTTGTGAGTTTTCCAATTGACAACAAGTTATAATCTAAGTTTGGAACATGTAGAACTGAATGTAAGGTAATGTTGTTTGAGATTTTGACAGTTCCTTGACCAGCAACCGAGGAAAAAGTTCCATCGGCTACTCTGATTTTTTGTCTACCTGAACATGGAGAATAGCTAGAAAAAATATTAAACATATTGATCATGTGGTCGGAAGCACCTGAGTCAATGATCCAGGTGCAAGAGTTAGGTTTTAAGTGCATTGATAAAACCTTTGTACCTGAGAAAGCCATGGAACAAGAACATGTAACATTGGAGTTGTTGGGGCTGTCCAGCTGGTTTAGCATTTGTCTCAGCTTGTTGAGGTCTTGTTGGTTGAACCTCTCTGACCCTTGTCCATTGCTTCCGTCCACAACTGTGGTTTGATTGGCACTACTTGGACGGTTGGGTAGAAACCCCTTTTGGTTGGCAAATTGCTTTAAGTTCTGTGGCTTACCATGTAGCTTCTAGCACTAGCCCGTGTATGCCTCTGTTGCAATAATCACACCAAAGTTTGTCCTTGTCTTGGGATTTCTTGTTATCTGTAGACTTTGTTACTGCAAGTGCAGAATTTTCCACGGTTGCTTCTCCAACTTCCACAATTTTTGTGCTCATTAGTTCTTTGTTGCTTTCTTCTCCTCTAATAATCACAAATGCCTCATCAAGATCAGGCAGAGGATCTCTCCCAAGGACTCGGTCTCTAGCTTGATCATATTCAGACTTGAGTCCCAACAAAAACTGTATGACATGTTCCCTCTCCATAAGATCCTTTATTGTCTTTGCATCTTCAGAGGATTTTAGTTCCACATTCTGGTACAGATCTAATTCAGTTAGCAATCCTCTGAGAGTGTTATAGTAGTCCGTAACACTCATGGATCCCTGTTTGGTGTTGTAAATCTGTCGTTTAATTTGGAATATCTATGTGAAGATTTGAGAAGAAAAGTATATTTTCTGATATTAATTCTGATTGTTACAATCCCTGTTTAAATAGAATGCTAACAGCTAATTTCTAGGGCTAGATTAAAGCTAATTACAGATTCTAATCTATCAAATCACAATCATACAGCTAATTACACTCATGTTTCTATATATAGACAATGAATAGGATTTGATTCCTAGAAATCCTTGACCAGATTTCAAGGAGATCCTCTTGACCAGATTTCAAGGAGATCTGGTCAACTCTTTCCAACACTCCCCCTCAAGCTGGCTTGTAGATGTCTTCCATGGCCAGCTTGGATACCAATCTATCAAATATTTTTCTAGGTAGGCCTTTAGTGAGAATGTCTGCCACTTGCTTTGAGGTCGGTAGATAGGGCATACAAATCTGCCCGCTATCTATTTTTTCTTTGATAAAATGTTTATCAATTTCGACATGTTTGGTTCTATCATGTAGAACCGGATTATGTGCTATGGCGATAGCAGATTTGTTGTCACAGTATAGCTTTATAGGAGATGGAGCTTGAATCTTCAGGTCTTCAAGTATCCTTTTAATCCATAGTGCTTCACTGATTCCAAGAGCTACTGCTCTGTATTCTGCTTCAGCGCTACTTCTAGCTACAACCCCTTGTTTTTTGCTGCGCCATGTCACCAAGTTTCCACCAACAAATGTACAATAACCGGATGTCGATCTTCGGTCCGTTATACTCCCTGCCCAATCTGCATCAGTATAAACCTCCACCTGAAAATGACCATTGTTAGCAAATAGTAACCCTTTTCCTGGAGTCCCCTTTAGATACCTTAGGATCCTCATAACTGCCTCATAGTGCTGTGGACCTGGTGAGTGCATAAATTGACTCACCATGCCTACAGCAAAGGTGATATCTGGTCGTGTATGAGCTAGGTAGATTAGCTTTCCTACCAGCTTCTGATACTGCTCTTGGTCAATCTGATTTTCAGGTTCTCCAGCTTCAAACTTTAGGTTGGGCTCAATTGGAGTCTCGGCAGCTCTACAACCTAGCATACCAGTTTCCCCAAAAGATCTAGGACATACTTCCTTTGGCACACAAAAATCCCTTGCTTGGATCTTGCGAATTCCATGCCTAGGAAATATTTCACCTCACCTAGATTTTTAATTTCAAAATTAAGAGCCAGCAGCTCCTTAAGTCTCTCTATTTCCCTGCTATCATCACCGGTTATGATGATATCATCAACATACACAATCAATATTGCCTTCTTCCCTTCATTGGAATGTTTAAAAAATAGGGTATGATCCCCTTGACTCTGATTGTACCCCAATTTCTTCACAACTTCACCAAACCTCTCAAACCATGCCCTCGGTGATTGTTTAAGTCCATATAGGGACTTTACTAATCTGCACACTCTACCTTTGCCAACAAGTTTCTCAAAACCGGGTGGAGGTTCCATGAATACTTCTTCATCAAGATTGCCTTTCAAGAAGGCATTCTTTACATCAAGTTGATGTAGAGGCCAGCCAAGGTTAGCAGCCACTGAAAGAAGAATCCGAATGGAATTCACCTTGGCTACGGGTGCAAACGTTTCCTGGTAATCGAGACCATGCGTTTGTGTGAAACCCTTGGCCACCAATCGGGCTTTGTGCCTTTCTATTGACCCATCAACTTTGCATTTATTTGTAAACACCCATTTACACCCCACTGTTTTTTTCCCTTTAGGCAACTCAACACTTTCCCATGTCCTATTTTTAACAAGCGCATTCATCTCCTCCATAACAGCTGATTTCCAGTTAGGATATTCTAGGGCTTCTTGTATGTTTCTAGGAATGGATAAGTGAGAAATCTTAGAGGTGAAGGCTTTATAGTCACTGGATAATCTGTGGTAGGACAAATACCTAGCTATAGGATGAGTAGTGCATGACCTGGTGCCTTTCCTAATTGCTATAGGGATGTCTAGATCCATATCAAACAATTGGGTGGTAGGTTGATCAACAGGTTCAGAATTAGGAAGAGTATTAGATACAGAAAAAGTAGGAGAGTTGTCAATAGACGTGTTACCTGGTTGGAACTCATCTAGGACAGGATCAGTTGAAGAGGTTGACAGGCTTTGTACTTGAGTAGGCTGGTCTCTATTATTCTGTGGTCTTCTTCTGGTATAAACAAGCAACTTTGATGTAGGTTGTTTATCCACCATTGGATTCTGTGATGTTTCTCCCCCTAAAGTAGATACAGTAATATCTGGTACAATTTCTTTTTCGAAAACAACTTATATATTTTTATTGGGTTCCCTAGTATTATTAGGAAAGAACAAGTTTGGTAAAACCTCAACGCTAGTTTCCCAAAAATTAATAGCCTCATTTTCTGTGTTAGTCTTCTCCCCCTGAAGATGAGATTTAGAAAAAAAAGGTTTTTGTTCAATAAAAGACACATCCATACTAACATGGGTTTTTCGTGTTATAGGATTAAACACTTTGTATCCCTTTTTGTTAGAAGTATAACCAATGAACACACATCTTTCTGCCTTGGCATCAAGTTTTGACCGGAAAAAGTCTGGTATATGGACAAATACAGTACAACCGAACACTTTAAGAGGTAGGTTGGTGGTTAACCTATTATCAGGGAAAAAACTTTTAAGACAATTTAGGGGAGTTTTATGTTGTAAAACACGAGAAGGAACCCGATTAATTAAATAGGCAGCTGTTAGGACTGCCTCCCCCCACAAATATTGGGGGACATTCATAGCCAACATGAGAGCCCTACTAACCTCAAGGATGTGTCGGTTTTTTCTTTCCGCAACCCCATTTTGTTGGGGTGTATTGCGGCAGGTAGACTGATGTTGGATACCTCTATCAATTAAAAACTCTCCTAAATATTGATTGAAATACTCTTTGCCATTATCAGTGCGTAAGATGCTGATTTTAGTTTGAAATTGTGTTTCAATCAAATTATAGAAGTTTTTAAACAAGTTTTGAACTTCAGATTTTGATTTCATTAAATAAATCCAACATAGTCTAGTGTGATCATCAATAAATGTCACAAACCATCTTTTGTCAGTTAAAGTAGAGATTTTAGAGGGCCCCCAGACATCGCTATGAATTAAATAAAAAGGCTTTGAAGTCCTATAGGGTTTAGAGTTATACTGCTGTCGGGTACTCTTAGAAAAAGAACAAATATCACATTGAAATTGTGGATTTGACAATTTTTGAAACAAACTAGGAAATAGATGCTTTAAATATGGAAAATTAGGGTGTCCTAGTCGATAATGCCATGTCATTATCTGTTCTCTGACAAGGAGAGAGCTTACATCACAATTCAAACCTAGAGTTGGTTTATTCATACTGTCCTCGAAATAATAGAGACCATCATCCACTCTAGCACTGCCAATCATCGTCCCCAAAGTCCTGTCCTGAAAAACACAATTTGTAGGGGTGAAAATAATAGAGCAATTAGAGTCTTGAGAAAGTTTACTCACAGATAGCAAGTTACAGGATAGATGAGGAACATGAAGGACAGATTTTAAAACTATTTTGTCAGAGATTTTAACAGAACCCTTTCCAGCAATAGGAGATAAACTCCCATCAGCAATCCGAACTTTTTGATTGCCAGGACAAGGAGAGTAGGTTTGAAACAGAGAAGAGATGCTGGTCATGTGATCCGAAGCACCCGAATCAATGACCCAAGGTGCAGAAGTAAGATGGCTTAAAAAACTAGTAGAAAGGTTACCTGTACGAGCAAGAGAACAACTAGGTTTTGAGGGAGGCTTAACCAGTTTCAGAAGTTGATCAATTTGTTCCTTGGTGAGAGTAACTTGATCAGCATTGTTTGCACTAGAGGAGACTGTATATGACTTGTCTTTGGGCTTCCAATTTTCCGGCTTACCATGCAGCTTCCAACATGTATCTCTGGTGTGGCGTGGACGGTGACAGTGGTCACACCATACCTTTGTCTTCTCCTCAGGCTTGCGGACAAAAGCCTTATAGCCAGAGATGTCTTGTGAGACCAAGGCAGATGCCTCAACAGGACTCACCAACTTCTCCTTTCCCAGCATCACAGTTCGTCGACTCTCCTCTCTTCGAACTTCTGCAAAAACCTCATTGAGGGGAGGAAGAGGCTGCCTGCCTATGATCCTACCTCTAACATCATCGAATTCCACATTTAACCCAACCAGAAAGCGGAACACCCGAGTATTGTCAACCACCTTCTGATAATGAGCCCCATCCACCGGATCTTTCCAAGTATATTCACCGTACATATCCAGGTCCTGCCACAGCCTTTTCAAACCAGCAAAGTATTTTGTGACTGTGTCAGACCCTTGCTTTGACTCTCCAAGCTTGAGCTGCAACTCATAAATCTGGGATTGATTGCCCAGATCTGAGTACATCTCAGTAAGACTATCTCACATCTCCTTGGTTGTCGAATAACCAAGGTAGTTGGAACTAATATCCTCCTCCATTGAGTTGACTAGCCATGCCATAACCATTGAGTTCTCTGCATCCCAGGTGGCATGTTGGACATCAGTCGATTTAGGCTCCTTCTTAGCACCGGTCAAATAGTCAATCTTCCCACGCCCACGGATATACATGCGCACTGAGAGTGACCAGCGATAAAAATTATCTCCATTCAGTTTGATTGTAGTGATTCGAATTGAATGGTGATCGGATTGAGTGTTGGAAGAGTTAGTATCAGACATGATGATACCAACAAAGAAGGATAATGAAAAGAACTAGGATTAAGTCCTTAGAACTTTTAGAAGCGGAATAAGTTGCCTAGGTTTCAGAGTGGAAACCAGGCTCTGATACCATGAAGATTTGAGAAGAAAAGTATATTTTCTGATATTAATTCTGATTGTTACAATCCCTGTTTAAATAGAATGCTAACAGCTAATTTCTAGGGCTAGATTAAAGCTAATTACAGATTCTAATCTATCAAATCACAATCATACAGCTAATTACACTCATATTTCTATATATAGACAATGAATAGGATTTGATTCCTAGAAATCCTTGTCCAGATTTCAAGGAGATCTGGTCAACTCTTTCCAACACTATGTAACAAAACCAACTTTGAAATATGTTTTGTTCACAGCATCCCAAATCTCTTTGGCTGTAGAAAGAAGCATGTAGGTCTTCCTGATTCGAGGCTCCATGGAATGAAGAAGCCAAGACATCACCATATAGTTCTCTGTATCCCAACTCTCATATTTGAATTTTCCCTTACTCTTCAGGGAAATCTTCACTGACTGGCACCATTCCATAAAGTTTTTACCATCAAGTTTAGAGGTGGTAAGCTGGAGGGTTGGATTTTCAGCATGGATAGAGTTCACTAAGGTGATAGGTTTAGATGTTTCTGTCATTGTTTTTGACAAAAAACAGGGATAAAAAAGGAATGATTGGACTGATTCACAATAGAACAAGTGACAACCAGAGAGCAATCAACAATGAAGGTTGATGCTGAGCGATGGCAACGAAGGCCTAAAAAATTTAGAAACGACGATGAAGGTTGTAATAGCGCCTGAAAAACAGAACGTTGTTCGAAAAAATAGTGCTAGAAAGAAACAAAAGCGACAATGAAGGTCGGTTCTAGAAACGAATGTTGATGGTTAAACGACGGCAATGAAGGCCAGAGCAACTGAAGAATCGACAATGAAGGTCGAGAATAACCCTAGAAACAAAAGGGCTTTGATACCATGAAGATTATTTGAAAATATTCTTCTGTGTGTTATTCTTTGGTAGAAAACAGAGATTAAATACAGGACTTGGGGCTAAGCAACAGTGAAGACTAATTAATTATAGCAGCTAACACCCAACTAACTACTACCCAACTAATTACTGCACAACTATACAACTACAATTAATTACTGCACAACTACACAATTCTAACAATTAGCTAAGGGGTTTCAATAATTTTCATATAACCAAGCGTTTTTCTCCATAGTGCTAGTGATTTCTCAAGAGAGATCACACGAGGATGTAGGCAAAGTTAGCCGAACCTCGGTAAATTCCTTGTCTTGTGTGTGGCATGTTTTCTGTGGCGTTCATACTTTATTCCGCATATCATTATCCTATAAGTTTATCATCGGAGTCTATTGAGAAAACATGATTCAATAAGGAGTTTAAAATCAACAAATTGGTATCAGAGCTTGGTCATAGCGTTTTACGAGATGGCGGGTGATAAGAGCAATGACGTGAAGCCCATCATAATTGAGAAGTTTGATAGGAAGGGTAACTTCACGTTATGGTAGAGGAAGATGAAGAATGTCCTGATTCAGCAAGACCTGCAGCATGCTATTCTCGGAGTGGAGAAGAAGTTGGAGGGAACTACAAATGCTCAGTGGAAGCGAATAGACGTAAAGGCGAATAGCTCTATTGAGCTACATCTTGTCGACAATATGATGCTAATGTCGACGAGGATATGAACGCTAAAGAGACATGGGATAAGCTCGAAAAGGTTTGTAAGGGTCAAACATTATCCAACAAACTTTCTTAAAAGATGAACATCTTAATCTTCGGATGGAAGGTCAAAGTAGATTTCAAAATTGTGTTGCTGCCAATTTATTAAAGGTGGATGTGAAGTATGAAGATGATGACAAGGCACTTTTACTGTTGAGATCTCTACCACGTTCGTTCAAGCACTTCGAGACCACAGTCATGTTTGGTAAGGATAGTCTAAAGCTGGATGAGGTTATGGAAGCTATCTAATCTTATGTTAAGATGGATAAAAACACCGAAGACTCTCAAGCACATGGTTTATATGCCAAAGGCAAAGAGAGGGGTCAGTCGCAGAGCAGACAAGATAAATTTGGCAACAGGGGTAGATCAAAATCCATGAGAAAAGAGGAAGAGAACAAGAGTTGCTTTACATGTGGTGCTACTGACCACTGGAAAAAGAATTGCAAGATATGGCAAGAAAAGAAAGCAAAGGTGATGACAAGGAATTCGAGTTCAGCTAGTGTGGTTACTTCGGATGAAAGTGACGGAGAACTCCTTGCAATAACATCGAGCTCCAACGCTTTCGAACATTGGATTTTGGATACTGGATGTTTGTTTCATATGTGTGCCAGCTACTAACTGCTAACAAAAAATGGTTCGACACATATGAGGAAAAAAGCTACAGAGAAGTTTTGATGGGAGATGATTCACCATGCAAGATCCTAGGTATTGGATCAGTCAAAATCAAAATGCATGACGAAATTGTTAGGATACTAGATAAGGTCACACATGTTCCTAAGCTAAAGAAGAATTTGATATCTATGGGTACTTTAGACAAAGCCAGTTACATGTATTGCTCTGAAGGAGGGATACTCAAGTTTATCAAAGGGTTATTGGTCATGATAAAAGGTGATATTTAGCCTAGCGCTTTATACAAGCTTCGGGGGACTACAATAGTAGGTGGAGTAGTAGCTATATCTATTGAGAAGGACAAGAATGAGCTTTGGCATTGTAAGATAGGGTACATGAGTCAAAGAGGGATGCAAGAATTCTACAAGAAAGATCAGCTAAAAGGTGTTAGTTTCTGCAAACTAAATTTCTGCAAGTATTGTACTTTCGGGAAGCAAACAAAAATGTCATTCAAGATTGCAGACAATGAGAAAAGAAGCAAGGAGCTGTTGTACTATATTCATACAGATGTATGGGGTCCTGCACCAACTAGGTCTAAGGGAGGACAATGCTTTTTGTTACTTTTTAAGATTATTTTTCGAGAAAAGTATGGGTTTACTTCATGAGGAAGAAATCTGAAGTTTTCACAAAGTTTAATGAGTGGAAAGCTAAAGTAGAAAACCAAACGGGTAGAAAAATCAGATATCTGAGAAGCGACAATGGAGGTGAATATAGAGACAACAAGTTCTTACAGTTCTGCAAGGAAGAAGGCATCACGATACATTTTACAGTGAAGAAAACTCCTCAACAAAACGGGGCAGCAGAGAGGATGAGTAGAATTCTCATGGAAAGATAGAAAATTATGTGGTTTCATGCAGGATTGCCCGACATGTTTTGGGCAGAAACGGTTAATTACGTTTGCTACTTGATTAACCGATCCCCCTCAAGAGTTCTTGATTGTAGATTGTAGATTGTAGTTTGTAGAAGAGGTATGGTCTGAAAAACCCGTTGATTATTCCAATTTAAGAGTTTTTGGTTGCAGTGCATATGCTCATATTCTGAGTGATGAAAGAACCAAACTCAAGCCAAAGTCACACGAGTGCATTTTCATTGGTTTTGAAAAAGGAGTGAAGGGCTATAAGTTATGGGATTTTGTTAGCAAGAAGAAGGTTTTAAGTAGAGATGTCGTGTTCGACAAAAAAACTATGCTCCTAAATAAAATCAAGACAAGTGAGGAGAAGAAAACTGATGTTGTAGAAGAAGGAATCGAATTTCCTCTAACCAAACGGGTCATGGAAGAAGATTCAGCTCAGGTGGAGCATGAGCAAGTGGATCATGACGAAGGAATTAATGAGTCTCTTTATGGGCTAAAGCAATCTCCAAGGAAGTGGTACAAACGTTTCGACTCATACATGTTGAAAATAAATTTTAGAAGATGCTTAAAAGATTGTTGTGTTTACTATCATGTGTTCGAAGATGGTATGATTATACTATTGGTACTTTATGTTGACGAAATGTTGATTGCATGTTAGGATATGTCTAGAATTCGGAAATTAAAGATGCAACTGAGTGAGGAATTTGACATGAAGGATCTAGGGCCTGCCAAAAAGATCCTTGGAATGCAAATTAGGAGGGACATAGTAGAGGGAAAAATATGTTTGTTGCAAGCAAAATACATTCAAAATATTTTGGGCCGATTCAACATGAATGAAGCAAAGCCCGTGACTATTCCGTTGGCAGCTCACTATTAGTTGAGTGCGTTGCAATGTCCAACTACAGAAAAAGAGTTGGAAGAGAAGAGCAAAGTACCTTATGCAAGTGTAGTAGGATATCTAATGTGCGCAATGGTTTGCACAAGACCTAACCTAGCACAAGCATTAAGTATTGTTTCGGGGTATATGGCGAATCCGGAAAGGAGCGTTGGTCTGTAGTTAAATGGATTATGTGTACTTGAAAGGTACAAAGAGTTTAGGAATCTTGTTTGAAAAACAAGAGAATGAAGCATGTGTGCTGGGTTATGTAGATGCCGACTATACATGGGACTTGGATAAAAGAAGATCCACTATCAACTGGAGAGCTACTCTACAATCAGTTACAACATTATCCATGACTGAAGTAGAGTATATTGCACTTGTGGAAGCTGGAAAGGAAGTTGCTTGGCTTAATGGTTTAGCAAGAGAGTTCAGAATTACTTAAGGTTCCATGGTGATTAGATGTGACAACCAAAGTGCTATTTACTTAGCTAAGAATCAAGTCTTTCATGGAAGATCGAAGCATATTGAGGCTCGTTATCACCGAATTAGAGACCGGGTAGAATTGAAGGAAGTTACACTGGAGAAAGTTCATACAGAGGAGAACGCACATTATATGACTAAACTGGTTACGACCGAGAAGTTCAAGTTTTGCTTGAACTCACTCATTCTTATTACATGTTGAGGATTGGGTGGAGCACCTCCCCACTTGAGGTGCATTAAGGCAAGAAGAATTTTGCCAAGGTGAAGGTTCTTGAAGCTTTCCAGAGTTGTTTTAAGAAGGTTCGAAGACATCTAGGGTACGGTAGTCATTTCTTGGTTTTGACTCACCAAGGTGGAGATTGTTGTGTTTTTTGGCCCTTCAAAACCCAAGTCAAGGTTTAGGAAGGATTCCTATTTGGGTAAGGAGAAAATAAAGTGTGCACATAATTTCCTTTTAGGATTAGGAAATTAAATTTTCTCAAAAATCCCAAATCAACTAGGATAAGGAAATAAGTTAGCTTTTTTTGTTTTAAGAGGATTTAGGAATCCTATTCTAGTAAGGAAATGTAACCCAAGTCCTATACCTATAAATAGGGCGGCTGGGAGCTTATTTTTTACGCACAAAAAATAGCAACCATACAATGGGTAGAGAGCAAGAGTGATAGAGAGGTTCTAGCAAGGTTTGGGGGAATTAGCTATAGGGGTTTCAATAAGTTTCTTGTAACCAAGCGTTTTTCTCTATAGTGCTAGTGATTTCTCAAGAGAAATCACACGAGGACTTAGGCAAAGTTAGCCGAACCTCGGTAAATTCCTTGTCTTGTGTGTGTAGCATGTTTTCTTTATCGTTCATACTCTATTCCGTATATTCGTATATCATTATCCTATAAGTTTATCACCGGAGTCTATCGTGAAAACACAATAAGGGAGTTTAAAATCAACATTTTCTAATACTTTAAAATTAGGTTTCACCACATTCCAATATTTGGACTAACCTCCGAAAGACAATTTTGAAATTCAGTCTGAACTTACTAATGTTTCCATCTATATTTATATTGACTATGAGGTTAAACATTAATGTTGACTGCCATGTTGTTTTCGGTGGTCTTGGAATAATAATAATTACATGTTTTACATATCATGTGAAGTTGTCGTGAAACTTTGGATAAACTGCAGCATCTAATTTGGCTAACTATAACGTTTTCTTGTTTCTCTTTTTTCAGTTTGACAATGAGGAGTTTCTACTGGCTGCACCTTTACCTGAATGTTGGGTGGTAAGACAAACATTGTGATGTATTCTCTAGATTACCTACTGATTTTGCTCTTGTAATTAATCAAATGACTTCATACCAATGTACTTATCCATTTTATTTGTTTGCTGAATGCAATATGTTATGAAAACTGAATTGTCAAATAATTTTTGCTTAACTTTCAGGTGTCGAAACTCCATTTGCTTATTGATACAGTCACCACAAGTTACGACAAGTTTTTCTTTGGAGATGTTGGGAGAGAGACATATGACTTCTTTTGGAGCGATTTTGCTGATTGGTATGCCCTATAACTTAGACAGTAGTTTCATTGGAAAAAAAAACAAAAAACAGAGATTTTCGCATTCAAATATTTGTTTTTCCTAGCCATTTGTTTTTCCCATTCTTTTAACTCATAGCTACCAACACAAGCACTTGCTTCTGAATCAAGAATGTATAGGAAAAAGTACAAACTATGGAGGATAGTTTCTTTTAAATAGTATATTTATTATTTACTGTTGGTGTGTATAACTTTGTTCAACCTTGCGGAAAAGATGATTGTGTTCAAACTAAATCTACTGATGATTTCTTCGTGAATGATTTGATCTTTTCCTGTTGCTGAGGTTTGATGTTTTCAACTTTCTCCAGGTATATTGAAGCAAGTAAAGCACGCCTATATAACTCTGGCAATGATTCAGATACTTTACTAGCACAGGCAGTTCTATTGTATATTTTTGAAAACATACTGAAATTGCTACATCCATTCATGCCATTTGTAACAGAGGAACTGTGGCAGGTAATGAGTTTTCTTTAATGGATCTTATGTTTCTCTTTCAACCCTTTGAAATGTTTTACAATATGCAACAAGCATATCTTTCTAAATGGACTTTTTTAATTTTTTAATTAATGAACAGGCGCTGCCAAAACGTAAAGAAGCTCTTATAGTATCTTCTTGGCCCCAAACTTCACTTCCAAGGCATTTGAACTCGATAAAAAGATTTGAAAATCTACAAGCTTTGGTAAGTTTATTAATCTCTTCTTAATTTTGTCTCTCAACACATGCATGCTCGGCTTTCCCTTTAATTGGATTAGTATCTTTTCAATCATTAATTTATGTTTATTTATGAATAGACTAGGGCAATTCGGAATGCTCGAGCTGAATATTCCGTTGAGCCAGTAAAGCGTATATCTGCATCTATTGTTGCAAATGAGGAAGTCCTCCAGTATATATCTGTAAGCACTGTCTACTTATAACTATGCACCATGATTTCAATTACTGTTAAGCTGGTCACACCCATATACATGCCTTGTCTTGTTTCTACTGCTACCTAAGAGACAGTTTACAGCCAGGTTTAGGAAACAGTTTTGTTTAACTGAGTTGATAGTTCTACGGAATTTAATCGAGTTTATAGGCCTTCATTAAATATTATTGTTTGATGCAGAAAGAGAAGGAGGTTTTAGCTCTTCTATCCAGGCTAGATCTACAAAATGTCCATTTCACAGAGTCTCCTCCGGGTATGCTTCTAGAATCAGTTTTCTTCGGGCCCTGGTTTGGAAATTGTAGTTCATATTCCCTTGCCTGTTGCCTGCTTTTGTAAATGACTTATTTTGGGATGTGTAAATATTGACTGTTGTGGATGTAAATGCCACCAAATTTCAGGGGATGCAAATGCATCAGTCCACCTTGTTGCCAGTGAAGGGCTAGAGGCATTTCTACCCCTTGCTGATATGGTGGATCTTTCTGCTGAAGTCCAGCGCCTTTCCAAACGCCTCTCCAAGATGCAATCGGAGTATGATGGACTTGTAGCTCGTCTTAATTCCCCCAATGTATGAACTAGATTTGCTCTCTGATGCATGGTTTCTTCCAATGTCATGCTTTGTGATGCATGGATGATCGCAATAATATTTACGGTTATGCTCTTTGCAGTTTGTAGAGAAAGCTCCCGAGGACATTGTTCGTGGGGTGAGAGAAAAAGCAGCTGAAGCAGAAGAGAAGATAAATCTTACAAAGAATCGATTGGATTTTCTTAAATCAACTGTTTTGGTTACATAATAGTTTTAATTGGACTTGGTTACTTTTTATCTCCAGAACCAAAACTAATTGATGGAAGTGAATCATTTTCCTTGCAACCGCAACGAACAGTCAACACTATTAGCTCGGGGAGTCAATGAGGAAATCAGCTCTTTGCTTTGCTGTGGTAAGAGATCTAAGCAAACGATGAATTTCTTTCACGTACAATTTAGTAACTGGTTTTGGTTCTCCTCGTCCCAAGGCTGCTTCTTGACGACATTTCATGATAAGCAGATTAAGAATATGAACTTTTTTTTTGTCCTTTGTCTATATTGTTGTACCATATGTTCAGATTAGATTTGTCAGTTTAGATACTCAAGCCTATATGCATTTTGTTTTAGTAATGAAACAGTTATACACTTTCAAGGGATAGTTTAGTGTACAATTAATGGATCTAAAGTCCATATTACCCTCATCATAATAAGAAAAATAATAAAATGCTCATAACATAAATATTAAAATAAAATTTATTTATACGAATGACATGTTTAAATATAATAAAACATAAATAAATCATTAAATAAGAGAGGCAGCAACCGGTGAGAGGAGGGAGGTGGTGAACACCTCCTCCATCTCGTTCAAGGAGGCTGCGGCGAAGCCTCTCAGATTTGATGATTGTTAATTATATCTTTTGTCGGAGAAGCTGGCCTGGTCATTGATGCTTGTATTTCTTCAATCGTTCTTCCCTTGGTTTCCGGTACTAGCTTTGCAACAAACAGGACGGTTGAACCACAAATGGCAGAGTACATGAAAAATGTTCCTGTCATTTATGAACACAACATTCATGTAATATATTATTTGTAGGGTCATCAAATTTTTTGGATAGATAGTGTGGAGAGTGAAATAAAAAATAGGGTCGATGGGTTCGGTTATGGTACCTATCGTGCTCCATTCCATCATAAAATTGAAAGAGTACGAAACAATCCAATCACAGGAAGAGCTGAGAAAAATGGCAAGGCTTCCAGCTGAGCCTTTGATGTTTATAGGAAATATCTGAAATGGAAGGTCAATATAGCTCAGTCTCAATCCAATTTATGAAATTATTGAATCCTGACCGTGTAACATTACAGAGTCGAATCTCGCATGTAAAACGTGCGAAATTTTGTACCTCAGACATTATTAGTGCAGGTATAGCTGACATGCCGATTGCGAAGGCTAAATTAAACCCCTGCTTGCAGATTTAAGTAAAACTTAATTAGTCTATTATTTGTCAACATTTCTTCATAGAGAAGGCAAATATTGTCTTTGAGTAACATTAATTGTATTACCAATATGCCAATGCAAACCAAAATTGGAGTGATCTGTTTCTGCTGTTGGAGGTCCTGCTCATAAAACAGACTTAGGTTTTACAGACAAAATCATTTATGGATTTCGCATCAGTTTATAGATTTTATTTTAGAATAAACCTGCAAACAAGCTGAGAATCCAAGAAGAAGGAAACTTAAGCACATTCCGGTAGCAGACACCTGCATATAATTAGAAACTTCAGTATACGGCCACTTATAATGAGTTGAACTTAATTCTTTTTTCATTCTAACCATAAGAAGTGGTCTTCTTCCAAGTTTGTCTATTAGGATTACCGATAAGAGAGAAGTTGGAATCTGCAAGACACTTTCAAATAGGTATGCAAAAATGTAAAAATAATAATAAAATTCCACTTTCACTTGGTAGTCATTTCAAGTACCTGAACAACAGCCAGCGAAATACTCCCAACTCTACTCGAAAAATCTTTGATAAAACAAAGATTCATATCATTATTTATTTTCTCAAATTTTGTAAACTTCAACAAATGAAGAAATTAACTTACTAGCTTCCTCAAAAATGGAGCTGGCATAAAACATAATCCCAGTGGTTCCTCCTAATTCTTCCAAACACATCAGTCCAATTCCAACCTAAACCAATCAAAGAATTTATGAAAATATCAGACAGTCACAAAAAATGAAGAACTTGCTCATTGTGAAAAAAAAAAAAACAAAACAGAATTTATAGGCATACAAGACTCACCACAAGTGAATAAGCATATTTACGCTGAAACAAATTAAGAAATCGATCTTCAGATATCCCTTGAAAGGCCTCTGTGTAATCCTGCTCAACCATAAGAATATGCATATATAAAATGTGAAGATTAATTTCAGTTGATGTTTAAACATAGTCGAGTGGAACTTCACTTTGATGTTGACCGTTTCCTGATAAATATCAGCATTTTTCCCCCTAAGACTTTGTAGTGAGGCTTCTAATTCCTTATCTCGACCAATCTTTGCCTGCAGACAATTGTAATTATATATCAGCATTTTTCCAGATATATGTTGTGTTGAATTTCTTACAAAAAAATAAAATAAAATAAAATGGAAAAGGACTCACTAGCCATCTAGGAGATTCTGGAATGAAGAATGTACCAACAACTTGTACCAAGCATGGCACAACACCTATAGGTTTTAACAAAAAGTTTACAAATTATCCTTATGAAATTGTCACCTACAGTACATAAATACCAATGTTAGACAACCCAAAAATTTAGTTTAAATTTCACCTCAAATGATATGGCAAGTGGTTTTTTCATTAACTACATTATCCCACATTGTGTATGGTCATTTGGGTTAAAATTTAGGTTAATTATTTGGATTGTATAACATTACTTAGAAATAAAAAGGGCAAGTAGTTGCCTAGTAGAGCCAAGATGCGCCACGAAACAACAGTTCCAAGAAAATATGTGATTGACAATCCACAACCGAACATCAACTGCACAGTTGCTAAAATAGTTAAGTGTGAACTATGAGTTAAGAATCAGAGTACAAGCAATTGTTGAATTTTACCTGACTAGCTGATGTTAAAGCTCCCCGGATATTTTTAGGTGTAATTTCTGCCACATATATAGTTGCCTGTATTGTTACAAAAAAGGAAGTTGTAGCAGTTAAGCATCAATCGAATAAATTAAACGACTAGGAAGTAGGAAATGAAACGCAAGATTTAACGGCAGAATTACCGCATAAGCATTCAGTCCAATTCCTATTCCCAGTGAGACTCTTCCAAGATCCAGCAACCAAGCGCCCTTGAAACAGACATCTAATTGATCAAATTCCATGAAGGGAAGAAGAAACGATAGACAATCTATGAACCCAGTAGTCACTTTTGGATTAATGTCAATTACACTACTTTCTTTCTTCTTTAAAGTTTGAAGTTTGAAGTTTATTCATGGCTATAAAAGTGAGGCACAATTGTGGGGATGAAAAACAAAACACCTTAGAGAATGCAATAGCTAGCCACCCAGTGATGAAGAACAGATCACATAACCACATAGCCTGCTTCCCAAAATTGGAGAATTATTAGAAATTGTTTCAATTGAAACATTTTATTTGCAATGCTTAAGAAAACCTACTCCTTTTCGACCAATGAGATCGGTAACTTTCCCGTTTATTAACGAACCTAGTAGTCCTCCAATTGTCATTATTGAACCAAAAACTGAGTACTGCACATTGTAAGAATTCATCACAACAAGGAGATTAAAAAAAAAGAAGAAGTGAAAAACAAGACATATATAATTAATTACAGCTGCAAGTGAGAGGCCCAGTTCCTCCATGATTCCAGATTCAGCTGGTGATGAGTATCCTCCCTGCAATTAGTTTATTAGTTTAAGAAATCCCAACAAGACCAACTTACAGCTACAAAGTATATAACACAATATTAGAGACTATCAGCTATAAATTAAGTATGAATTACTTACACAACATCCAACAACAAACCAACCACTTGAGGCAATGAAGCTGCTGAACAGAACAGCAACTGTAACTGAAGAGTCACATTCTGGCATGTCACTCCCATCACTAATGCCTTTATGAGTTACCAGTTTTTTTTCCAAGCTCTCACTTTCCATTTCTTGAGGAAAATGGAACCCAGAATTCGATCTGTTACACTTTCAGCACCCAAAAGAAGCTTGTTTTCTTGAAATTATTATAATAGCCTAGTTTTAGGTTTGAGTGTTGTTTCAAATATTATAATAGCATAATTTAAATATGCGTGTTACGTACACTTGCATGAGGCACATGTACGGGAAAATATTGTCAGTGATAATTAATGTAAAGATAGAGAGAATCATTTTTCAGGTGCATGAAAAAGTCTCTGAAACTGAAGTGTTTAACTCTATTTGATTGTGTGAAATAGGCAAATAGCTCGAGGTAAGATTTGGTTAGTGTTTGAATTGCAGAATATTTGCAAAAAAAGGAGATGCTCAAACATGAGTCGAGCAAGAAATTCAATTTGGGGAATCGAGCCATTATATAAAAACGAAATAATTAATGGAAACCGACCTAAGGTTTGCCAATTTACATTCAAAAACAATTTTATGAATAATTAACACTCACCTCCCCTACCATTTGAGTTTGACCAAATTTTAGTGTTAACTCTGGCACTTCAAAAGGTAATTAGTCTTTTTAAAGTTTTCCATTATTTTAATAAAATCAGAAATTTAAAAAATCAAGAAAGAAAAATAAAAGAAGATGGATCTAAACTATCCATCACATAGATGGATGGTGGCGTTTCTTTCATTTTACAAAATATAGAAAAAGAAAATAAAAAGAGAAAAAAAAGAAGAGTGGTTTTTTTGAGCTATTGAGTTAAGGTTTTGTTGTGGTTTCATTTCGTTTCATCAGAGATTAGGTTTTCTTGGTTGCGATTTCATTGTTTTGATTGTTGTTGGTGTGTGTGGTGCCGTTTTCTTCTGTTGTGAAGGTCAATTTGGGTTTCTTGGGGAAAGATCGGTGTTCAATTTGGGTTCTTCAATTTCGGGTTTTTTTTTTTGGGTTTTTGTGTGATTGGAAGGGGATTCTTCCAAATGTTTGATATCATTCTCCGATAATTCTTCCAGATGTTTGATATTATTCTTAGACCGTATGTGTGTAAGAAGCAAATTTTAGGGTTTAAAAGTTAGAAAAAAAGCAAATTTCAAGAAAACAAATTACTAGCACTACAAGAAATTTGGCTTTTCGCAATGCGCAAAATGCGTTGTGAAAAGTTTTGGCAACGCGTGGGCGTATGTTGTTGATACGTCTGTTGCCAAAAGTTACAAAGTTTTTCGCAACGTGCAATGTATGTAGTCATAGAACAATTACAACGTACTATGCGCGTTGTCATTGACATTTACCGCAACGCACGTTTGATGTATGTTGTCTTACCATGCGTTGTCATAGACAATTTTTCCGTACATTGTCTTAGGTAGTTTTCGCAACGTGCATTGTAGGTTGCATTAGATAATTTTCACAACGCGCATTGTACGTTGTCTTAGGTTTAAAAAAAAAAAAAAAAGCAAAATTTAAACCCCATTGGGCTACCCCCCACTAGGCCCAATCACTATCTAGCCCCAGACCCGTTGTATTTTAATCACACACATTGTTCATATGGGGGTTTGAACCTAAGACAAACACCATCCCCATGAGAGACTTTACCATTATGCTATAAGTTTAACTTTGATATAATTACACACTTATTTATATATAACATATATATGTTATAAAAAAAAAATTAATTCAATAATTTAGTGAAAAAATTAATAATTTTTATTAGTTGATAAATTTAACTCATTATGATAATCATTTTAATTATTTTTATGATTAACAATTACATTTTATCAAAATTTTATCCCATCATTTAATTAAAGAGCTTAGTTACTATAAATGTGCCATATATTTACAAGTTAAATTGTTAGTCATTTGATTTCTATCATGATCTATGAAAGTTAAATATTTAAAAATAAAATAACTTTCTATCATAATTACTCATGTAACTATACATGTCATGTATAATAGCTAAATCATTTTATTTGAAATAAAAAAACAATCGGGTTAAAGGTCTATCGAAACCTAATGATATTAATCGTTACAAACACACGACTCATAATGCAACTCCTATTATATGAGACAAGTCTCCATATTTTACAGTTAAAAGGGAAAAAATAGAAGTTAAATCATTTTCAGAAAAGAGAAGGGAAACTGCATCACTTTGCTAATGATAGTTGTGCATTTTAATATTTACGATAACAGCGTCCATAATGTGTGTGTTGTCGAATATTAGCGTTTTCGCATCGCACAAGTCAATAATTTCGCATACGCCAACATGTATATTATATATTTCCTATGGGATATTAGTCTTTTTCGCAATGCACAAAAAAAAATTGCTAAAGAGACATATACGGCAACATGCATAACATATGTATTGTTGAATATTTACTTTTCGCAACGCGCAAGCAATCAGTTGCTAATTAGTCTCCTACGACAACGTGCATGACATGTGTGTTGCCGAATATTAGCTTTTCGCAACGCACAAGCAAATCAGTTGTTGTTAAAGAGAATCTTACGACAACGTGCATGATAAATGAGTTGCAAAATATTAGCTTTTTAATGACATGCAAGCCAACAGTTGTTAAAAAGAAACCTATGACAACGTGCATGATATGTGTGTTGCGGAATGTTAGATTTTTTCGCAACACGTAAGGCCTAGGATAACATCCATAATGCATGTTGCTAATTAAACATTACTTTTTCAACAACGTGCACATTTGTATGTTGCTAAAAAGAAACATATAGCAACGTGCATGATATGTATTTCGCTTTTCAATAACGTGCATATTTGTATGTTGCTAAAAAGACACATACGGCAATGTGCATGATGTGTGTGTGTTTCTAAATATTAGTTTTCAACAACGTGCACATTTGTAAGTTGCTAAAAACATATTTATAGCAACGTGCACAAATTGTGCGTAGTGAAATGAAGTAGCTACGACAACGTGCAATTTTTGTGTGTTGCGATATGTGTTCAATTATTGGCAACATTCGTTTGTACGTTGCCGTAGGTGATTTTTACAACACACATTTTTTACACGTTGCGATAAATGACATTTAGCAACGTGCATTGTCTGTATGTTGTGAAGGACCACTTTTAGCAACACGCACAGCATGCTTGTTGTCTTGTTAATGTTGCTAAAAGTCATTTTTCTTGTAGTGTAGTGAACTTTTTTTTTTTTTTTAAAGTAAAGGATAGTGAGGTTTTATTAGATTTACTTTGTAGAAGATTTTTTTGTAACAAAATCGTATGACTTTTTAAGTAATTTGTATAAACAAAAAAAAAAAAATTACTAAATAATTTAAAAAGTGAGGCATAACTCATAAGTAGGGCAGTTGTGGGATGCCAACAGCACAATTCCTTTTTTTTTTTTTTTTTTCTTAAGAAAAAAAAAAAGAAAACATTTATTATAATAGCCTAGTTTTCAATTTTTGTGTTTCAAATGGGTGCAGATATTGCCACTTGTAAAACTAATTAGTATACCTATGTCTAAAATTTAAAGAGATTTTCTCTTTACAATCCAAGTTTTTTCTTTTCACACTTTTTTTTTTTTTTAATAAATACACTTCATTATAAAAACTTAAATTTTAAAAAATTCTAAATAAACTTCATTTTTTCCCAAAGTATCCTTTTTTATCTTTGACACTCCATTTTTTTTTTTTTTAAACAATTAATCATAAAAACCTAAACTTTTATTAAAATCAATTTGTTTCAAAAATAATTTTTATTTTTTAATTGAATACTTCCATGATTATGATTTGAGGGATAAAGTCATTTATTCATTGTCTTGTCAAAAAAAGCAAATAAAAGGGCTACAAAGTTTTTGAAGAAATTTTTTCTTCATTATACTTTTTTTTTTTCAAAATTTTTAAGAGTCAACAATACTTGGAAAAAAAAAAATCTGCAACTTTTTTTTTGTTCTTGTTGTTTGTATATGTAAATAAAAAATTTGCAAAAGTCACACTTTAAAAAGATTTATTTGTTTCTTGTTTTAAATCATTCTCATCACTTCATAATCAAATAAAACTTCAATGATATTGAAAAAAAAATGTTTTAGGGTTTTAGAAACACAATATGATTGTTATGGGTGAATTTTGTCTAAGTGAAGTGTAGATCCAATAAGCTGATGATATGGCAAGATCATCCGACCTCCTACCCGAATAGAAAACTTGCCAAGCAATCGAGCAGCGACATCTGGGAAGAATGACTTGGCCAGAGAGGAGTTTCGCCAAAATAAGGTTCTAGTCGGCCAGAACGTCTCACCAACAAGTGCCACTCGACTGGATCGGGATCCAGCTCGTTTCATTAAGACCCATCGATCACGCTGAGATTTAGGGGTCAACGATCACACTCTAAACAGGAAACAACCATATCTCCTCCAAAAGGAATTAGAGACCAAATCAAGCGCAATGTTAACTATATTTACTCACAAGATAAATACCAAATAAGAAAGAAATCGAGACAAACACGAAGACCTAATAAAGGAGAATCATAGCAGGATTTTGCAAGACTATCACTTGTACACCAAGTCTAGGGTTACAAATCATGTATAAATACCCCCTGTCTTTCACTGTAAAACACACAGCTAAAACAGTACGTTGAGGACAGAAATTAAGAGAGAAAAGGAAGTAGAGCGGTGTAATCTATTTTCCACCTGTTTCATAGTGAACATTTTTTGCTGTCACCGGCACTCGTGGTTTTTTTCCTTTCAAGGGTTTTCCACGTAAAAACTCTTCTTCCTCTCCATTACTGCTCATTCTCTTTCATTGGAAAATCACAAATGTCACCCCTTAATTAATCGATAATCCAGTTGACGAAAAATCACCGTCAACGGTTGGCGCTAGAAGAAGGGGGGAGACGAGCTTGAAAAACAATTAAACTACCTCGAGAAACCTTACAACAAATGCCATATGTTAAACAATGCGGACGGAGATAGATCGGGCCGTAGCCAAGATCACGATTCCCCTCCGCGGGACCTGAACCTCAAAGGAGACCGGTCGATGGAGATTCCTGCAGACGGGGGTTTAACAGCAGTCATTCCCACCGGCCAACCAAATGGTGTAGCCCCGGAAGGTATGCAGCAAATCAGAGCGAAATTGAAAAGGGTCATCAAAGACGCAGTCGTGCACGGGATAACTCTCTCAACGACCATAGGAATGACCTCACCCTACAGGCTAAGTACCCACATCGTGCCGCAAGCCCAGAGACTACGCTCAGAAAATAATTGTCCCAACACCGTATGCTCCCTTAAAACAGAACAAGGAACCTAGGTTGGATCGAGGCAATCGAGCAGGCGAATCGGATAGGCGAAAGAGAGACGAGGGTAAAGGGCATGGTAGACAGAACCGGTGTCGAACGGGTCGAACGGACTCCGAACCAGGGGAGATCCACGGAGACGATCAAGGGCGGGGCGGATCAAGCTCATCGGAGGTAAAAGGGTTTATTTATTTATTCTATATTGTTCATTGCATTTATATTGTTTATGAAATTTGGTGAACTAATGATTAAAGTTTTGTTTTTTATAATTTTTTTTTAATATAGGTGTTGAACTCGGTAACTGCAGCTTGTAAATCCCTACAAAGTGTATCCTAATCAAGGTATGCAATATAAATATTAAGTTTTATGATATTAGGTATGGGTTTATATATTATATATGATTATTCTTCCATTGTTTAAAGTATTTAACTTTTTTATTTTTATTTTTATTGTTTTGAATTCTTTCAGGTTAAACACACAGATTACATTCTACTCTGTAAAGAAGATATTAAATTTTGTATATAAGAGTTAAATTGTAACTTTTGATATGTTGTACCAGAGCCATGTAATTATTTGATTTATTAATAAAATTTCTAGTGTTAAAATTGTATGTTTATTTGTTTCTTTAATTTTATGTTTGATCGTGATTATTCCCAGTAATACATGTACATTTTTGCCCTATTGGAATAGGGGTCAAAAATTAAATAGCACCTTTTGGGTTGGTTTTTGGGGAATAGGCACCAAGTTAATAAGTTAAGTTTAAAAGGCACCATTTAATGGGACCAGACGAAAATACCCCTTTGTTGTCTGTTTCTTTGTTTTGAAACTTTGGAAGAAAAGCTCTGAGAGAAAACCCCGACGGCGCAACAGTCGACCAAATTGTGACGACGAACCACCGTCGACGGAGCTACAATACCGACGTACCGGCGAAGTCAATACCGACCACGGTATGTCTTTATCTCTCACGCATTTGTTGTCCATTATGTTTGTTTGATGAGTTTAGGTTAGGGTTTTAGTTTAGGAAAAAATTTCGAGCCTTTTGGTAGTGAAAACGATGAAGTTCTGGGTTTCCAAGAGTTTTTGAAACTGAATCGAGCCTTTTTGCAGTCTTATCGAGCCTTTTAGAAAGGTTATCGAGCCTTTTAGAAAGGTTATCGAGCCTTTAGAAAGGTTATCGAGCCTTTTAGAACCTTTTAGAAAGGTTATCGAGCCTTTTTAGAAAAGTTATCGAGCCTTTTGAAAAGTTATCGAGCCTTTTAGAAGAAACTTTTGTCGAGCCTTTTAGAAAGGTTATCGAGCCTTTAGAAAGGTTATCGAGCCTTTTAGAACCTTTTAGAAAGGTTATCGAGCCTTTTTAGAAAAGTTATCGAGCCTTTTGAAAAGTTATCGAGCCTTTTAGAAGAAACTTTTGTCGAGTCTTTTAGAAAGGTTATCGAGCCTTTTAGAAAAGTTATCGAGCCTTTTAGAAGAAACTTTTGTCGAGCCTTTTAGAAAGGTTATCGAGCCTTTTAGAAAAGTTATCGAGCCTTTTGAAAAGTTATCGAGCCTTTTAGAAGAAACTTTTGTCGAGCCTTTTGAAACAAAATCGAGCCTTTTAGAACCTATATGTTATCGTGCCTTTTGTTACTGTTATCGAGCCTTTTGAAAAGTTATCGAGCCTTTTAGAAACTTTTGTCGAGCCTTTTAGAACCTATATGTTATCGTGCCTTTTGTTACTGTTATCGAGCCTTTTTGAACTGTTATCGAGCCTTTTTAAACATTGATGTTATCGTGTCTTTTTATACTTTTATCGAGCCTTTTTGAACCTTTATGTTATCGTGCCTTTTTGTAATGTTATCGTGCCTTTTTGTAGTGTTATCGAGCCTTTTTGAATTTTATCGTGCCTTTTTGCACTGTTATCGTGCAGTTTTGAATTTTACCGTCAGTTTTCAAGCCTTTTCAGTAACTTATTTGCTTTTTTTCCGTCAATATGCAGATGGCGAATCCGAATGATTTCCTTAAAACCCCGGTGGGAGAATGGTTCAATGGAAAAATTATTCGGCATGACCATTTTGATGACCTTAGAGATATCGACAATGCACTTGAAAGAGTACCTGAAAATCTGAGGATCGAAGACCGACGTCGGTTTACTGAGTCATGTTTCGATCATTTCCTCCGGATGCATCGTGAGATTAATTTTTCTGGCGGCATTGTCCATCGGCTACTTTTACGTGAGTTGCATCACAACGGGCCGGAAGATGAGATGCGATTTCTGTTAGGGAACCATACGGTCCGGTTCTCGAAGGTTGAGTTTTGTCTAATCACCGGATTGAAGTTCGGAGTGATTCCCGACACAGTGAGTTATGATATGGTGGTACAGAATGGCATACACGACCGGTACTTCCAGCGTCGAGTCATCGAGTTTCAAGAGCTGAGAGGGGTGCTTCGGATTGGTGTTTTCCATTCGCAGTACGATGCAGTGAAGCTGTCATTATTGTTTTTGCTGAACTGGATACTGATGGGGGTGGACGAGAGATTTAAAGTTCCAGCATGGCAGTTTCGAGTAGTCGAGGACTTGGACACTTTTGATGCGTTCCCATGGGGCGCATACGTGTATAGGCGGTCTATTTATGGTTACATGCATGCTTTGGATAGTCCACGGCAGGCAGCACGACAGGCAGGACAGGGCGTTGACACCATCGAGTCCTACAACATATACGGTCTAGCGCACGCACTATTGGTTAGCATTTACAATTTGCATCCGTACTTTAATTGAGAATTTTTTATATGACTGATGTATTTACTTGTGATCGTACTTGTCTATTACGCAGGTATTTGCTTTTGAGGTTATCCCCTCCCTTGGCATTAAAAAATGTGGGATCCGCAGGGTTAACCCCGAGCTACCCCCTCCACGTATTCTGAAATGGAAGTTGACTAAGCGACCGCGAGGGAAAAAGCTGGATGAGATTTTCTCTGAAACTGTAAATATTGTTGTTGTTAATGTTTATAATTTTTAGTATGTGTATAATTACAATGATGTAATTACAATGATGTAACTCCAATTGCAGATGTCTGCGCGGTCTAAATTGGTGGCGACAGCTGTTGAGATGGGTCAACGGTATTACGAAGGCATAGATCAGGGACCCACTATGTATGATTACTATGCTGTAGATTTATCTGGAGGCCTCCCAGATCCGGAACTACATAGGACTGGCGGACCCAGTCATACGGAGGATTCTTGCGGACCTAGTGATATGGATCCTTCGTACTCTGGACCCAGTGATACGGAGGGCTCAGACCCGGATGTCGGCAATGGCCGTGGGAGTCCCACGAGGTCTAGGCGGGTACGCGTGACTTTGCCCAGACAACCTACAGCTGGACGTGATTCAGAACCGGAGGTTAGCAGTCCTACTCCCGTGAGGCGTAGGCGGGTACGATTCAATTTGGACAGACAGCCTGGACCTCAAGGTCATTCACGGGGAGGCATCGGAGAGCGTCCACAGGTACGTAAGCATTTTTAGGACCACATGATTTAATTTCAATTGACTTAATAGTTTTAGTACTGACAGAGTCCGAATTCCTTTCAGGCTTGGGAGCATAAATTGGCAGAGGTGATGGATGCTGTTCGAACATTACGTACGGATGTCATGGAGGCTTTCCGTATGAGTGAAGAGAAAAGAGCTGCGCAGCATCAGGAGTTGCTGGATTTGATCCGGGCCCAACAGGGTCCGACGTCGCAGCACCGTATGGATGGTCCACCATTCGATGACCAACCATTTGATGACCATGACGGAGCATTTACTCCCACAGGTACAGGGTGGACAGACCGAGGGACCAGCCATGGGCAGCCACGTACCACAGACACAGTCTCAGATCCGCAGGGTCATGATGTGACAGCACGAGAGGAGGTGCGCGGTGGTACACAGACAGCAGGTGATATAGAACCAGCAGTCTTGGAGTAGGTATTGCCTGAGGACATCACCACAGTCCGCTCATCACAGCTGCTGGATGATCCTGTTCACTCACAGGAGCAGGTACTGCCTGAGGACATCACCACAGTCCGCTCATCACAGCTGCTGGATGATCCTGTTCACTTCCAGGAGCTCACACCTATACATTTCCAGGAGGTCACCCCTGACGCCACAACCCAGCGCGATCGTCCAGTCGATCCCAGCGTACGAGGTTCCTCCTACGAGCATAGACCTTCGGTCGACCCGAGTGCAGCCGACCCCTCCAGCCGACCTCCGGTATGTCATTTGACACCCCACCGATCATTTCAGGTGATCAATAGGGAACGAGTTCCTCCTCACACCACCCCGATCACCCTGATTTGGACCGGAGTCCACCACCCCTGAGGCGTGGAGACCGGATTCGACGTCGAGGTTGGATGGAGCGGAGCCCATACACAAACCCCTGTGAACCGAAGAGGCCACGGACGATGCCGCATCCGCAGCCAGCACATGAATGGATGCCACACGAATTGGTAGATCCTGACCAGCTTGCGGCGTACCTAGCCTACAAGAGGAGCATGACAGGGGAATTGTAAGTATAATCTAAAAACTTACAATCTGTTTATAGTTTTTTCGTCCACAGGTACAAGTAAGTATTATGTTAAATTTGTTTCCAATTATGCAGACGTGATGTGGATCTGCACCACCCAGTTGGTGTCAATGTGACTTGGTTCCACCGGTTTCAAACCAACTTCATGGAGTTGGACGATTCGGTATGTTCCTCACTTGATTCACCTGTAGAAGTTTCATTCACAAATGGTTGAATCCTAACAATACGAATTGTTGATATTTGTCAGCACATTGACGCATACTGCAACGTTCTCCGGAAACGTCAACGAGCATTCCCCACTGTGTACGAGAGGAGGACCAACATACTAGATTCACAATTCTATGTAAGTGTTTATTGAGTACGGTTTTCTCTTCTACCTTGATGTGTTCAAATATTTTTTGCCTGACGTGTCGGTTAATTTTCTATGTACAGACATTGGCATATCATAGCTGGCAGAGAATCTGCATGGGTGAGGACAAGAGACCCCCAGATGGTTGGACTGTGCTGGATCGCCAGTATCCTCGTGATGACCTTCAGGTGGTATGTGGCCTGCTCCTGCAGGCAAACCTGCCATGGCACGACGTTGACACGGTCAGTGTAAATTTGACTTTGCGTCCATCTGTATAATAAAAAAATTTGCTAACACTTTGGAGAAACACCTTCAGGTTCTGATTCCTTGCAACCTCGGAGGTTACCATTGGGTCGTGGGCAACGTCAACCTTACGAAAGGGCACATTTTCGTGTTTGACCCGTTCAGACAGAAGGTCCGATATAGCCATAGGAATACCCAGTTCGCGTGCTTAAGGTGGTTGCTACCCTCGATGCTGGATGCGGTACACTTTCACCGGAACAGACAGAGAGGTGATGCGACGTACAAAAGGGAAGAAAAGCCATTCTGGATGTTCTACGTGCACGCCAACCGTGTGCCGCAACAGGAACGGGGGTATGACTGTTTGAAGTTCTTATTCTATCACAATCGGTTTTAATAGCATCCCATTATAATGTTTGTTCACGTGGTTAATTGCAGGGGAAACTGTGGGGCCCATACATTGAAAATTATTGAGTACCTGGTGGCGAACAGGGATACCTTCGACTGGTCCGAAGCTGATATGGCCACCATCCGGGAGAAGATGGCCGTCGAGGTTTTTTGTAACTCGAAGCCCATATAGTTGATGTAGATGTAGTTGATGTACATAACATTTTTTGAGTAATGAAATGATGAATTTTTTTTCTTCAAGTGTTTGAAGTGTTTGCAGTTCAAAGTTAAACACACACATTTCATACATTGAAATCCATAAACAATACAGCAAATTCAATAAAGCATCTAGTATGACATTAGACGAACAACTAAATTCTAATATATTTTCGAACATAAAATCAATCACATTAGTTCTACATAAGAACCAAGGGTCTCACCAAACAACTGTATCGAGCATGGTTGTGAAAGTTTGAACGATGTTGGAAGACATCAGGTTGGAGACATGTACCTCATAAAACAAAGGTACTAAAGCGGAAGTCGATAAACATCTAAGGATTGAGAAAGCAGAGTATCCCACACGGATAGTTTACTGTTTTGGCATTTCTCATGAGCATCCGGGAACATTCATTCTAACTTATATACGAAGTACAAATCCCCATCATGAGTATATTGGTCTATATCCCAAGGGATTTAAGTTCAGTAAAAGGATGTTTGAGGACATTGATCGGCTTGTGGCATATTTCCAGAGGCATATCGACGATCCTCAGCATGAGTCAGCACCATCAATTAGATCAGTTGCTGCTATGGTACCAATGTGAAGCCCTGCAACTGGGGGCTCCTCTGTAGCTAGAGGTGGCATGGTTTCGGTTCCAAGGTTTGGTGGAACCGAAACCGAAACCAAAACCAAAACCGAAACCGGGTCCCCCGGTTTCGGTTTCGGTTTCGGTTCTGAAACTGGCGGTTTCGATTTTGATTTTGATTCTGGAATCGAAACCGTCGGTTTCATAACCGAACCTTTTGTAATATATTTTCAAAAAAATTAGAACCAAAACCGGAACCGGCCTCCCCCGGTTCCAGTTCTGGTTCTTGAATCGAAACCAGAAATCCGGTTCCGATCCTGGTTTTCCCGGTTTCGAACCCCCCCGATTCGACGGTTAGAACCGGAACCTTGCCAGGTCTATCTGTAGCATCTAGGGGTAGTGGCTGGGGAAGTTCAAGCAATGAAGGTGGCTGGAGAGATTGATGTATTAAAAGTTCAACACATTTCATACATTGAAATCCATAAATAAAGTTGGGATATACATAAACACTATAACAAACGAAATTCGAACATGAAATCAATCATATTACTTCTACATAAAACATAAGAACCAAGGGTGGCAATTCGTCTTCCTCTTGTAAGTAAGGCTCCATTCATTCCACGGTACAGTCTTTCTCAGGGCACGTTTGTTTGTTGTGTCCAATTTTATGACAGATACTGCACTTGCGGCGGTATTCCTCGGGGACAATTGTGCTGGGACCTTCATTAACCATAGGTGGGTTGGAACACCTCCTGCTGTTATGTCCTGGTTGTCCACACCTTCTACACGACTGTGTGGTTGTCCTCTCCGAAGACGAGGCATGTCGACCCTCCATTGGTCTACCTGATTGCCTCTTCGCCTTTGGATTTAAAACCACCCGTGATGCGACGTCGGATGGCACAACCCATGAAGCAGGATGGCCAACAGGCATAATAGGAACTGAGTATGCATCAATAAGTGTCTCCCTCTTGTAGTAGTCCGCACACAGAGATGTAAAATCCAAATTTCGCTCCCTGCAACAATGAAAAGGGTGAGACTCACGTTTGGATAATATAAACCGTTAACTGTAAATTGTAATGTACCTTGCCGCTGCAAGTGCGTGTTTACATGGTAAAAAGTCCATTTGGAATTTGTTGCATGTGCATGTCTTCCGGGCTAAGTCAACCGTCCACTGTTTTCCCTTGTGTCTGACGGAGAATATGTTCCAGTCAACTGGATTTACGGTCATATAACCGCACTTCTCGACACGTTTGAGGATCAAAAGATGTGCGGCGTCGGTCAATCGATGACGCATGGACTGTGCATTTGCATGACGATCATGAAACCACTTCTGTATCATATTCCGAATGAACTCTGCCAGTGTCATTAGTGGCAGTTGCCGAGCGAATTTTAGGCATGAGTTTATGCACTCTGCAACATTTGTGGTCATCAACCTGTACCTTCTTTGGGGACAGTGAACGCGGGACCACTTCTGTGGACCGGCATCAATGGCATAATCGTATGCACCCTGGTGCAGCTTACGTAACTCCTCCATGTGCCGATCATACTGGATTTCAATGTACGACCTAGCAGCGTAATCCATTATCTGGGCAACATCCTTTCTGTGGAATCGCTTCTTCATATTTTCACCAAAATGCCAGACACAAACGGTATGGGTTGCATAAGGGAACGCTTTAGAAATCCCTGCTTCAATGCTTGGATGGCGATCGGAAATGAAAACCAGATCATCTATATGACCAAGGGCACCCCTCAAGCATTCTAAAAACCACTCCCATGAAAGGTTGTTCTCTGAGTCACCGTACCCAAAAGCAATTGGATACACCTGTTCGTTTCCATCTTGTGCAGTTGCCACAAACATTGTACCCCCGAATCTTCCCTTCAAATGGGTACCATCTACTGCAATAACAGGACGCATACACCTCCGAAAACCTCTAATTGAGGACCCTAACGACATGAAAAAGTAGAGGAATTTACCATGGTCATCGCACTGTAAGTCCGTGATTGTGCCCGGATTTTGCTGTTCGAGAACATACGCAAAAGATGGGAGCAGTTGGAAACTTTCTTCATGCGTTCCATAGGTTAATGACAATGCATATTGCAAGGCATCATGTGCCTTACTGTACATGATTTGGATGCCATACATTGTTTTCATATCGGCGATTATGTCCTTCGGACGCATGAGACGACCATCGGTTTGTTGAAGTCTAGGGGCAACGACTTCTCCGATTATGACTGCACCAGCTTGTCGGTGGCGACGGTGAATCTCCTCCAAGGGACAGCTGTGTTCGTTGACAAAACTTCTGACTTGAAAGTAAGTACCTTCTTCTCTCCTCACCGCTCTTAATTTCCACGTACAGTGTCAATGATGCAAACCAAATGTAAAGTTGTCTTATTAGACCTTTTCACCTTCCATTCAAAGTTCTGCCGCATCGCAAAATGGCCAACTAGCCTCTTCAAATCCTTTTTACTCGGAAAAAATTGACCTTTATAAATCATGGTTCTCGGTTCTTGCGCTGCCAAGGTGCTGCTTGTACCAATACCAAACGAGTATGAATCTGCTCCTGGAATAACCCAAGTTCTCGCATTAACAGAATCAGATGATGTCATATTACAACGGACCTCGGAAGTCCCAGGCATATCTGGTGCAGTGCAACTAACTCCTTGTACACGTCTACCGCTTGTTTGCATTTGTGCAGGCTCTTCATCTACATTTTGGAGATCATGAACATGTTCATTATTTGCCTCAGTATCAACCTGTTCATGGTTCGGGTAATTGCTCTGTTGATTGTACTGCGCATCGTACTGTTCATTGTCCTGTGCATCGTACTGCTCATTGTACTGCTCATTGTACTGCTCATTATACTGCACATCGTACTGCTCATTGTACTGCACATCGTATTGCTCATTGTACTGCTCAATTCGACTGCCAAACACATCACCCACATCACCCAATTGAATTTCAGCTGCATGTGCATGGTCGACCGCAACTTCTGGGACACCACACATGTTTCCCACACCTTCGCTGGGACCCCCTTGGGTGAACACTTGGTTGCTACCGCTAAAGGATCCAAACTGTTGGGTATTTTCAGGAGGAGGAATATCATTCCTTACCACATCTCCAGCTGTCCGCTCAGTTAGACTGACACATACTTGAGGGATCACTCGATCTTCCCCTAGCATAAACTGGACATCGTCGTCATTCCTTATCAATGTGCGACACGTACTGCCAGGAACGAGTGATATTGATGACAACTCAAAATTGTATTTGTTTACATCATAGTTCACAATAGTATGCACGATCGTCACCAATTCTTCGTAAGTCATATTGTTTGACACGTACATTCCCCGGTTATCGGATCCAACAAACCTCTGACTTCCGTCGGGTAACTGGTCCCATCGACCGTTGTAAGATATTACTACTCTAACCCGATTCATGAGGCTGTCAAATTAATAATCACAAACCATTAACAAAAACCCATGATTACACAATGTCTTCAAATATTACATGAAAAGCCTCGAATATTTTTTGAAAAAGGCTCGAATTTTTTTTCAAAAAAGCTCGAAATATTTTTGTCAAAAAGGCTCGAAATCAATTTCGAAAAGGCACGAATATTTTGTTAAAAGGCTCGAAACTTTGTTCAGAAAGGCACGGATATTTTTTGAAGAAGGCTCGAAATCAACCAAAAGGCTGGAAACTTTTTTCAAAAAGGCTCGAAATATTTTTGTCAAAAAGGCTCGATAATAACTACAAAAGGCACGATGACATTGTTAAAAGGCACGAATAAATTTGAAAATCAATCCAGCCTTTTAGAAAGGTTATCGAGCCTTTTGAAAAGTTATCGAGCCTTTTGGAAAAGTTATCGAGCCTTTTACAAAGGTTATCGAGCCTTTTACAAAGGTTATCGAGCCTTTTGGAAAAGTTATCGAGACTTTTCCAAAAAGGCTCGATAACAATTTCAGAAGGCACGATGACAGTGTTAAAAGTTATCGAGCCTTTTGGAAAAGTTATCGAGCCTTTTACAAAGGTTATCGAGCCTTTTGGAAAAGTTATCGAGACTTTTCCAAAAAGGCTCGATAACAATTTCAAAAGGCACGATGACAGTGTTAAAAGTTATCGAGCATTTTGGAAAAGTTATCGAGCCTTTTACAAAGGTTATCGAGCCTTTTAGAAAGGTTATCGAGCCTTTTGGAAAAGTTATCGAGCCTTTTAGAAAGGTTATCGAGCCTTTTAGAAAAGTTATCGAACCTTTGGAAAAGTTATCGAGCCTTTTAGAAAGGTTATCGAGCCTTTTAGAAAGGTTATCGAGCCTTTTGGAAAAGTTATCGAGACTTTTCCAAAAAGGCTCGATAACAATTTCAAAAGGCACGATGACAGTGTTAAAAGGCACGAAAATATTTCAAAAGGCACGAAACTTTTTTCAAAAAGGCTCGATAACAACTTCAAAAGGCACGATGACAGTGTAAAAAGGCACGAAAATATTTCAAAAAGGCACGAAATCATTTTCAAAATGGCTTCAAGTTTACATACTAAAATGTGAACAACTTCAAAGAAGCAAGTTCAAGAAATATTACCTTATTTTACTGAAGAAGAAAGTCGGGGCAAGACCTTGAACTTTTATTTGTAGAGAGAGAGTAACTGAGTATTTCAAGCCTTCGTTTGAGTTGCAGAGAACAACTCAAAGAGAATAACATAAATGTTTAACTAAGGGCAATTTTGGTAGTTCACCATAATAGGTGCCTTTTAAACTTAACTTATTAAACCAGTGACATTCTCACCAATTCACTTTAAAAAGGTGATATTTTGGACCAATTCCACATTGGAATATTCCTCAATAATATAAATACGTTTGCCTACAACATCCCTCGGTAATATCTTATTTTCGATCACATGCATCCCTCACTGATGCATTCTTTGTAAGGGCAAAAATCGTTGAAAAAGTTCTCCCAATCCGGTTTTTATAACATTTCCGACAACATTTTTCCTTTATCTCCAACCGCCTTTCACCCTCAGAAAAAAACTATTTTCGAGGGCTTGTCAGAAAAGGGTTATTTTTCACGATATTATTTCCGATGAAGACTGACGACCTATTCCCCATTGAAAATATCATTTCCGAGTGCTTTTTAACATTTTCCAACGTCTTTTGGTCCTCAGAAAATACCATATTTCTTGTAGTGATGGTGACGACTCACTTGCTCCGACGGTCGGCAGTGTGTAATGACGGGTCCAAAAATGAGAGAGTAGAGTGTGTGATAGATGGAGAAGGTGAAGAGAGAAAATGAGGTGGAGGGTGAATTTTTTTTATAAAAAATTAGTGACACATGTCACTCATTGAGTGCATCCGATGCACCACAATGGTGGTTGTGGTGCATTAGATGCACCCAAGTTTTTCTCCCCAATCTCCTTTTGAGGACCTTCGAAGTGTGTTTGTTAAGGGGAGTTAGAGGGGATTGCTTGTAAAGAGTCGTAAGAGCATCTCCAACCCATGCACCAATCTCCAATTTGTTACAAATTTCCTCTCCAACCAGTATGCTAAATCTGACGACAGTTTGAAATGTAATGTCGAAGTTCAATTAATAATAAATGCAATATTTTAGTGAATTAAATTTTATTTGTTAATTTGTTAATTTGTTAATTTTTTAACTTATCGTAGTATTATATTAATTAAAGGATAAAATGTTAATTGTTGAGAAATAATAAAAAAGAGAATATTTAGAGAATATTCTTTTTAGAGTAATATTTGATATAATGGGTTGGAGATAGAAAAAAATGGTTGCTTGTTTGTTGTTATATATATATATATATATATATTTCAAATCCTTACCTTTGACGAGATTGTTTTTGCACTTTCTTGCTTGTCACTGTGAGATGACACGTACGTCCTTGTTCTTTGTAAAGTTTCAGTGGTTTCTTTGTACTTGGAGTGTGTGTTCGATCTGTGTGGGGTTTTATTGGAATTTGTATTTTTGTCAAGTTTATTGATTTTGGGTTCCGGGTCATATTGTTTATTTTTTCTTCTTGCTTCGTGTGATGGACTGATGGTTTGATTATCTTGTGTTTAATTTTGAACTCAAGATTTTTGCTTACAGTTGTTTTGATCAATTACTCAAATTTCGAACATTTCTTAGTCTTGATATTCTCATGTTGAGTACTCCGAATTTCAAATGTTGAACATTTCTTTATTCTTTCACCTTGAGGATACAAAACAAAACCTACAAACTAGGCATAAAGCAATTAAGACCTGTTAACAACGAAATTGGCCAAATGGTACATGGGAGCAGCCTTTGTAGAATCAAAGCATGTAAGCTCTTGAAGAGCCTTAGCCACCAGGTCTCTAGCAAACTTCTTGGACTCATCCAAACCTATCAACTTCGGATATGTGGCCTTATTGCGTAGCAAATCTCTCCCAACTTTCTTTCCCAACTTCTCAGTGGATCCAATCTCATCTAAAATATCATCCCAAACTTGAAATGCCAATCCTACATTTTTACCAAACCTCCTCACTCTCTCTACATCTACTTCATTTCCTCCACCTATTAAAACCCCACAAACCGCCGCTGCTTCTATCAACCTCCCGGTTTTATGATTATGGATGAACTCCAATTCATTCAAGCACAACTGTTTTCCTTCACTGTCTATGTCCGCAATCTGTCCAGCCGTGCACCCTTTTGAGCCAAATGCTGAGTACATCTCCACAGTGGCTCCAAACAAATGCTTGGGAGACACGACGTGTTTGGTCTTGGTTATAAGATGCTCAGCAGCAAGACACATGAGAGCATTGCAAGCAAGAATCGTGGTTGCTTCGCCAAAAACCTTGTGGCTTGCAGCCTTGCCTCGTCGAAGATCATCGTTGTCCATGCAAGGGAGGTCATCCAGAACTAGTCCCACCGTGTTCACCATCTCTATCGAGCAAGCCATTGCCATCACCGAAGACTCATCCCCTCCAACCAACTCACCTGAAGCAACACAAAGAGTTGGAAAGAAACGCTCCTTTCCAGCAAGAATAGTGTACCGCATGGCCTCGTGAAGTGTCGTTGGATCTTGCAATGGAACCGCTTCATCCAGTGCCTTGTGGATTTTTCGTAGAGTTTTCGTCCTGTAATCTTCTATGTTGAATTCATGTAAAAGGGTTTTTTTGGTTAAGAAGGATGAGTTTCCACCATGGATTGCTTGCAATTTCGTGGCCAGTTTAGGACTTGCAAAAGGGATTCTATTGTGGAGAGCATTAATGGTGGGGATGTTGATCATCAAAAATGCTGAGGCCATTGAACATAGAAACTCAAGAGGATGGAACACAATTACTCATTCAAGGATAAGATAAATATACAAGCATCCAAGTTCCAACTAATTATAAGATAAGAATAGTAACAGAAAAAAAGCTTCCAAGTAACACCAGTAAAGAAGAGTAATCACATTCAATCTGGTCGAACTACAATTGTCAAGGCAAAAGCTAACAGCTATCAAGGCAGAAGGAACGTGGCAGCTCTCGGGCGCACACTGAATTACAAGAATGTGTGTTAGTGTTAGGAGGTTGGTTAGATGAGTTAGCTACTGCGCTGTCAAACTCAGCTAATGGTCATCAGTTAATGCTGGAGATGTAAAAATCAGAAGAATGGGCATTTATTAGGTTTTTTTTTTTTTTTTTTTTTTTTTTTCAGTAGACATATAACTGTGAGTATACTTATAACATATTTATCCATCTCATCACTTTTTATTAGGAATAAACAATGCAATTGGGTCAAATAATGTTTACATGGCAAAAAGTGATGAGGTGGATATAAGTATGCTATAAGTATGCTCATAGTTGTATGCTCATAGTTCTATGCTGATCGGTCATTTATTGTATATGTTTTTGATCCCCTTTCCTCCAATCAATTGCTTATTGTTCGAGTCTTTTTAGGGGTTTAATGTGTGTGTTTGAGCATTTTCAGGTTTTTGGATCCAACTGAGTTGTTTAAAGAATGTCAGGCAAAATGTGTTATTATAGAAGATCTCAGGGACTTTTTAGCAAAAGGCTAAAAAGTGCTGTCAAAACCGCTCATAATTTCGAGACAGCGATTCAACAGCGTTCTAACATCAGTAGTGTTCGCTGCCTTGACCGCTGTCAAACTGCTCTCAGAGCCACAGCGATTATCCGTCAAACGAGAATACCACTGCCGATACCGCTGCGGCTTTGGCAGCGGTAATGGCAGCGGTTTGACACTCCATCTAGCATAAGGCGTCTTTTTGTGTCCAGGATCTGGGCGCCTATATATATTGAGAAGATTAATAGGTTTTGGTTTGGCTCTCGAACTCTCGCTCTCTCTCAGACACAAGCTTACCTTCTGGAACACACAACAACTCATCACACAGTTCTATCATTCATCTTTATGCACAGAAGATTCGAAGACAAAGAAGATTTCAACATCGAAGATTTGAAGCATTCATTAAAGTTTCTCAATGGGTTTTATCTCCTCTATCTCTTGTCTTGTTATTTTCATGATGTGTAACTAACTCCATACTAGGGAATCAATGTGAACCTCTATGAATACTCTTTGTCAGAATTGATTATATTTTCTTAATTCAAGTTTTGATTCATTCAATTCATCCTATATCATAATTCCTTATTCTTATTAATGCATATTTTTATGCTAGGTATGAATTTAGGGTTGTTGATAATTTAATGGTTGAGATGCGCGTGGGTTTCACCATTCTCAACCAATCTTCAATTGAATGGGTACAATTATTTACCCTAAGTTTTTGGACGTAATTTTGGTTCACTTGTTCTTTTGCTTAATGGGTTTTTGGTTGTAATTTATATCTCAAGTTTTTGAAGTAAATTAAATTATAATTGAGAACACTTGATTCATCCTATGATCATACGGTAACAATCATACTTAAGATAAGAACAAACCTTTAACTTGATTAACATCTTTTATCAAAGTCAATTCGAAACATTGAGTAAACATAGTTGGGGAGCATTGATGACCTAGTCCTCTTACCTCTTGATCACATTCACATATTCTTGTTAATTGCTTTCTTAGATAATTTGGTTTTAAATCAATCAATCAATCAATCAATCAATCTCAAAATCACTGGGTTACTTTTAATTGCTTAGCTTTAATTAGAATTAGTTTTAGTCAGTAAATCACTTTTCCTCGTGGGAACGATCCCTACTTGTCGCTATACTTATCTCACAGTTTATGCACTTGCAAGTTAGGTTTTTATAACACGATTGAAACAGATAATAGCACGGTGTGTATAAATCTATCTAGAGGGGGGTGAATAGATTTTACGCTTTTTACCCAATTTTTCGTGTTAGTCAAAATTACGAAAATGCCTCAAGATAATATAAACAAGCAATTGTAATATGGTGCGGAAATTAAAACAACACTTGGTTTTTAGGTGGAAACCCTCACGGGAAAAAACCACGGGCTATGTAAGTAAGCCACACTCGAACCTCGAATCCACTAAATGTGCAAACGATTACAACCTAATCCCGGAAGTAATCCACACACCTACCTAATCCGGTATGAGTGAACCTAGTCCTATTTGCTTGCGATCTAAGCAACCTAATCCGGTTGCTACACACAAGACTTACTTTCTCTAGAAGAGAATACAACCCTAAGTGAATATATGAAAATATCCAAAATGCAACATAGAGCAAGGGAAACCCTATATGCTTATCTAAGATGATTAATATGCAATTAGAACAATCCTAGATATCAAAACTAAATGACATGTCAATTAGTTTAGCTAATCAATATTAAGCACAAAACCTAATATGCTAGCACAATACAAATCTCAAACATACATCATACTCATCTCAATATTGTATCCAAAGCATACAAAATAACAAACAAGTAATTAATTGAGATTGCTAGATAAGAGAAACACAAAAACATGTAAGATATTAGTGAAAAGCTTACCAAGCAAAGTATGATGAAGATTCCATGCAAGATGACATCTAGATGATCCAAGATGATGCTAGATGATGATTGATGATCATGAAAAAGTGTTTGAGTAATCAAGAATTGAGTTCTTGGAATTTTCTTCTCTTTGAAAAATATCCTAAGTATGAATTCTGAATATGAATTCTCTTAATTGACCTAAAGCACAAAGGCATATATATAGGGGGCCCAAATCAAAGTGTGGTAGTTTTAAGTAAGTTTCAAGAAACGCGCCGATCGGCGGTTTCAATCGGCGGCCAGGGCCGCCGATAATGACCGCCGAATTGAGCTCGTGAAGAACAGAGCAAAAACGGCGGTTCATTCGGCGGTTTCGTGACCGCCGATTCCAACGCCGAATCAAAACAGAGAGATTAAAATCAATCAGGTATGAACGGCGGTTTCGTTGACCGCCGATTCAACCGCCGAATTAGACTGAGAGATAAATCAATCAGGTCTTGAAACGGCGGTTTCGAACGGCGGTCGTGACCGCCGATCTTAACCGCAGAAATGCTTCAGACCAATCTGGACTGAAACGGCGGTTTCATTCGGCGGCCAGGCCGCCGATCATAATCTCCGATCACCTAGAAAGGTGAAAACAAGGAGAGGCCAAGGGCATTCTCATAGGCGGTCCTCGCGCTAAAACCAAGCACATTTAGTGCATGCGCGGACGTTTCCGAAAGTTATCGGGAACGAATTACTCACAAACATGACACAATTACACACAACAAAATATAATAAATAGTGCAAGTGTGAAAAGTGACAAATGAAGAGAATGCACACATATGCAATGAATGTTAAGTGTGTGTGTGCAACTAATCTCTTCAAAGAAAAGTAAGCACATAGAAATTTACCTTCGGTGCTTATCAACACGAGGTCTTCAAAGGGCTTCGAACAAGAAGACCGATACTTAGGCTACCCTTACAAAGGACCCCAACATGTGGTTGTCCACGAATGAGCCAATCAACAAATGGGAACCTTACAATCTCCCCCTTGGCTATTTCGTGACAAAACCACCACTCACATTGATTCCTCACAAAGAAATAGAAACTACGGGACAACTATGATATTCTACAACACAAGAGATAAGAAAATAAAACTTCAAGTCTTCAATCTCTTGTATAATAATCAAGCCCTGTAAATAAGATTTCTATGTTTTCCAATACAAGTGAAATGTGAGATTAATCAAGTGATATCAAAACAAGCATTTGCATTTTTTAGATTTAGGCACAACATTACAAAATATATGCAATGTATGATAAATGCAATGCTCCCCCTCAAAGGGTTACTCCCCCTCAATGTGTTATCTCCCCAATGTGCACAATTGCAACCACAATTTGCATCTCCCCTTACCATATACTACTCCCCCCTTTTTGTCAAGATATAGGCAAAGGAGTAGTCCCCAACCGGGTCACTCATAGTAACGAGAGATAGTAGCATGCAAGATATGCATAATTAATATAAGTCACTTTATGCCTCTCAATTTAATCGGAGAGAACAAGGAGATTTATTTGAGAGAAAATGTGTGAATCAAACATGCTTTGCATACAAGACATGTAGCATTCAAGTTCAAAATACAATGGTATTTGGCAAAGCAAATGACAAAGGTTTCTAATAGGAATTCAAACCAATTTCACCAATGTCATGAGTAAAGCAAAGATATAGAATACATTGATTTTAATATAAGAGCAACTATATCCAACTTTATAAGCGAAACATGGCATGAGCAACTTTGCACCCTTTTTGATTTTTTCCGGATAAGATATCCGTATGAGAGTAGCCATGTTCAACCAATAAAGAAAGAGAGACATTTGGAATATAAATTCCTTTGAACGGATACAAGATCCTTTATTCATTTTGAGTCTCATAAGCTTTCACACAAGTTTTGCATTTTTAAGAATATGCAATCATCAATTCATACTTTTCATGTGAGCATGTTATATGAATTTCATGCCTTTTCATTTGACATTAGCATGTTATTAAGAAACATCATGTCATGGAGATAATCATAGGTCATTCAAATCATATTTCCTATATACATCTCCTAGTCCAAAAATGCATGTTTGAACATAAATATGACATGGATTGCAAACAAGCAAGGTTCACACTTATTGAATTGAAAACATATATACATATGCAACCCAGCTTACTCAAGCATTTAAAAGAAGAGGCATAAGATATTTCAAATTTTTCAAGTGACAAGAATGCAAACTAGCTCTTTTGCTTGAGTTCCCCATATGGGTCAATCATAGAACATCACTCCACAAGACATACCCAATAGATCTACTAAGAGTTGTAAATCGAGTAGCATCTAAGGGTTTAGTAAATAGGTCCGCAAGTTGATCATTAGTACCTACATGTTCAAGTACTATGCATTTATTTTCAACAAGCTCTCTAATGAAGTGATGGCGGATGTCAATATGCTTAGTTCTAGAATGTTGCACCGATTCTTGGAAATATTAATGGCACTCATCTTATCACAAAAGAGAGTGAGAGTACCTTGGTTGAATCCGTAATCTACTAGCATTTGCTTCATCCATATAAGTTGAGTGCATCCACTCCCGCGGCTATGTACTCGGCTTCCGCCGTGGACAAGGAAATCGAGTTTTGCTTCTTGCAAAACCAAGACAAAGTTGTTGCCTAGAAAGAAGCCGCCGCCCGATGTGCTCTTCCTATCATCACAATTTCCTGCCCAATCGCATCACTATATCCTACAAGACTAGGATTAGTGTCAAATGAGTACCAAATCCCATAGTTGGAAGTCCCATTCACAAAGCGAATGACTCTCTTAACCGAAGAGAGATGGACTCCTTGGGATCGGATTGGTACCTAGCACAAACTCCTACACTAAAAGATATTCGGGCCTACTTGCGGTCAAATAGAGCAAGCTCCTATCATGCCACGATATAAGGTTTGGTCCACACTTTTACCGCTAGCATCCTTGCTTAGCTTCAAAGTGGTGCTCATAGAGTGTCACAATGTTTGGCTTTTTCAAGACCAAACTTCTTCACAAGGTTTTTGGCATATTTGGCTTGGTTATGAAGATCCCTTATTCTAGTTGCCTAATTTGCAAACCTAGGAAGTAATTAAGTCACCAACAAGACTCATCTCAAATTCATGAGACATGACATCAACAAATTGTTGGCCTTGGTGTTTTGGTGGAGCCAAACACTACTATGTCATCGACATTATTTGAGCTGTGAAAAGCTCATCATTGTCTCTCTTGATGAATAGTATCTTGTCAACACTACTCTTGTGTAGTCATTGTCAACAAGAAATTGAGTGAAGCGCTCATACCAAGCCTCGGTGCTTGTTTCAACCCATATAGTGCCTTCTTGAGGCGATAGACATGGTTGGGGTGGTGTGCATGCCACAAACACCTTGGGTTGTTCAACAAACACTTCCTCTTGCAAGAAGCCATGAGGAAGGCACTCTTGACATCCATTTGGTGCAATTTGAACTTGTGCACACAAGAAATGGACAAGAGAAGCCTGATAGACTCTAAACGGGCAACGGGAGCAAATGTTTCCTCAAAGTCGATACCCTCATTTGAGAGTACCTTGTGCTACAAGTCTAGCCTGTTCCGCACTATGTTGCCATCCTCATCGGATTTGTTCCTAAATATCCATTTAGTGCCTATGACATTAGTGGTCTTAGGCCTAGGAACTAGAGTCCAAACCTCATTCCTTTGAATTGGTTAAGCTCTTCTTGCATGGCAAGAACCCAAAATTCATCTTTAAGGCTTCTTCAACCTTTTTGGGTTCAATTTGAGAGGTGTAGCAAGTATAGCTAATAAGATTAGCAAGTTGACGTCTAGTCCTAACACCTTCATTTACCTCCCAATGATATCTTCTTTATCATGGAGTTTCCTACCCATGGAGCGGTTCTTTAGAGTCCAAGAGAGGAACTCTAGCAATAGTTGTGTGTCATCATTGTTGACATTAGATGTCCCAACATTAGTAGACACCACACCTTCTCCAAAGGAGAACCATCACTAAAAATAACTCCTCCTCATGATCATTAGACTTGAGCCTAGTATCATCAAATACGACATTGGATGATTCCATAACATTAGAGTCTTTAAATTTTAAAACTCTATAGGCGCTACTATTCAAGGCATAGCCATAAAGATACCCTCATCACTCTTATGCATCAACATCGAATTTGCCAGTTGATGTCATCGGTCATTTCAAAATGTAGCATTTGCTTCCAAAAGTGTGGAAGTAGCTAACATTTGGCCTCTTGCCTTTCCATAACTTATAGGAGGTATTTTCTAGATACCGGGCCTTAGGAAAACCACGATTCCCTATATAGCAAGCCGTATGATAGCCGCTTCGGCCCTAGGTTCCTAGGACATTGTTGCTAAGCAACATCACACGGGCCATCTCTTGAAGGACCCTATTCTTCCTCTCAACCTCCATTTTGTTGAGGTGTCCTAGGAGCCGAGAACTCATGGGAGATGCTTAAGCTATTGCAATAGCTTTCAAAGAGGCATTCTCAAATTCCCCTCCCTGGTCACTTCTAATCCGTTTTATGCTTTTAATATTAGATTCATTTCATTTTGTATTTTATACAAAGCATTTTAACTTATCAAAATTTCAGATTTTCTCTAAGAAAATATGTCCATGTGAACCTAGAGAAATCATCAACACATACAAAAATGTATCTTCTCTTTCCACCCAAACTTCGGTTTGCTAGGACCCATGAGGTCCATGTGGAGAAGCTCAAGAGGCTCCTTTTGGTGAGATACTTACCCTTTTTGTGCATGCTTTTAGTTTGCTTTTGCTTTCCTTGTTGGCAAGGTCCACAAACACCATTGGCTTTCTTCCCAAAGCTTAGGGAGGCCACGCACACACTCGAACTTTCCAAGGGTTCGTAGATCCCTAAAGTTCATGTGGCCAAGTCTTTCATGCCACAACTCAATTTGCTCATCCATGGACACATGATTGATACAACTAGCTAGCTTCAAGACACGAACAATTGTCGCTAGATCTCAT